>CM029123.1:28596618-29171618 GCA_016859345.1 Istiophorus platypterus
TGGGATTTTTTTTACAGAATAATGAGTATTCAGAGGATCTGATGCCATGATTCTGAACACCACGGTATGCTCCTTTAAAGTTTCAAGATAAATTAATCCATAGAAAAGGAAGAGGAAGAGTGTGTGTGATGAACACATGAGTTTTTCTCGTTATATTTCTGAGAGTCATCAGAGCGAGAGAAGCCAAACGCCAGAGTGAACCTCTTAAAAAAAGAGGGATGTGACAGTTTGTACTCTGTGTTCGTGATGTGGTCGCTCACTACGTCACATGTAGAACAAGCCGCAACACGTTGAGGACATTCGAACACATCGCCCCCACGCAGCTAAAGAGGCGCATTCATAGCCTTTTCTCTGCTGCGACACCCCAGGCCGACAGGTCTGCAGTGAGAGCCTCTTCCTCCCTCAGGCTACACTCCTGTCCACCCAAGTCAGACAGAAAAAGGCGGCAAATGTGGCCTGGACGGTGCCATAAACTCAGTCGGGTGTTAAACTGGGGCTGAGACGAAGAACGATGAGAAAAGTCTCGTTTCCACGTTTGTTTCATCCGACGGTTTCTGTCAGTGTGTGATGGTCGCTGCAGGCTGGGGGACTGTTTCTCTTCCTGTTTATGTTTCAGCCTTTTCTTTAAAAGTTGATCTTTGCGATGTTGTATGAGGCAGAAACACTAACTGTTAAGATAACTTTAATCCTATGTTGCATTTCTGACTGATTAAACCCGCTGTAGGGGGTCCTGTGATGAAAGCAGATTTATTACTCTCTCTCTGATGCCACTATTCGGTCGCTGGTGTTTTCCCCGCTGCCCGCCTTCGCACAGGAAGTGATGTCAGATTATGTGGGCAGGCAGGTAACCATGACAACAGCCCTGCTGACGATGACATGTTTGCACTCCTTTCCGAACATATAAATCTCTGCTGTCTGTCTCTGTCACCGTTGCCACGGCAACCAGATGACTCTCACCTTCTCCCTCACTCACACACACACACACACACACACACACACACACACACACACACACACAGGTGCCCCCATGGTTACATAAAGGAGAAACACAATGGATGCTATCAGGAGGCAGCTGCGTGTTAGTGTGTGTGTTGCTGGGCAGATTGATTAGCAGGCTGATTATTAGACACCGGTCTAAATTTGTGGTTCAGATAAGGGGCGGTGATGTTGGTCCGGAGGAGCTGCTCTGATCGGAAGACAGACCTGAGGAACCATTTGTTTCACCTGCAGTTAATATTTCTGTCATTTAAGAAAAGATCACTGGGTTCTCCCCAGGAGTCTGGGGGGGGCAGTTGTCTTTCTGTTGTGGGGTTTAGGGGTCGTCCCCCAAAGAAAATCAAGGCTTATTTGATTAGTGAAAACTCTGCGTTATGTAATTTTGGACCGTATGACAATATTTGTATATTAAAAAACAACACAGGTTGTTTTTCACAGTAACTCAGACATTAACAAGATGTAGTGACTGTGTTCTGGAGTGATTCTTCGCATCACAGAACATGTTACAGCAGCCTTCAGAAACTCCTGCAGGTTAAACTGGACCAACCCACACACTTTCAGTGCTGAATGACTCAGAGAATCACTATAAATGTAGGCACTGAAAACACTCGCTGCCCTATCAACAACCCATAATGCACCACTCTCAGTAGAAGACCGGAGTAACAGGGTACTCTCATCAGATCTTTTATAACTTTGGGGATGTAACGGTCATAAAGCTTCAGGCTATGTGCCTTAAATAATCATGAAATAAGTCAGAGGCTGTAACTAACTAAGCTCTGCAGGGCCTGGTTTTGATCTTTGTTTGGTGAGATGATGATCTTACCTAGTGATCTGTCAAATACATGTTTCCTTTCTGGCCATTCAGTGGGATCATTTCTCCAAAGGAAGCAAAGTAGTGAGAAGGAGCACTAAGGTGGACCTCCTGGATCCTGATCAGATTCAGAGAACATCTCCGGCAGGGTTCTGCTGTGGAACAGTTCTACAGAGCCAGCCTCCGTTGCTGTGCAGGGTTTAGTTTGTGACCATGCAGACTCTGAGCTGGGCTCATGCAGCCGGAAGCAGTGGGAGGGGGAACCGGATGGTCTGATGGTATCTCCTGTTCCAAAGGCATTATTACAGTCCGGATCTACAAGCTGCAGGAGCTGCAGGAGGCTGCCAGTTGAGAGAACATCAGGAGATTTATTAAAGGGAAATACTGGATTTTCTTCTCCATATCAGTGTTTAATTCTCCTGAATATTTTTGAAAAATTGTTTTATCAGGACTGACATTTGGTATCCACCATGAATCCTCCATTAGTGACCTTTATTTATAGTGCAGGGAGAACCAGACTTTTATTTCAAACAGGGTTATATTGCAGAATGGTTTTCATTTTTCTTTGGTTTATATTTTATTTACTGTTTTCTCATCTGTGCCTGTTTTTATTTCATAAACTTGCTTTGTTCAACTGTTTAAAATAAGAAGCAGAGAGTCTTAATAAATCAAATAAATAGATAATAGATAAAGATAAATAGATTATATAATTTGATCTCTGTGTTGCTCCTGTGATGATGTTTCCAATGTTTTAAGTCAATGACAGGGAATTGTTCCACTTGACATGTACAGTATGAAATTGTAAATCGGGATGTGTATTTGTATAAATCTGCGGTTTTCTTTCCTGAAACTCCCCAGCAGCGTTTCCTCCTCTCCTAAAAAGCCTCTCTAGTTTTCATCAGCTCTCCACTTTAACGAGATGCAGAGCTCTAATCGATGCTCGTTAGTCACTCTGAGGGGGGAATACATCTCCGCATGCTGGGAAACTCCCTATGGCCTTCGCTCCATGGTTTTAATTCATTCCCTCTTGTCACATTATCTGTGGATATACTCGGAGAGCTCAGGGAGGACGAGGCAGCCACCGAATGAAGCATCCATGTGTTTCAGTTGCTGAGGATTTAAATGTCGCAGAGCTGCGACAAAAACACTCAGCAAAGCAGGATTTATTAATCACAACCTGTGTTTACAAAGAACACATCTCTGCTTATCTGGACGCAGCATAGACGAACAAATTTCACTTGATGTATCAGAAAAGCAGGCAAATGTTTCAGTCCAAGTTCAGTTCCCAACTCTTGCCAAAAGGCCTGTTACTGAATGGAAAGTTTTTGTTCAAGAATTTCCTGATATCTCTTGCTCAGAATTAACGTTACAACTCAGGTGGTTAATGTAAATAATTTTCCTTGTTTGTATTTGCAGTCTGAAGAATGTGACATGAATGTGGCAATTACTGTTAAACTGAACCATTAGCTTACGTTAAACAAGCTGGTTTAACATAGCCACTGAAATGAACTATTAGATAAACTGAATCAAAAAGTCACTAAAATTCAAAATTTACTGGTTTTAACCAGAAAGTGTGTAAGTTAACCTGAATCATTAATTCGCCAATAACTTGAAACAAGAAGCCAATAAAATGAGAAGCTTGCCACCATTTACCAGATTGATTTGACTGCTAAACCACTCTTTTATCTGTTGTTTTGTTAAATCAAACCCAAACCAAAATCTTTTAGCTAGACCGAACCATCAATTTTCAACTAAACAGTTACTCAAATGAATTGTTACTTAACCTTAACCAAACCATTTAAGCTGTTAAACTGAATCATTAACTAGCCACTAACTTGAACTAAAAAGTCAATAAAAATGAAAAGGTAGATCCCTGTAACCAGATTGTTTTGGTTGCTAAACCAAACAAGACTGTAGGTGTTTTATTATTGCTTGCAAACTTAAAATAAAGAGTAGAAAATTAACTGTTAGCTAACCTATTGAAAGCAGCTAAACTGTTTACTTTTTGCTAACCTGAATCAAGAAGTTACTAAAATGCACAATTTTTGACCCTCAACCATATTATTTTGGCTTTTAACCTGGACCAAAGGTTTTTGTCTAAATTGTACTTGGCGCTTACCTAAACCACAAGGTAGCAAAATTGAACTGTTAGTGAACCTTAATTAAACTGTTTTGGTTGCTAAATGTACTAGTGGACATGAAGGTAGTTGGTGTGAGAGAAGAGGACGCAGAAGACAGGGTTAGATGGAGGACACTGATTCGCTGTGGCGACCCCTAAAGGGAGAAGCCGAAAGAAAAAGAAGAAGGTTGCTAAATGTACTTGTTAGCTAATCTTAACCAAAGTGTTTTGTCTTTAAACTGAATCATCTATTTTCAGACACAAAACTGCTACTGTGAACTGTTAGCTAATCTAAAATGGTTGCTGAAATGAACCTTTTTGCTAACCTTAATCAGACTGTTTTAGCTGTTACTGTAACCATTAGCTAATCTGAACTGTTGACTTCCAAACTGTTTCATCTATTAAATTTCAGTATTTTCCAACATTGCTAAATTAACCTGTTAGCTAAACGAAACCACACAGACTTAGTTGCTAAACTGAACCATCTTATTTGAACAAAACAGTTCCTACATCTAACTGTCAGATGTTTAATAGACACTGATCTAGTAACTAACCTGAATAAAATGTCACTAACATGCAATGATGGCCAACCTCAAGAAAAATATTATGGCTGCTAAATTGAACTATTTTCATAAACTAAACAAAATATTCAATGAATTTAAACTTTCTGAACCAAACTATTTTAGTTTACTATTATTTTATTGCTGAACTAGTGGCATCTGGACTGTCAGCTGTTGGGTCGATCCAATGAGACTTCCAGCAGGTGGACTGAACAACAGCCACCGTAATGATGCACTAAGTAAATTCATGCTCATTGTGACGGAGCTAATCTGCACTTGAATCAGGTTGGTTGTCTAGATGAAGGACTCATCTAACCAGTCACTGTCAATGGTACTCAGACTCATTACAGTCACATTGTTTGTCTGTTCCTGTGTCACTAAAATAAATAAAGGTGTTTTGTTATGGCAGCCAGAAAAAAACTCCCCCATAAAACACCTTAGTTTAAGAATAGGTATTTAATAGGTTTACCTTAAACCGGGCTAAATTAATAAATAAATGGAGGAAGTATAAAAACTCGGAAAATGTAAAACAAATACAACTTGAACATAAACTTTTTTTGCTGCCTATAGTCAAACCATTCTATGTTTTAGGGCTTTGCTTTTGATTAATTACCTTTATATATTTCTGTTTCAAATCTGCCGCAACTCAGCTCTTTCCTCCCCTCGTCTCTTTTTCAGTGTACAGGTGATTTATCCACAGCAACAGGTGGACTCCAACTCCCAGAATGCCTGAGCAGAGTAACGACTACCGGGTGGTGGTGTTCGGAGCCGGTGGGGTGGGGAAGAGCTCGCTGGTCCTTCGTTTTGTTAAAGGCACCTTCAGAGACACCTACATCCCCACTGTAGAGGACACATACAGACAGGTAGGACATGAACTCCGTTGTTAGAACTATTGGTAATAAAAACTTTTTGCTCTCATTGACGCTCAACCCTGATCTGAAACCTTTAATTTACTGGAGTTTAGAGGACACACCACAGTTCAAGCAGCGGTTGTGACTCACGGTGTCATTAACACTCTTGAACTGGTTCAAACCTGCCTCGTTGAGTTATTGATCAGTACCTGTTTTCTCTGCGGCACCTCTGCAGGTGATCAGCTGCGATAAGAGCGTCTGCACGCTGCAGATCACTGACACGACAGGAAGTCACCAGTTTCCCGCCATGCAGCGCCTGTCCATCTCCAAAGGCCACGCCTTCATTCTAGTCTACTCCATCACCAGTCGCCAGTCACTGGAGGAGCTCAAACCCATCTACCAACAGGTCACTGTCTTCAGTTAAGGAGATGAGAAGAAGATGACTGTAATTATACTGTAGAGGAACTGTACCACTTGGGCTCCTTTGCCCTGAAGATTAATGATATATCTCATGGGCGTGTTTTTTCTTCCTTCTGTTGTTAGTCGGCTGGTCTTTTTTCAGGTGCAGTGGTGCGCCTCTGCTGATGAAGCCAGGAAACCCTGACATATTCTGTGTGCCAGATTGTTGCAAATGCTATTTGAGTGGAAATTTCTAGATTATGAGTAACGGTTAGTTTGAAAGGAATGGTTCAATACATATTATGCTGGAAAAGACTGAATAAAATTAGATGACAGAATTTACAAAAAATGGACCCACATATACACACAAAATGTGAATTGTGGTTAAAAAATAACCTTTACGTGGGACTTTAGCTGCAGCTTTCTGAAACTGGTACATAGATTGAAGTTTTTCTTGACAGAAGTCCTAAGACAAAAGACATTTTGCAAATGTCTTATGGTGGATGTAAAAATTGAATCCTTATTTGTCTTAGTTTGTGGACTTTAACATCACAGACTGAAGCCCAGCTATGACTTTTAATTTTTCGCCCTGGAAACAAGTATTTCTGTTTTATCTTTGTTTACCTTGACAAAATATTGGCACTTTACTCACAAACTTGTTCAAAGAACTAACTCAGTACTGGTATGGAACCTGTGTTATTGATCCGTAAAGCTGTGTGTCACCTGTATAATTAGAAGATGTTTTGTTGTTTTGCATAATCTGAGCTAGTTGGAGCATGTAGATGTTGAACAGTAAGAAACCCAAGAATGGAGCCTTGGGGAACTCCATCTTTAAAAATGTTTACTAAGAGGAATAAAACCAATGGTAAAATACATAGAGACAACTTGTGCCCAGACATTCTGTACTGACTGACTTGAGCCTGTGTCTCTCCAGGTTCTGACCATCAAAGGCAGTGTGGAGTCAATTCCTATCATGCTTGTGGGCAACAAAAGCGATGAGATGGCCCAGCGCGAGGTGGAGATGAAGGAGGGCGAGGCGCAGGCTACTGCCTGGAAGTGTGCCTTCATGGAGACATCGGCCAAGATGAACTCCAATGTGAAGGAACTGTTCCAGGAGCTGCTGGCCCTGGAGAAGAAGAGGGACATGAGCCTGAGCATTGACGGTAAACGATCGGGAAAACAGAAGCGAGCCGACAAGCTGAAGGGGAAGTGCAGCGTCATGTAGAGAAAACGGTGGCAGCAGCAGAGGACTCGCTCTAGAGATGTGGCAACAGTGGAGGGGGAGGCAGGAGGAGGGATGGGGGGTCTGCTGATGACTCCCATAGAGACTGCCCCGCCCATCTTACCCCGATTCTCAATCAGTGAGGATAGGTCTTCTTCTTTGGTGGCTCTCCACCTCTGTCTTTCTGAACACTGAAGCCCAGAGGAACAAAGTGTTGAGATTTGAATGAAAATGGAAACTGGATTATTTTGACTGGGGCCTTTGGGTCCTTGTGGTCCTGGACTAGATTGTGTTTGTGGCCCCAAAATACTCTTTTACATGTTCAGCTACTGCCACCGTTAACATTCAATTATACTAACAATACTCTAATAAAGGAATAATCCACTGACTTTATGTGAATGTTGGACTAATCCTGAATGCAACCCTTATGTAGAAAAACAACAGTCAGTCGACACGACATATTTACCAAGAAAAGTACTGCTTAAAGTCAAGTTCTGCACTGGACGAAAACGGCTCAAACCTGCAGTACGTGTTTCTCCAAGACTGGACCAAACCCGACTGGTACCGTCAAATTTGAGACCCAAATCCAAACCGAAAGCTGTATCTTTGCTTTATTTTATCATTTATTGACTGTCAGCTTACGCTGTCTTTCTGCATTGTGAATCTACTCTCAAGACATGACATGATTTTCGGTTCGGTTGTTAGGGAGAGTCAGCTCACCTTGGACTCAATAGGCTGGCAGGCAGAGTCTCTCTCTCTCTCTCTCTCTCTCTCTCTCTCTCTCTCTCTCTCTCTCTCTCTCTCTCTCTCTCTCTCTCTCTCTCTCTCTCTCTCTCTCTCTCTCTCTCTCTCTCTCTCTCTCTCTCTCTCTCTCTCTCTCTCTCTCTCTCTCTCTCTCTCTCTCTCTCTCTCTCTCTCTCTCTCTCTCTCTCTCTCTCTCTCTCTGAGAAGACAACTTGATGCTTTGTTGGAACCCATTGGGTTCAACTCAAGTAGCAGAAGTATAGATGCAAACACCCCAAAACAATGAAATAAATGACTACACCAATGTTTGCATGGCTAATAATTTAGCATGCTAAAGTCTGTGTTGTGAGCAAGCATTAATGTTTGTCATACAAATGTCAAAACAACATGCAGTATGTCTTGTAACATGGAGAACAAACTGCTATGGCCAGAAAGCAGCAGTCGAAAAACTTAACATCCTAATATTGATCCGTCAAAATTAAAAACTATTTTCTGTTTTTTAGGGGAAGGGGGCATGTCATTTTGATTTGTCTTTACCAATCAGCAGCAAGTGATGAATCTGTCCAACCAATGTCATTTCAGTTGACACAACAGTGAAATGGTCGCAGTTGCAAAGAACAGTTAGCGTTTGTCATGTCAACTGAAGAAATATGTTGATTTAACAGCAGTTCTATCAACCTACTACTATAAACATCACACCCACACTTTCTAACATTTTAATGCTCACTTTTATGTTGATACTTTTCATGACTGTACCGGCTGCCTACCTTTAAGTTTTCTAAATGTCCCTATTCATAATCCTGCCGACATTCAACCTGTTTGAATATCTGACTAGTTCGGATTGAAGGTGTTTACTCACACGATAATGTGAAGCGCAGCTTTGCTCAAACATGAGCCGAAAGAAAGCAAAGTCCACAGCATGAGACGGAAATCAGTTTGAGTAATTTGACGCTTTTAACTCTCTCGGGCAAATTCAGCTCCTGTTAGACGTTACCATGTATTTCATATTAGCAGGAACAGTCTCTGCCCCTTGGTGGAAGATGGGGGTATCAGTCTACTTTTTGGACATTTGTGAACACATCTTGTGTTGGTATTGATGAATTTTCACCATGTATTGATCATAAATGCAATCATTAAAAGGATAAAGAGATAAGTGAGGAAAACAGTGAAGTATTCTTTTATCTAAAAAATGACAAATAACATTTCCATCATGACTTCCTGGTGGGTGTGACCTTAAAATATGGGACGATTTTAGCTCGGAGTCCTGCTGACATTAGACAAACGCCTACACAGGATACACGCTAACTGTCTTTACCTTCCACATGAACCGCGACAAGAGGTCTGAGGAGCTGATGGACGGCAGTGGAGACAGCAGACGCTCACATTCTGACACATCAGGACACCTCCTGCAGCACGGCCTGGCCTTCCACCCTGCTTTCATCTGCCAGACCCGTTAGCATCAACACATGGCTGCTGACGGAACCAGCGGTGGTGGGATGCAACCGTCGGAGCTCTGTTCATGACTTAGAAGGAAAAGTCCTACATTTCGGGAAATCCTTGTTAGTTATCACCTCCAGAGTCAGATGGATATCAGTGTCATCTCTGTTTGTCCAGTACCGAAACAGGGGCAGGACACGGTAGTTTAGCACAAGGACTGGATTCAGGGGGAGACTGTTGGCCGAGCGCCATCAGAAGACAAAGAGATTCACCTTCAAACAGCTCCAGGTCTGATTTACCTGTTGGATCTTGACAGAGCTACGGCAAATCCCGAACCTGACAACCCCATGATGTACTGTTGTATAATTTTTTTTAAGGGTTTTGTGCAATTATAGATTTTGTGAGTAGGATTGGCATTAAATCCATCCTTGAATTTTTACTTCAACTGAAAGCCAAAGGCCCTTTCAAAAAGGCAAAAGAAGAAGAAGAAAAAAAAAGGCTTTAAGCTATTTGGTGAATTCAAAAGAGGCTTTTCACCACCAGGTACAAAACCCAGTAAAATAGCATTAAATAAGTTCATTCTTGACCTCGGAAACAGTTGAAAACCATCTCACTACAGGGTCATTTAGTAGCTGTTCTGGAGCTTTTTAGTCATCTCTTAAAAGAGGCCTTCTTCATGATGGTTTAAAGCCCCGTGTATAGTTTTTCTCCCCAAAACATGTGTGTGAATCCTAGAGGTCTAGAGATCCTAGCGTGTGTTTCTATCCTCATGAAACATCAGGTGTTTCTTAAGAGTTTGACACCTACTTTTTTTAAATCCATGTTTACTTACTAGCCTTTTGTCGTCCTCTTCGTCTTGTTCTTCTTCTTCTTCAGCGCATTTATCTTGTTTCTAGGTACGTTAACGCCACCTGTAGATCGGAGGAATACAGTAAAACTATTGGCAGGAATTTTCATCTCATCACCCACATGCATGTGTATCCTCAAGCACATTTACGAGAGCAGAGCCCCCCCCCCCATTATTATTAAAAATACTTTATTTTTATGGACTCAGTTTTCAGACACTACTGCAAACACTCGTTTGTTTTTTTGACACTTTGTTTATCTTGCAGTTGCCTGTGAGTGCAGCCCTGCAGCACCCAGGGAGCTTTACATGGGGCTGCCTCAGCCCCCCCAGCAAGGATGGACAAGAAGGCAAGAGGATGGAGGAAGTGTTCTCGGCAGACCGGACGTCCTCAGTCGCTCCACTGTCTTTCAGAGGAGACGGCAGATCCTCACTACCTGATCTGTCGCCTACAGATCAAGTAGTGTCATCTCGTACAGTCCCATCAGATCAGTTGAAGGAGGATACACCTATGAGTCCTTACTCTGTGCTCTGCCTGGAACCTCAGCCCTCTCCTCTGAGACACAGGTAAGGGACTGGGCCGTCCTCCATGATGGCGGAGGGAGCTCAGTCTCCGGGTCTCAGGGGAGCGATGGTGGAAGGAAGCATAAACAAAGCTGTTTCCTTTTTTTTTTTTCATTCTTTTTTTGCCTAGTCTATAACTTTTACACTGTTCTTACCTCCAGTTGTCATGTAAACAGAAAACATAGCATGACGTTTCATAGTGACGAGTTGTGATGGCACCAGAGATCAGTTTCAAAAGTCACTGTTGGTTTCTTTAACTATGACCTTCATGTTTTAAAAGACGCTGTCAATTCAGGTCTTCCTAATATCAGACTGTTTGATACTGGATTGATTTTGTCCTGTAGTTTCCAGGGCTTGTTGGTAGTTTCCTAATAACTTCAGAGGAAGTTTCCTGTGCAGAACTTTAACATATTAAACCAGTTACAGGTTAAAGAGTTTAGTTGGTTCTGTTGGTTTTATTATCAGTTGTGTATTTTTTTAGATTTTTAATTTCCCTCAAAGGTATTCTCCACTTACCAAAGTAAATGTTTAATTATTATCATTAACTTATTTATTAAGTTGACAGTCGACGGAACTTTGCCTGTAGACAAATTTCACACTTTCCTGTTCAACTGACTGTAAGAACCTAGGCTACATCACCATCAGCCATCCATCCAGAGATAAACTCTAAAAGGTATTTCAGTCTGTAAATAATTAAAAGTTGCAGTGGAAAATAACACAGGAGCATTCGTTTTACACTATGTTGGCTGAATCTTGAGCTTGTGGTTTCTAATGTTTTTGGTTAAAAACAGGTCAAACAGGTCCAGTTTTCTGATCAACTGTAGTACTTATCCATGATTAGCCTCCACATCACCCGGCCTCTTGGACCACATCCTTCAGAAAGGTGTACAGGTAAAGTTTACTGTGCCAAGCGGGTCCCAAACTTGTCTCAGGTCAGAAACACAGGTGATTTTTACAGGACAGGAACAACAACAAGTTACTACAGGGACCCTGGGGGATCAAGCAACATTGACGGGGGGGCCAACTTATCGCGCTGCTTTATAAACTGTGAGGTTTAAGGAGGAAATAAGGGACAGGTGAGTCTTAATGAGGCCATGAGGGACCGGTGTGCAGAGAGAGGCGGGGTTTAGGTCACTGGCAAGGTTTGGGCACATCTGGGAAATTTCACATCTTAAATCTTTTCTCTCTACATTAAAGTCTACATATTTGTGTGTCATTTAAATGGAGGGAACAAAATATTTTATTTATTTTTTCATTAAATCAAATCAAATTTTAGAATGTTTAGTCTAAAAAAATATAAGAAAACCAACATGTATAATATGTGTGTGATCATTAAAACGCAGAGAAACCCGATCAACAAGGTTTTTTGAAAATGATTGTTTTATCCGGTGTTTTGGACAAACCGTGACCAGAGTCTGGTTGAGTGACCGAACCCACTGACGCTCTGTGGCCTCACCTTCGTTTGGTGGGTGAATGGAAACTTTTCTCATGTGAGGAAACTGAATTAAATCAGAGCTGTGGTCCAGAAAATCCCTCTGGTCCATTAACACTCAACTCATCCGACAACAGACCTCAGAGTACGAACATAGTCACACAATTCACATGGAAATGAAAATATCGACAACTATTTCGTCCCAGTGATTGTTTATAAGAGCAGATTCAGGAAGAACTTTTACTAATTAGCATTAAAATCCACTCAAAGCCTCAAAGACACATCAACAAAACTTTTAAATGTGTGTCAGTGTCTGTGGGTGTTGCCCTGATCTGAGCCTCACAGACAGAATTTAAAGGGACCTATTATGCCTTTCCTTATTAAGGACCATATAAATAATGTCACAGCACTGCGTGTCCATATTAAAAGAGGCCAAAGTGTCAAATTAAATGATGTAAATCAATGTAAGAGTCATAAAGCTCAGAGGTCGGACTGATCCAGTCTGGTTTAATGTTTCTTTCCTCCGAAACCTCGTCTGCTGAATCAAGAGTCAAACCGCTGAGAGGAGCAGGACTAAACATGAGTCCTGATCCCATCAAGGCCGAGGTCCTGTTTTTCCTTCACGCCAAAATATTAAACTGCAGAGACACTTCTGCTGCCACTTGGTGGTTAATGTGTCACACGACCGTTGGGTGTTACCTGAACACTGATACTGTATATTTTCCTGGATGTTTTTCTGTCAGGAAACTATAACACTGAGCTGCTCTAATGAGCTGACATCAGCCAAACTGTCATTTTTTTCCAGAGAACTATAAACTATTAATTAATGTTTTTATTCACTTCAGTGTCTATTAAGATGACACTTCAGTCTTAAATTACCTTTGAAAATATAAAGTCAATAATTATATGTAATATATATAATACATATACTTTATTGCCTCTAAGATGAAATTTTGGGTTTTAAACTTTAAGAAAACTTCACCTCATACTGTGAGAAAATAAAACAAACAGTTTTTTTTATTATTTTTTAGTTCAATTCAATCCAGTTTTATTTATATAGCACCACATCATATGTTATCAAATGTTATCTCAGGGCACTTTTCATATAGAGCAGGTGTAGACCAGACTCTTATAGTTATTATTTACAGAGACACAACATTTCACATTTTCTGAGATTTTATGGACAAAATTATTTATTTAGTAATCTAGAAAATATCTGGCAGATTAATTGATGAAAATAATAATTAGTAATCATCATGTTACGTATGTTGAATTGTGTGTGAGTGCAGGTTGATTCATGTATGTTTGAAAAAAAAGTATGTAGCACACATGTTGTATGTTTTCGTTTTCCTTCTTTTTTTGTTTTTCTGGTGTATACCAATAAATAAACTTTATTATTATCATTATTATTGTTGTTCTTGTTGTTGAAGGTGTTATACTAACACCTGGAGGTGTCACTCAACCAACAATGTGATCAATCAGGCTGATTGTATCCAGATTGATACCTGATCAGAAGGGATATGCACACAGAAACTCAATGTTAATACTCTGTATAACTGTATAACTGGATATGAAGGATGTCAATAACCTATCATTCTGCTCCTTTACAACCTCAAAGATCAACATTGTAGATTTATTTATATTATTCTCGAAAAATTCGTCGCTGATAGGATGAAATGTGAATCATCGGTCTTCTCTTCTTCGGGTATATCACTGTTTTCATCATACTTAAGTTAGTTGTACAATACATATAGAACTCTGCTGCCCCCCTGTGGTCAGAGTCAGAATGATTGGTCTGCTGCTTTGTTGGGGGGGGCTGGCTGGCTGGCTGGCACCATGTAATGCAATGATGCACTGGTTCCTAGTTTGTAGGTCACAAGATAAATCAGGGGGGTTTGGACAGATTGATTGATTGATTGATTGATTGATTGATTGATTGATTGATTGATTGATTGATTGACAGGATGTCTGTACTAATTGTGTGTATTTCTAATTTAGTTGCCATCCACTGATGATGGCTGTGAGATGTATGTGGAAGATTTATTTTGGAAAAAAAAGCAGCTTCAAAGGATATTAATGATGATGATGATGATCTTGATGATGATGATGATGATGATGGTTGTTCTCTCTGCAGGAAGCTGCAGTACAGACTGTCAGGGTCAGTGTGTGTGAACGGGACACACAGTACATGATGTGTGTGTTTGTGTGTATAATTAGTCTACTTTTGTGTACTGATATGTTGTGTAAGAGTGCTGCTATTTACAGTAAGTGAGAGGGCTTCGGGTGTCTGTGTGTGTGTATGTGTGTGCGTGAGTGTGTGTGTGTGTGTGTTTGACCTTCATATTTAGTGAGGACGTTTTTACTGGTCTTTACTCCAATGACATGTCTGCAGGTTCGGACTCGATTCATAGGTTTATGTCAGAGTTTCTCTAAGTGTTGCATTAGGTCACTCAGGGTCCTCACAAGTATAGAACAGCAGACGTGTACCTGTTCTATGGTCCAGCTCTTGCAATTGATTGACCGACTCACATGTGCAAACAGACTGTGACTTGTCAACATGTCTGTTTGCACATGAAACCTCTGTTTCATGTTTGTTTGACCTGCTTATGTTTCACTGTAACAACAACTGTGAGTCTGTGAGGACGAACACAACTTTCAACACAACTGATTATAATAAAACCGTGACGTTTACTTAACAACATTTTATGATAGACAAAGTACCATATGTATGATAAGCCCTGCAGAAGTTAAATAACCCAAACACAAGTTTAAGTTTAAACCCTGTCGTCACACTATAATTTAATTTCCATGCTAAGAAGGACATCGTCTAACCGTTGGAGTGTGAAGCTTTGTGAGGACGCTGCTCATGTCGGGGCCTTGGCCTCACTCCTCCCTCGTTACTGCAGAGCAGCAACTGGAAACACTGACACTCAGCCATTGAGGGTTTCTGTCATACAGCGACAACCTGAAAGCATCCAGTGTCCGTAAACTAATTGGTTGTTGGTTTTTATTTTTTTTTATTTTTATTTTAGCAACACTCACAAACCTAAGTTTGGAAAGTCAGAAATATCGAGGCGTTTTTTGACTTTTATGGGCGTTTCCACGGTGACATTAACAATATTTCCAGAGGTTGGTCTGTGTTTAGTATCGCTGGTGATGAAAGATGAGTCAGTCTGGGACCAATAAACTCTGACCTGCTGTGAGCCCAATTTCCTCTGATAAAACACGAGGGGAAGTGTCTGTGTGTGTGTGTGTTTGTGTGTGTGTGTGTCTGTGTGTGTTTGTGTGCGTGTGTATGTGTGTGTACCTTTTTCCATAATGTAAATAATTAAATGTTAGAGCGAAGTCTTTGTTATGTTTGGGTTCTCTAAAGTATAAAACCAAGCCAAACAAAACAAAATCTAATCCTAAACCTAAACCTGAACAGAACCTAACCCTAACCTTTAAAACCCTTACCTTAACCTGAACCATAACTATAATCTCAACCTAAAACCAAACCTAAACCCAAGCCCAAACCTAAATCTAAACCAAACCTAAACCTAAACCTGAACCTTAAAATAAACCTAAAACTGAAACTAAAGCGAAACCACAAAGAGACACAAAACAACGACAAACAACAAGGACCGATAAGTTTGATTTTCTACAGTCGTCATTTAAAAGTTTGTATGGATGGTTTGATCCTTGTATTGTTATCATCATGCCTCCATGTGAAGTTATTACCTGCTGTGAGTCCAGTGTGTTTACAGCTGCCAGATCCCTGAAGGACAAAGACACGAACTGTACATCGGCACCTGTAGGACGGTTCTCTGACAGACGCCTGGGACTCGGCCTTGGAAAACTCTGCTCTGCTGTTCCCGTCACACAGGCACATTCTCAGCAATGTTCCTGGCATCATGTCATTTAAAAAAAAAATCTAAAAAACGATCTAGATTTGTGCAGTGGTAAAGAACGAGTCTCGAGGCCGAGAAATCCAGATCAAGAGCTGGAAATACAAACAGGAAGTGAGCAACATGCATATCAGTGTTAATATTTGGAGCCTGTGTATGAAACCCGATGATTTTGAAGACCTTGTAGAACACAGTACCTGGTTTTAATGTTATGACTGACCAGAAGTTCATGAAATAAATGTGAAAATAAAAAACGAGGACAAAAAAAAAAAACTGTGTCTAAAAATGATGCATGAATTCATTGCAGGGATGTTTTACTATGTGATGAATTTTTTAATTATTTTAGGCACAAAAAACAGATTAAAAAATATTCAGATCTTGATTTTAATTGCGATCAAACAATCTCATCTCAACGTCAGTTTAACAGCTGACCTGAATACCCAGGATTCCATGACAATTGAACAAAGTGATGATCATGCTGAGCGGTCAAAAGCTGCACATCAGCTGCTAAATGGACCTTATGGTGGGACTGTGTTTCCAAAGTCTAGAGCAAGAATGTCAGGTTTGGACTTGAGGCTCAGGGCTGACGGGAAAATCCGTAGCCCAAATTAGGATTTTCTGGCTCCGGTGACCAACGGCGATGATTGTCAAGTGTTGTTAAAACAAATCCAGAGGTCAGAACATCTGTTCAGAGCACAGTTGACACACGAGTGTTTTCTTAGATTTGGGAACCAAAGTGTCCTGACTTTCAAAACGGAGGCTGACTGAATGTACACACTCTGTGATTTTCACTTTGTGTTTTGTTTGACGAGTGTGTGTGTGTGTGTGTGTGTGTGTGTGTGTGTGTGTGTGTGTGTGTGTGTGTGTGTGTGTATTTGTGTGTGTGTTAATGTGTGTGCGTGTGTGAGTGTGTGTGTGTGTGTGTGAGAGTGTGTGTCTGTGTGTGACTGTGTATGTGTGTGTGTGTGTTTGTGAGTGTGTGAGTGTGTGTGTGTGTTTGCGTGAGTGTGTGTGTGTGTGTGTGTGTGCGTGAGTGCGTGTGTGTGTCCGTGAGTGTGTGTGTGTGTTTGTGAGTGTGTGTGTGTGTGTGCGTGAGTGTGTGTATGTGTGTGTCAGTGTGCGTTCATCATGTACTCATCAGTCAGAACAGCAGATCAAACAGATCAGGTCAAACATGACTCATGAGTTTTTTCTCTTCCAGTGAATTTTTGAGGCACAAGGTTTCATTTAGGTTTTAATAGTTAAGCATTTTACAACAAATCATTTTGAAATAGTCTGTTTTTCTACTCATTGAAACCTTCACATACTTTATTCCAACAGTAAAATATTTCCACGAGAACTGTCCCTGTGCATGTGTCTTCTCATTGGACCTTTACATCAACGGTTTTTGTGCAGGAACAAAGAACAGAACCAACAACTGAACACAAACTTATGTTGTGGCAAGTAGAGGAATCAGTAACATGTTTTCAGACAACAACAACAACAATACATTTTTGACAAAAGTTTGTCAAAAAAAATATGCAACACTTTTACTGTGCAATTTTCTTGGAGCAAGACTCTCAGTCCATATCCGTTTTTTTGGTGAATCCATATTGAATCAGGATTGATTTAGAAAGTCTTTTCAGCAAAAAACAGAATCAAATATGATTTTTGCAGAGTGGATCCAAACCATACTTTCGGGTGGTTCCTAAGGGGTCTGTACAGACAGGTCTCGGTCCGGACCGGATCACTCAAGGCAGATTTCTAAGTCTCTCTTGAGTTGCTCGCAACTTGACACAATGGCGACGACGTAAAACAGAGTGACGGTTGCTACGTAGTTACTGGCGCCTACGTGATTGCTACAGCAACCAATGCTGATAGGCTAGTGATGCCCAGACACACAAATCCGATCCGACTCCTGATCAGTATGGACACTCGACCTAAAGACCTGATCTGAGAAAGAATTTTGTCTGCACTCTGAGAAAAACTTTATAAAAAGTGTTTCTGTTGGTCTTTACTGTGACAGGAGTAAAAGACTAATGCATAAAAAAAATATTTCTAACCTCTGACCCTGAGTTGTGATTGCTCTTCGATTATAAACCATCACTGGAGTCATGATCCACAGGCTAAGAAGTGGTTTTCACTCTGGATCTAGTTTCAGTGTAAACAGCTGTTTGACGAGTCCCCTTATGAACAAGGCTTTCAGCTGAGTGATGCTGCTAAACTTATCCTCAGGCTGACTCCTGTGATGTTAGCCTGGTTCAGTCTAAGTGAGACTAGACTGTTCGGAAACAGGTGCTACAGCTTTTGTCTGCTGAAAAGTTCCTGGTTGCTTTTCCTGGAACTGCTTCTGCCTTCCGCCGCCTCGGGTCAGTTTTCATTATTTTCTCAGAATCAGCACCGAGTACTGCAGTAGTGGACAGAACCGTTATAGCAACCGTCTGTCAAATTGTTTAATCTGCAAGAGTGATCGTTTATTGATGAATATGAAGATGTGTCGCTGGTTCAGCTGTTCCCTCTCAGGCGTCACATAGATTTATGTTCTTCAACAGAAGAAAAGGAAAGAAAATCATATGAAAGAGGAAAATTCACATGCAAATGTGTTAATATATAAATGAAAAAATAATTTATTACTAATAATGAGGAAAATGAATAAAATCCATTATGTAAATTCTTCAGTTCAGCTGTTTAGAGTAGATTGAGATTGTGTGTAGTGTGTGTGTGTGTGTGTGTGTGTGTGTGTGTGTGTTTGCATGACGATAAGACCTGTTTTTGATCTGTCCTGTGTCCACACACACACACACACACACACACACACACACACACACACACACACACACACACACACACACACACACACACACACTCTGTCCTCTTCTCTGACATTGATGACGGGAACTATCTCTCTGTCTTTCCCGTATCATCTCTTCCCTGCGTCTCATTTGTTGACACAACTACTCTCTGATTGGCCCGAGGCCGGCTCTGCAGCGGCCAATCGGCTCATTCCCAATGGTGGTGCGCTGCATCTCGTGAGGGGTCTGACTGCCGGGAAGAGCCGGGAGGAGACGAGCATCACCTCCTCCTCTGCCCCCCCACACACACACATCTCGCTGTTTCCGGGAAGTGTGTGTTTGTATATTTGAATGCATGTGTGTGTGTGTGTGTTTGAGAGAGACCCAGGTATTACTCATGTTGTGGGGACCTGTGGGAACAAAAAGCACGTTCCCATAATGTAAATCATAACATTCTAAGGTGGAGACATGTTTTGAGTTTAGGGTGAGGTTATAATAAAGTTATAGTAAGTCTGCAGGAAATGTATCTAAGGCAATGGGATGTATGTGTGTTAATGTTTGAGGTTTCCTGTCAGATCATGACTCAGCCTTCAAGTGCTGAGTGGTTTTCTCACTTTAAACCAACTTTTTACTGTAAATATGTTGATTTTTTTTCGCAGAGGTTTCCCTCATTGACCGTTGGAGACCAAAACCAGAGCTAAAAGAAGAGGGAGTACTGGACTTGGACTCAACAGGTGGACTCAGAGACCAGATACAGGTGAATCAAGTTCAACACATGAACTTCAGATGTGATGATATGTCCGTGTTGCGTTCACTGCCGAAAGCAACCGCATCCATTATCAGTATTTTAGCTGACCGTCGTGTTTCATCATGCATTTCATTGGAGAATAGAGCCCGACACTATTCAGGCCGGCGCATATTCTGAATGGAGTCAGCGTCCCAAAGATCACCACATGAGAAGCTGGAGTAATGCTGAATTTCCCCAGAACCGGAGCATGTTGGGGGGGCTGTGTCCACATGGTGGAGGGCAGCAGTTGTGGGGCTGAGACATGAGCGACATATGTTCTCAGGGGGAACAGCTGAGCAGCAGTTTCCACCGAAATTCCCCAATTTAGCCTCGGGAACTTCTCTGGAAACCACTGAAAAGAAGGGAGCGTCCACTAAAGACTCGGCCGCCTACCAATCCGGTCCAATGACGCTCATTGGTTATAGGAACCAGCAACACTTCAACTGGAGCAGAAATAACTAATATTTATGCAAAGAGTGAGTAATGAGCAGTTTTACATGTTGTTTCCATCTGTCCTCCACTAAAAACAGAGTGAGAAGCAGGAAGCACAATGCACATGTCTGTGTATGTGTACACACATACTGTACATATATCGGCCAATCAGAAGCAGAGCTGCCAGCTAAAAACAATGACACGTCAGGTAGAAGCAGAGATGGACTGCTGCCGCCGACCACCAGGGGGGGCTGTGACACCACAGATCAGCTGTGCTTTGTTATGCGGGAAACGAGGAACAGGAACATGAGTCCCAGACAGACAGATGGAAGGAGACAGACAGACTGAAACAGACAGACAGTCCAGTCTGTCCTGACTCACCCGCCTGCTTCACTGACCAACTCCCTGTGTGTAAATCTCAGACTCTGTCTCTTTTTCCTCACAGTCAGTCAGTTTTCCTGCTGACTTCACCTTCTCCTCTCACAGCTCAGGATGAAGCATCGCTCTGTGTGTGTGTATGTTTGCTGAGTCATGTTATTGACCTACTCTCTCTTCCTACTCCTTCTTACTGGAATCAGCCTGTTATGGTGAACTTTCATCTTTAGGGCTTTTATCACATGTTCTGCTGTGACTCAAGGTTTTTGCACTTTGTCATCTCTTGTGTTTTTAACTCATTTATAGGTCTCAGCAGCTTCAGCTGCAGCTTCTGCAGATTCTGAGTGAAATCTGAACTTTAGCAGATCATGGTTTTACCATCTGTGACCAGACGAGAGAACGGTGTCGTCAGTCTCTTTGTGCATCTGACACAGATTTACAGGAACTTTTGCTGTGTCATGGTCCCCAGAGGATGAATCCTTGTAACCCTGGTGACCCCCCCCCACCTTTCCTTTAGTGCCACCATCAGGAGAAAACTCCCAGTAGATCCTAAAGCAGTTTACTCATCAGTAAGAAAAAAAAATCCTTAACTATGGAAAAACTTGCGCATGATAATTACTTGTGTTACCATGGCAATAAATGCAACCATCTTAACTTTTGCAAAAAAAACAATTTGTGTGAATGAAACAAAACTTTCAGGAGCAGTTAATAACTTGTTTGAATAGGCTGTGCAGGGTATGAATCAGTGTTAATGAGGATAATAACAAAGATGATCACAGTTCTTGTTCACAGAGGATGAACCTCAGTAGTTTTCATGTTCCTGTAACCTTTTACATAGCAGGTGTTTTTATTGTTGCACCATCTCTCCTTCTGGTCTTGTTGATGTTCTTCCCCAGTTTCCCATCAGAGACCATTAGACTCTGGTCTCAGATCTGATCCAGGTTTCGTTCCTCAGAGTCACCGATGGCTGCACATGGCTGCTGGCCTCAGCGCAGAGGAAATCACAGCAAGTTCTGCATGTGCAGTTATCTTCATCATCATTATCATCATCATCATCATCATCATGTTCTTCATCATCATCATCATCATCATCATCATCATCATCTTCATCATCATCATCATCATCAGCATCATCTGCGGCTATGGGCCTGTTTCCTGCATCTGAAGGGCTGAATTAGGGCATGTTGTTGTTTCTGTTGAGCCAAACTGGACCATTGCCTGGTATCACCTCAACACATTCCTGAGGGGGGGTTGGGGGAGGGGGGGGCAGAAGGTGAAATAGATAGTGAAGCTCGGCGAGCCTCATAAAGAGACCATTTCCCAGCAGCAGTTTATTAATTTTCCAGCGAACTCAAAACGAGCTCCACCCTGCCTCTTGTTCTCACTCTGATCTGACCTGGGATCGGTCTTTCAGTCCATTAGGAGACAAAGAGTTTTGGAGCAGAGCAGGCAGATGTTTGGCGCTTCCCTCCTGGGGGGTTTCAGGGAGTGTACTGCTGTTCCAGGGAACCCAGCAGATCCCAGTCTGAGATACAAGGACAAAAATCTGAGTTATGATGAAATAAGAGAGGAAAATAAAACGATTCAATCATTATCTCTGATGTCTTTTAGGAAAAAAAGCTTCAGAAATCCACTCAGAAACCAGAGGAACAAGAGGCTGCAGAACTCCATTCAGAATCTCCCTGTTTTTAAGTCTCCTTCATTATCACAGTGATCAGTGACAGTTGTCTGTATATCCACTGCTAAACTGCAGACAGGAGCTGGTCACTGCTGGTTCAGCTGCTTCTAATGGGACAGATTGACTGAAGGGAAACAGATAGAGGCTAAAATAATCCAACATTTTATCAAACAGGGTTTCAAAGATTTTCATGAACCCATAGAGAAACATGGACTCCATCAGTGTTTGTTTATTTGAGCATCTGGGGTTTTTATTCAGAAGCCTGGTGTTTATCTAAAGTATTTATTTTTGAATCTTTTTCCTCTGAAGCTTCACCAGCCGGGTCATAAATCACCATGAATCAAACAAAGATTTCTCATTTAGATGGAACATGGCGAGGAGTTTGTGTGTGTGAGGTGAAACTGAAGACTCCAGACTTTTCACTCTTCAGTCCCTGAGCTGTGGTTAAACCAGAGAACCAGAAACCCTCAGCAGGATCCCACAGCACCTTCGTTCTGCCGTCAACCGAGGGTAGAAACTGGGGGGGGGGCACCTGCTCATTGTTTCTGACTCTGTGGGAAAATGAAGGTCATGTGACTCCATTGGAGGAACTCAGCTTCATGACTTCACCTCTGTGACGTGCCGCCATGACAGAGGTGACGAGAGCAGATTAAATCAGTTAAACCAACACGAGATTTGAAGAGCTGGAGGATGTGGGTGTAGATGAGTATTCAGACTCCGCCCAGTCTCCAGAGCCAGATGAGGAGGTATCATTGATGTGGCCAAAAGTATGTGGACACCTCTGGTTTGGTTTTCATTTATAAAAATAACAAGAACAAAAACCTCTTTTTATGTGACTGTGCACAAACACAATCTGTGAGTAGTTAAAGTTAAGCACTTTTTAAAGGTCAGAATCTGAACTGTTCTGCCTGAGCAGACTCGTTCACCCGTTCACAGATGCACTGAGCTGCACTGACTTTGGTTCTGGCCCGACCACCAGAACCATGACCTCTCTGTGACCTTTGCAGCAGGTTAATCATAAAAGTTATGACAACAGGCTATAAGTTTAAGCTGCAACTCTTAAGGGTTGAGTCTACTTTTACTGTCAAACAATCTGGTGGAAAAACTGAAACCAAGTTAGTCTGACTCAGGTGAACATGACGTGGACTCGACGCAGCAGTGGAACCGACGACCAGGTCCAAAGGGACAGGATCAGATACAGGAACTGCAAAAGGCTGTGGAGAAGGAACATCACTGCTGGCTAACGGAGGGACTGGGTACAGGTGTGCAGGGGGGTGTGGTCAGGTGATGGTGGGAGGAGCAAACTGTAGAAAAGCGAGGGAACACTAGGTTCTGAAATGACAGGAGAGACGACTGAAAATCAGACTGACTCTGTGACCCTCTGCTCCAAAAAAACCTGCTTCCTGCTGAAGATGTTAAACTTTCAATTAAACTTGATAAGCACCTCACAAACATAAAAAACCCAATAAATAAATACCCAAAACATGCATATGTGGGGGACTGTTTTCAGCAGCGGATTAATCCACATTTGGTGCTGCAGTAAGACCTAATTATGAAATATGGGTTATTGTAGTTAAAATTTCCTAATTATGAGATAATAAGACAGTTTCAAAACCAGACACTTGACTGAGTATCTGGGTTTGACTGATTTTGAATCATTTTTAAGTATCATTTTTCTATAAATACTGTATGAAACCTGCAGCAGGGCATCAGGAGCAGGTGTCGCTCATCTCTATATGATGCATCAGGGTTTACACACACACACACTCACACACACACACACACACACACACACACACACACACACACACACACACACACACACACACACACACAGAGAACCTGTTAGTTTTAATCTACGCGTGAAGAAAATAGTGTAAATCAGCAGATTTAACTATAAACTACTGATCAACCTTCAGCAGGTCGAGTGAAACATCAACACAATTCGCTGGTCATGCTCTGAGGAGATTTTCCTCCTCCTCCTCCACGCTGCTTATTGATGTTACTCCCACACATCCACAGAGAGTGTGAGAGACAGAAACTCAGGCTTACACAGTGTAACATTATACAGTATGAAACCTATACCACACATACACACAGGACTGACCTTCTCAGGGTGACAGCAGATTGAGTCATCAGCATTAGATAACGGGGGGCATGGCCATGATGATGATCATGATAGTGGTGGTGCATGATGGGAGAAAAACATGAATCCTGAAGCTATTTTCCTGGATCCTGGACCCTGGAGACTGCTGTTCTGTCATTGATGTTTGTTGCATTTTATTTCTCTTCATTATTTCTCCAAGGACAGTGCTCATGGGCCCCTGTGCTCATGGGCCCCTGTGCTCATGGGCCCCAGTTCTCTGGACGGCTTCCAGCTGCAGCCCTCGGGAAGTAGCTCTCAAACCACCACCCGACAAATGTGTAGGACGACAACAGCGACAGAACCAGCACAAACCACACAGAGAGTCTGACATGAGTCCTCCTCCCAGTCTCTCCTAAACCTTTTAGCCTGGCTCTGGTCCTGGTGGTCCTGATGGTCCTGATGGTCCTGATGTACCTGATGATCTTGATGGTCCTGATGGTCATGATGGTCCTGATGGTTCTGGTGGTTCTGATGATCTTGATGGTCCTATATATATATATATATATATATATATATATATATATATATATATATATATATATAAACAAAGCAGGGAAGGTCTCCCAGGATCTTCTCTTTTAGCTCCTCCTTCAGGACAAATTTTTTTTTAGCTCTACCACTGATCAGAGTCTAAAAGCAGATAAATGATCAAAGCGATGTTTGATCTGACGTCTGATGGTTCGACACTAGAGAGCATGAAGTAAACAAGAGCCAGACACATGCAGAGAATGAGCCTCGGCAGCAGTTTGAAGGCCTGAAGGTCGATGACAGATCCAGTTAAAAAACCAAAAACAAACAACCTACCACTCTTTCCTCAGATGACTTGCTGAATCACTGAACTGGACCGACGTGCTCAAAGCAACATTTCCTGTTTGCAGTCAAGCAGAAAATTCGTCAGATTTCATCCGACAGTTGAATAATGAGTCCTGAGTAAAATATGCACCTAAATCGACTGAGATGCGCAGAATAAAAGTGAAATAAGGAAAATATCATCATCCTCCTACTACCTTAAAAAAAGTAAAATATCTCACTAATTATTCCACCCGTGTGAACTTGGGGTCCAAGTTCTGGGTTTAATCAGAGGTTGGACATATTAAATAATTGGACCATGAGACAGAATTATGGACAGTGGCAGTATCATCCATGGACCGCTCTCATCTTTCTATAGGAGGCTGATCAATTTAAACGTCATGTAAAGAAAATGAACTGCTTCCTTTCATCAGGTCATCCAGGTGACGGGAGAGACCTGGTTCCCCAGTGTTCAAAAGTCAGAATGAAACTGAAACCACCACAAAGCTGTCTGTAAAAGCCAGACGAAGTTTTACATTTTAACTGTGTGATTTCACCGTGAACACATCAAGGAGTGTTGGGGCCCCCGGGCGCAGACATGTAAAAGGCCCCCAGTCAAGCAGTCGTAACAAAACCAAAAAAGGTTTTCGGACTTTTCCCTGTTGATGTCATGTTTCATTGACTAAAGCTTCGGTCCATTTGTTCCTTTGAATCTTTTATTTTATAGTTTTTATCACCTGAATGTGTGTCATTGCTAATGACAACAACAACATCAACAACAAAAAAAACGAGGACCCAAATAATAAAAAGGACTCGTTGCATTAGTGAGGATCCTAGAATGATAGAACCAGGAGAACTAGTCCAGGTTCTGCAAAGAGTCCAGCACAGACCAGAACACACCTGAAGCAGAACCACCGAGGCATAACATCTGTGTTTAAAATTAAATCCTCATTCGAATATCAATATTTGTTTGTTACGGAATCTTTCTGCAAAATGTGAAGAATGTTTTCATCCTTTCAGAAAGTGTATAGATATAATGTAAAATACAACTATGTGAACTATACAATTCAAGCTGATACTGTTGACTGTGTATAGGGAAAGGTTGCATTCACAGGCCAGATTAAATTAATGTACTTTACACATCTCAGAGTTCACAGCCTCTTCAGGCCCATGTACAGACATCAGGGCTCAGCACAGTCAGACAGTGGCATCAAGGTTTGTTATCCTACGGATATTAATCCTGACCCCTGCTGCTGCTACTGTGGTTCGGTCGAGTTCCACAGCTCAGTTTCTTCTGGTTGTCTGAGAGGTTCACAGCACTCAGCCCTGGAAACCCGAGACTCTCTGCACATCTGCAGGTCTGCATCCGATAAAAACCGAGGAAGGTAAACACCCACTGTACCTCCCACCACCTGTTTACTGCTCAGGTGATGGCGCCTTTATATTTATAAGAAGTTAAGGTCTAGCAGCGGGTTCAGGTCCAAGACCACAGCTCCCGGCGAGTCAAGTATAGACACCAGTCTGGGTTCGCAGCCGAGTTTAAGCGCTGTAGCGTCCAATCCGAATTCCGATCTCACCCTGATGTTGTAGCTGTGACTGTAAACAAATTAGAGTAAAACATTAAAAAATAGGGGGAGGCAGGAAATGTTCTAGAGATCATCACAGTTTATTCAACCTGTGTGATGATGGATTTTTCTGGGCCGGTCTTTATTTTTATTTTTGGTTCATAGTTGACACTAATCAAAATTTCCCCAGTTACTTACTTTAACTGGGGGGGGGGGGGGTCCAATGTTTCACCTCATAGGCACCTACAATATCATCAGCTCTCAGCTCTGACCCAACAACTAGAAAATCCAGTTGTGACATATTGGAAACATGTTTATTTCATCTCAGTCCGATTAGACCAGTAACCATTAGGCAGATTACAGGAAACAAAGCAGGGAAGGTCTTCAACGGATGCATCCTCCTCGCGTATTTTGGTCTCAACAGACAGTCTGCTGACCCACCCTCACACAAGTGCCTCCTGCAGGAAATTCCATTCATTTCTAATGGAACAGCTGCTAAAAATAGACTCTGGTGTCCAAGGTTTGGCATCGGACAAGCACTGTGCAGGAAAAACACAGTCACTGCCAAAGACTGAAGACTGTGCAGACTGAGCCACTGCTTTGCTAGAAAATGTCACGTGAATGCAACATAGGACAGAGCTCCATGTTTAGTCTCAGACGGCGAAAAACCGCAGTCATGTCTGCTGGTCAGTTTTATTGTCAAGCTGGCTATGTGGTCACCTCGCCAGCAGGACCAGTCAGATGATCCAGATGTGATGTTTCGGACCAGATGTGGACCCCGTTGGACATTCACGAAAAAGCACTCGTCCTCAGTGTCTCCATGTAAGGACTCGAAGCTGCTGCTCACATAACCGGAACTGTTGTGGTTCCCGTTAAGGACGTGCTCCACATTGTTTGAATTCTGTGGTGGGAGGAGAAAATGGGCCAAGCCCTCTGACAGTGAAAGCATGTGGGGGGTGGAGGACAGTGGAGGAAAAATGGGGGGGTCTGAGGTGTTTATCATTCCCGGGAAGCAGTGAGCGTTGTTACTGTCATCAGCTGGCTGTGATGGAACGATGACATGATGTCTGGGCGGTCGGTCGGTCGGTCGGTTGGTGCGATGTTTCCGAGCACAAATGGCTCAGTCTCACACACACACAAACACACACACACTCAGAGGGAGAGAGGTGAGGCATAGATGCTGTGTGAGGTCAGAGGGACAGGTGTGTACAGGTGTATACAGGGAGCTGTTCATCAAAATGATCGACAGCTGCAGTAGTAGTGACACACAGCTCATGGAGGACGTTAAGGTGCTCATATCTCAGTCTGATCTGAACACAGACATGAAACACGTGTTGATATGATTCAGTTTCACTTCCACTTCCTGAGGATGTCATTACCTCTGATGTCCCTCCAGAATAAAGCTCCAGAAATCCACTCAGAAACCGAAGGAAACAGAGGCTGCAGAACTCCATTCACAATCCTCCTGTTTTTTAGTTTCCCCCAGTGTCACAGTGATCATTGACAGTTTTCTGTACATTCACTGCTACACTGCAGACAGGAGCTGGTCACTGCTGGTTCAGCGGCTTCATTTTCCAAATGTGAACAATTGTAGGCTAAGGAACAGTTCTCATGTAGCTCACAGTATATAACTGAGTCCACTGCTGATCCAAGTAAATGCCCCTCTGGTAATGGATGTACCTGTTACCAGCAGTGGAATGTGTTCATGTAGTCAGGTAGTATAAATAAATGGACTTGTTACTTCTGCTACTGTTTTCTGTTAATTTCAGACTAAAATTTTTACTTTTACCTGTAAAAAGTCAATTTTTCTGAAGGCTATAGTCACTATTAACAGATATAAACTACCCATCAGCAGACAGGATAAACTCAAGCAGCTGCTTTGATGCACCAGCAGTAATAATGTTATAATTAATGTTATAATATTATGTTTTAAGTATTTTTAATGCTTGGATTTTGTTGGATTTTACTTTCATGTTGTTAGTTTTATTTAATCTGAAACCATCTCCCAGGGCTGCATGACCTCATTACTTAACAGTGATTATGTTAAATCTAACAAACACTTAATGTGGACATAAACACAGGCTTCCCATCATGTATTCATCAGGTCTGTCAAACCCGTCTTTGTGATATGAGCTCAGGACCGTGAGCCCAACCAGCATGTCTCCTGCGGATCGCTCTGGTCCTGGCTCCTCATCTCGGGAGTCGTTGGGTAGGCATGTGGTCCGAAACCAGCAGAAATAACCCCATCGCGTCTCGGGAGAAACAAGTAGGAGTCTGTTTACTCTGGCTGAGCCTCATCTGAGGGGCAGTCTCCAAGAGCTGGACGTCCCAGCGCTCCTTCACAGTTATCAGTAATGATTGCATCATGTCATGTGGAACGGGAACCGATCAATTAGAGCTGAACTGAAAATGTAGTTTGACCCCAAGCCAGCATTTTTATCGGGTTATTGTAAGAACCGGTGACAGTAAATAAAGATGGCCGAAACGTGCGCAGTGGGGATCGGTGGGTGCGGCTGCAGTATCAAGTCCCGCCCATACACCTGCCCGACGGGCACACACACAGCCATCAATCATCGCATCACAGCACCTCTTTCTAGCATCAGATAACCAGTGGCGTCCTTGACCTGCTCCCGCCAGACCTCATCCCTGCTCTGAAACCTCAGACAGGTCTCACAGCTTCAGACTCACCTGCATTTTCCTGCTACCTGGTGCAGACTGGTCACCTGCAGTAGACGCATTACACTCTAACTCTGCTTGGGCCTTAAGGCGAGCGAGGGTGGTACTGCTGACGGTGCAGAGGGCTGCAGGTGGAGCAGGTCCGGTACAAGAGTTAAAGATCCAGAAAGATGCAATACCAGAGTGTAAACTAGAGCTGAGTCAGGTGTGAGCAGGTGAGGAGGAGGAGCCTGCCCATTGTTGGACAACATGAAACACTTAATAACACAATGCTTTTCCACTTTCTAGAGTTTTTATGTCGGAGCAAAGGGAAACCTGAGCTGCAGGATCCTCTTGAAACCAGGTGAGGAATTCAGGTGATCTCACGTGAATATAGATAGAGAGAGAGAAAGAGACTGGACATAACTGGAACATTTTTAATGGTCTCATAAAAACCCTCAGTGGGTCAGGAATGTGTTCTTCAGTTACAGGTTAACTCCCCAAACTTGAACTGAACTGAACTTTCTGGGAGGTTCCTCCTTCTTTTTTTTTCCCTCTCACACTGTCTGATGTCATTTTATCTCTCAGTGTTTCCATCCTCCTGTCTTAAGACCATTTTCAAAAAAACCTCAGTGGAAATTACAAAAAGCAAAGTTGAAATATGATAAAATGTTTTTCTTGTTGTCCGAGGTGTTAAAGTTGGTGTCTGCATAAAAAATGAGAGAAACAAATCGACTCCTGCCCAGAGCCACGTCCTCTAATTTCACAGTAGTTTCCACGGGAATGGCGTTTTCTTTCTGACTACATGCTAACATGCTAAGGAGAGAAAGACCCAGTAAAAGCTCATTATTGGTCTGTTGTAATGTCAGCTACAAGGCAGAGCTGCTGTTCTCCTATGGGCTTAAAAAAGGCCTGTCCCATTAAAGCAGCTGAATCAGCAGTGACCAGCTCCTGTCCACAGTATAGCCATGGATGTACAGACAACCGTCACTGATCATTGAGACAATGGAGGAGACTTAAAACAGGGGGATTCTGAATGGAGCTCTGCATCTTCTTGTTTAAGGATGTTTGGTTTTATTCATAATCAGTGAAGTGACTATACCATCGGATCAGTGTGGAGCAATGATGATGAGGAGACTGGAACTTTCCTCTCATTAACACACGGAACCAACATTTCTTTCACATTCTTTTCTTTCTTTCTTTTTACAGTTTTCTGGTATTTTCTATTTTTACCATTTAGATGGAAACCTTCCCTGTCGATAACGCCGCTCGGCTGGTTTCTCTCAGGACACATTTCCCATCATTCCTTAGCCCAGCTCAGTGTTTTACCAAACTTTGTTGTTCCTGCTCTGGTTCCAGTGAAATTCCAACTTAGATCAGGTTATTATTGGTATTGCTTCCTGTCTGGGCATGGACAGAAAAAGAGAGGATGGGGGCACAGACAAGTAACCCCCCCCCCACCCCCACTTGCACACACACACCTTCCAGTTCACTTGAGCTCAAAGTTGTTACACTGATGGATGTTAATATTTGGGGGGTGTCCCCTGTGGCAATAACACACATGTTCTGTTTCATCTTATGTCTCTTTGTGGTTGTTTTGTATGTTTGTATAAATATTTTATAGTTTGTTTGTGTTTCTCGCAGCGACATACTGCCCCCCCGACTCTTTGGGCCCCTGGGCTGTGTCTAGGGGCCATTCAGTGACCATCCATGTGTCGTCCTTCTTCTCTGCTGAAAAACTAAAAAAAACTTTCATTGTTATTTTTTTTAAGTTTTTAACCAGCAGATGTGTTTGTAGTCAGCATGTGATACGTGGAATATTCAAATGTCACGTTTACTCCTTTGTTAACCTCCATTAATAAGTAGATAAGCCCCCCCCCCCCCCCCAAGAGTCTGACTCATAACAACAGTCAGGGTGTCAGATCTTGATCCTTCTGTCTTTGAAAGCTCCCCAACTTTGTCTTGCATTTAAAGTGCCATGCTGAATCAGTGCAGTCGTCTTTCAGTTTCTCCTTCTCTCACCTCCCTCTCTCCTTTCTCCTCCTCTAGCTCCTTTCCTCTTGTTTCTCCATTTCTTTCCTCCATGATGACTTCCTCCTTTTCCGCCTTGATGCAGAATTCCAGCTTAGGTGGAAGTTTCCCTCCAATGATAACGGGAATAAGGAAAACACCTGGGGGGAGGAGAGGGGGGAGAGGGAGGAGAGGAAAAAGAGGGGGTGTGGTTGTGTTGATGATGAAGTAAGGGAGGGGCCCAGAGGTTTGTGGTGGTTAGGAAATGATTTCAGCTGAAGAATTTCATTTTCCTGTTTTTCTTTTTGAAATTCATCAGAAAAACATGAGCAGCAGATTCCTCTCTCTCTCTCTCTCTCTCTCTCTCTCTCTCTCTCTCTCTCTCTCTCTCTCTCTCTCTCTCTCTGTCTTTGTCTCTCTATCTCTCTCTCGCCTGACTGTTCGTCTTCAAAGAGTCAGTTAGTCCCGGACTGGAGTCAAATGCCCATCTCAACACACACACACACACACACACACACACACACACACACACACACACACAAATACAAATACTGGCAGCTGCTGAGCTGATCTCAGTTCTGTGCTTCTGGACTTTGGACCAGATTTGTCCACAGCTGGTTTCAGTGGAGACATTCGGATACAAGGAACCCAAGCAGCATCAGTCACATCTCTACTTCTTCTTCTTTTTGTCCTCTTTCAAGTTAACAAGCAACCAACCTGCATCACAGCCACATCTGGCGAGAGTGAGACACACAGCTGGACGAGTTGTGACACAGATCCACAGTTTTTTTTTCATCTTAAAATGACAGTCAGGAGCCGTAAGAAAAGGGAGACAGGTTTCTCCTCCTGTAATTCCTCCTTTTTTCTAACTCTGCCCCCCCCAAATAAACTATGAGGTGTCCTTTAAAACCATTGCTCACACCATTAACCCTCAGACACACACACTGACCTTGGTCACTTTTGAGGACATTACAGACATGAATTAATTTCCTGGAGACTGCGCCCAACTCTCACCTTAACCACTGACCCGAGAATCAGCTTCTTACAAACTGGGGACTTGGCTTTTTGCCTCCAGTTGGACAAACTGTCTCCAAGTAACTGGTCTTAAGTCTGAAATTTGTCCCCAAAAGTGGCCTATGTCAAATTGAACTAACAGCAGTACTGAAGGGAAAGTTTGTGTGTTGGAGGAGAACGAGGAGTAAGGCTGATGATGATGACGATGATGATGATTATGATTATGATGGCAGGACGGGGTCAGGGCTCTGCAGGAGGTCATGGCAGGAGACATAGTGTGGGAACAGGACACACACACACACACAAACACACACACACACACTCACACACACACACACACAGACGTTGTCCTCAGAGGTGTGAAGTTTCTTTTTTCTGGATTCAGGTGCTGGTTGCCGCTGTCAGTTTTAATGCCTACCACTGTTACCATGGCACCAGAACTGGGAACAGGTTCTAATAGTTCTGTGACCTCTCTAACCCAACAGACATTGGCGGTGAAGAAATACTACAAACTCTGCGACGCTGCTGTAAACAACAAACATGGCCAACCAGCGTAAACAACCCTGGTACATGTAATATTTTGCCTCCCCCGTGTAGTTTGCAAACAAACTTTTGACCCATTAAACCGCGTCATATAACTGAGTCTTTGTAATATAGAAAAACAAAACTAATGGCTGACAGGGGTCAAAGGTCAGTATGTAGTTCTAGACGTAGACTGGATCGGTGCAGTAGTAACTTAGACAAACGACAGTTAAAACCTCTGGGCCAAGAACTGAGCCAGTGTGGGTCAGAACTGGGTCAACTCACTCTGTGTGTGTGTGTGTGTGTGTGTGTGTGTGTGTGTGTGTGTGTGTGTGTGTGTGTATGTGTTGGAGGTGTGAAGCTGCAGGAGGACAGTGTGAGAACTTCATGCTCGACCTGCTCCTCTTCAGCGGGGAGGTCAGAAGTCACACAGCCTTGTTTTCACTCATCACCTCCTTTAATGAAATACACACAAACACACACACACACACGCACACATGCACACCGACCTCCTCCAGACCTGTTCAGTCACACTTCAGGTGTTTAATTTGACGCTCTGACTGAAAATCTTCTCACGGCGGCCCCCGCCTCCAAGGCTCTGGCCCCGTTCATGACATATCTGGGACTGTATCTGGAAAAGGCTCATAAATATTTAGAGTCTCTGGTTTTAGACTGTTTAGGCTTCAGAGGAACCAGCTCTGAAACATGGTGAGAATGTGACCATCTCACACACACTTTGGACCAGAACACACCGTGCGATGGAGCAGGGGCCGGATGCTGCCCAGCACCTCTACTTGAGTACCGAAGCACAGTTCTGGAGAGGTTTGCTCTCAGGCCACGGCAGCTGTAAGATTAACACTTAGAACCAGAACAGGCTCAGGAGATACAACATGGAGCCTCTGCAGAGGAAATTCAAATTTCTGAATCAAAGCTGTGTTTTTTTCACTTTGCTTTTTTTTGCTTTTCACTTCTTTCCCATGAATCATCTGACAGCCCCTCAGGTTTACCTGGTGACCCCCTGGAGGGCCCCCACCCCCAGGTTGGGAAACAGTGGACTAAACCATCTACCTGTATATAAATGAGTTAACATCAGCTCCACCTGGAACACTAAAATGCTGCCGACACCTCCATGACTCAGGATCAATGATCTGATCATGATCCAGGGGCCAGAGCCCAGGGGTTTTGGTGCCTGGGGCCCAGGGGCCTGGAGCCCGGGGCTGAAAGTGTCTCTGTTCATAAAGGGTGCTGGCGGGACTCTGGACTCACATTAAACTTACTCTGAGCTTCAGAGACAAACCAGCAGCTGTGGTGCCTGAAAATCCCATTAACCTCCATTAGAGGAGAACCTCCCATGATGCACTGCTGCTCTGACTGGGAGAGTTCATGCACCAGTTAGATTCACACCTCTGTAACACACAAACACACACACACACACACACACACACACACACACACACACACACTGACCTCCATACGTTTGTTTCATTTACAGACTTTTTTTCTTCTGTTTCTCTTCAGTCTGATTCTCAGCTGCTTAGGTGTTAAAGTTTCACACCATCTCACCCCAGTCCCCCCCCTCAGACCTGGGGAGGGGGTTGACCTGACCCCCCTGTGGAGCCTGCCTGGGAAACAACAACCAAACACTGCCCAGGGGGAACAGAGATGTGTGTGTGTTGGGGGGGTTACAGCTGACAAATAAAAATAAAAAAAACTAAATATATTTTAATCAAAAAGCTAAAAAGCTAAATTCTTCCACGAAAAATAAACCATATAACAATAAAAACAATAAAATAAAGTAAAAATGGTATCAATATGAAATTAAATAAAAAAACAATAAAATAGTAAAGGATGGATGTTTCCTGAATTAACATTAATGCATTTTCAGAAGACAAAACACTGACCAATCAACATTTAACATTTTACAGTGTTTAAAAGACGTATTTTATTATTTTAATGATGTGGGGGACATTTTTCTTTGTCTCAATCTCTGAGCTTTTCTGCTTCACACTCTTCTAATGATAATAATTAATAATCATGATTCCTTAAGTTTCCTTTATCATCTAATCTGGGACGTGTCAGCACTTTTCCACCCCCTCAGGATGTGATGTCAGTATTAAGCTGTTTTCTTCTCCGTGTCGCTGACGAATGAGCTGTTTCCATACGGTTGCTTTTACGACCTCTGACCTTGACTGATTAACATGCAGCTCATTAATGATTTCATTAGCAGGTCGTCGTCACCTTGGCAGCAAGCTGAGTCTGGGGACGTGGCCTAGAGGTGGGGGAGCGGTGGGGGGGTCAGACGCAGTCCTTCCCGAGCGCAGCGATGTCAGCGTCGAGTTATTATTGCAGGAAGATTCAGGGAAGTTTAACAAACGCAGTCACAGTTTTCCCAGAACCAGACCCAAGTCCGGACTGAGGGGGTGCAGCGTAAACCTGGATCCGGACGGGTTCTATGTTGTTTGTGTGGCTGAGGCGGATCCTCGGTGTCTCACCAGGACATTAAAGTTTATCGAGACGTTTTCATATCTGATGTCTCTGCTTCCTGCAGCTGAGTCTCACAAAAGGACACAGACGTGAAACCCTCTGGTCTCAGGACAGAAGCTCATCCAGACAAAGCCCCAGACCGGGAGGTTTTCATTCATTGGGAGCTCCCCAGACATTTTAACTCCCTTTGCCTCTAACTCCAGACAAACCTGGTCCGTGCTGAGTTCGCTGTCCCCGGGCTCCATGGTCGTTTCCAGTTTCCGTCCCACGTCCGAGCGTCTGGCTGGAGGATCAGAGCTGCAGCTTTTTTCTGCTCTGACGTCCGACAGGAGGAACCTCTGCTCGGCTTCCCGCTCCCGATTGGACGTTGTGACGGGATGAGAACGAACGAGTCTTCTGGGAAACACAAACCTCCCACCATGCAACTCTGTCCTGGCAGTTTTCACCACTAATGTGGGGCTGGAGGAAGCAGCGGGCTGAAACACAGCGCAAGGCAACCACAGAGGCCACTGTCCTCATGCAGCATTTCCCTGAAGCGGATATAAAAAGACTTCATACGGTCTGAGATGATGTAGGTCTTTGCGCCTGGAGCCCTGAGAAAAAAACCAAACATTAAATCTGACATTCATTTTGAGACAAAACCCAGAGCCGACACAGAGAATCCAATTAAAGAGCCTCCACCAGATCTGTGTTTTATTCTGGACCAGGACCAGGACCGGGACCAGGACCGGGACCAGGACCGGGAACGGGTTGCAGGGTGGTGGAAGCAGTTAAACATTCAAAGCTCAGTAACTGTCTTCAACCTAACCCCATCTCAGAGGGAAATATTACAGCTTATAAACTATGATGCTTTTCTATAAAATTAACTACCTGAGAAAATTTTAAAAAATGAAAAAAAGTCATTTAAAAAGTCATTGTCATTTAATCAGTTAATTGATTGACAGACTATTTTACAAACTATTAATGATCATTTAAGCTTTTTTCTAGTTCCAGATCCTCAAAAGTGAGGATTTGCTTCTGTTCCTTTTAACTATAATTAATCTTTAATAAATCTGAGGTTTGGTTTGACAGTCGGACAAGACAAAGACAAAAGACAGTGAAGGTTTCAGTTTGGGCTCAGCTTCACCAGAGTTAGTGCTGGGGGGGGGCTGTCGCTCCCCCTGCAGCTGGCAGCTCAGGACCGGGGGCCGGACTCAACCTCCCCAGTGACGGTCGACTCAGAGCTTTCAGAGACTGAAACGCAGCAGGTGTGAAGACCCAACACCTCGGACCGTGAGAAGGTCTCACCTCGTTTTTGGACGCTCAGAGGTCAGAGGTCATGGCTCTGACTTCCCTCAGCTTGACCTCTGAACCGGACAACACTCCCAGAGACACGGGGACATCAGCTGTCCGTCGGGGGGGGGTCTTGGAAAACAGAGCACAGGCCTGGGGCCGTAAAACCAAACCCTGCAGCCCCGAAGGTCAAGAAAACACCAACTCTTATCGTCTGACTCTTCTGCTCTGGGTCCCAGTGAATTCAGGTCCGGGTCCGGCTCAATCTGGGTCTGCCGGGAACTCGCTGCTGCCTCAGACTCATGATCAAGGGGGAAAACTGAGAAAAATTGCAAAACTCTGATATGAACAAAGAAGAAACAAACTCTCAGTGTGTGCAAACCCTGTCACTGCTGCATCAGTCAAATCTTGGTTCGACTGGGCTCGTGTGAATCTGACAGGTCTGAGATCTGGTAACGATAAAAGGCTGCAGCCCAAAGACCTATGTTCTATGTTCCTGTTGCATGATCAACCTGGAACTAAATTCACAGTCTGCAGACTCATAAAAAAAAATAATAAAAACAATACATCAGGCTGATGCTGATGACATCATCAGGGTCCCTGGGGTGTCCTTGATGACATCAGCAGAACCACAGTAACCACTGACTCCTGCTCTGTGTGGGAGGAGTGTGTGTGTGTGTGTGTCATAGACAGAACAGACTGTTTGTGATGCAGAGCAGAAAAAACTACACCATATAAAATACTACTACTACTACTACTATTGATACCACTACTACTACTGCTACTACTACTACTACTATTAGTACTACTACTACTACTACTACTACTACTACTACTGTCACCGCTAGTACTACTATTACTACTACTACTGCTACTACTGCTGCTACTACTACTACTACTACTACTACTACTACTACTACTACTAGAGTGTCCTTTCTGAATTACATCCCTCATTTGTGCAGTTTGTCCACATCCCACACTTTTACCATGGCAACAAGTCTCTCCCTAACTTATCTGTGAATAAGAGTTGTTTCACGCCCCCCCCCCCCCCACACACACACACACACATAGAATGTGATGACAGGCTGCAGTTCAAAGCTTCTGTATTCAGTTCATGTAAAATGTAAGTGATGAGGAGAAGAAGCTGCTGCAGCATCAAATCACCTGAGTGTCCGAACCCTAAGTGTGTAAACTAAGTAAAGTAAGTTTGGGGGGTGGGGTGGGGGTGGGGGGCATCTGCCTCAATCGGCTGGGCTGAGAGAGAAAGAGCAAGAGCAAGAGAGCAAGCAAGCGGAAGGAGAACAAAGAACTGATGAACTGAAATCTGTGGGTAAAGATGTCTTGAAGCTGTGCAGATTGCAGAAAGGAAGTGCATGCATCTGTGGTTGACCCACCAAGGGAGGATGAGCCATGACAGAGAGGAAACCGAGCCGCTGGGGGGAGAGCAGCCATCATGGAGCTTCAACGCAGGGAGGGAAATCAAGATGTAGATCGGCTCTGGGGATTTTACCGCAACCGCATCTTCTCTATTCAGCAGCTTTTTTAAAAATCTACTTATTAACGTGGGAATAACGGCACTGTTGTGATGAGGCTGCAACACAAAACGCCGTGCACTGGGTAAACCTCCAGGTTTCTCAGGGCATTTTAATATTTAACATTGGATTTTTGCTGCAGTAAATAAACCAGACATTTATCTCAGTTTTATTGCTGATAATGTTGTAGAGTCCACGTGTGAAAAGAAAAATGATAAACTCACTGAACCTGAATCTTCAGGGCTGATATCACTGAGTGAGTGACACAGACACACAACAGGGAATCATCTGCATATTATAGATACAAACCAGGCCATGTAGCTTCACTACAGACACAACCAACTACGTCCTAGTCACATCAGTACTCGAGCTAAACATGGACAATATGTCCTGATGGTGGCGCTAGAGGAAAGACCACAGAGGTAGCCTCAGCCTTCAGAGAGAGAGAGAGAGAGAGTGACGTCGGAGGAGGCTCCTCTCTGTGGTTCCACGCTCACACTGTAGACTGATCACAGTGTGTGGGAGGTCAGAGGTCGGGTTTTCCTGCTCAGATGTCATCACTGTGGTCACCCCAGCCCAACCTCACACTGAGCACACATGCACGCACATGCTACGCACAACACACACAGACACACAGACACACACACACACACACACACACACACACACACACACACACACACACACACACACACACAAACACACGGACATACAGTCACTGTGTGTGTGTGTGTGTGTGTGCGTCCTGCCGCCAGTTTATGTTCACACTTACTTCCTCCTCCTGTAAATCTGAAACCATCCAGCCGCTAGCAGCAGCAACCAAACAACTAATAAATGCTTTAAATCTTCAGTGCTTTGTTTGTTATTATTTCTCTCATGATTGATGATGGTTTATTCCTTCTGATAGACCCACTTCATATAATAACATAACCAGCTGAACTTTAACCTATGGCCAATTCTAAACTCCCAGAAAGCTATTTGAAGAAGTGAGAGCCACTTCACTTCTGCCTTCACTTTCCTCACTTTCTTCACTTTCATCACTCTCTAAGTACTTTCTAAACTTCCTAGGTCTAAAACTTTGGTCCTCCTCTATTTACAACGGCCACCACTGAGGGAGAGTTTAAGAACAAAGTTGAAATGGGCCCAGGAAAAAAGTCAGAGTGCTTTGAAACTACTCAGGACTTTAACAGAAGATGTCACAATAGTTTACATTAAATATGACTTTACTCCTAATATATTGAAAACTTCTGCCTTAATTGTCGTTTCCTCCCTGAAGTCATTTGTCTTGTTTACCTGACGGTGACCATCATGTTGTCTCCCACCTGCAGTGACTGTTTTTCAGGGCTAATAACCATCGTGCTGCTTTCAGCCTCCGTACACCGGTGCACAGTTGGTTTTAGAATCGATTTTATGATCTCACTGATTAATTCCATGGCCTCCAGGTGATGAGATACCTGGAGCAAAAAAAAAAAAATAAGGCCAAATTCTTCAGGTCCCAGGAAGCAGGTGGAAAAAAATGCATCCTGCTGCTAAAACATGTTGCGTTCAATCACAGACTGACAGAGGTTTCAATTAAACAAAAACAGTTTAAACACGCATCGTCTTGATGAAGAGTTTAGGAGGAAATAATGTAGTAAATCATTTTTCTAGGATTAAACTGACAACAATGACCTGAGCTTTAAAATCCCCACAGAGAAATTTCAATGTGCAAGAGTTTACAGACTGAAAATCACATGACATGCTGGACTGTTGGCAAGATGCACCCTGTGTGTGTGTGTGTGTGTGTTTGTGGAGAGAGTGTGCGTGAAGAGACCATCGCTGTAACTGGAAGTCACATGACTCTGCAGAGAAATTCCCACTTCCTCCTGCTCTGACCTTATATGGTCACATCTCTGCCTTCTGCAGGAGAAACATGGTCGTGACCGCCCCCCCCCCACACCTCCTGACTTACACAAAGTCTTTTTCTCTGATCTGGTGGAACAGTTAAATTTACTCAAGCTGATCAGAAAGAAATAAGGTTCAACCCATAAATGAGGACTTTCAGACTTTTTGTTCGTCTTGGAGAAGTGAAAACACATTTGTCAAATGAATGGCAGCATCAGCCTTTTCACTGCTGTTTCACCATCTCACACTGTTTTTCCATCTGTGTTTATCCACTTGCACCAGATCTGCACCTGCATTTATCCATTTTCAGTCTGTGCATAAAGAATTTACCTGCAGTCTCAGGAGAAAAGCTTTAGTTTGTCAAAGTTCAGCTGTAGATTAAAGCCTGATGCAAACAGACAGAGGGAGTAAAAGCTGATGTACATCAGCCAGCACCTGACCAGGTGACCCACACAGGTCCAATCTCATGAATTACTTAGATATGAATTAACTCTACTGTCAGCCAAATAGTTCATGATATACATATTATTTCTGAAGCTTTTCTATGTGGAAAATGATGAGGGAAACATGTGAAGTGAGATAGATGCTACGGGATCTTCTTTATCTTCCTAATTTTGTCCATAACAGTAGTTCTACATTTGAACTAAAGGACTTTCATATGGACGTGTTGACCATAGTTGGCATCCTGTGGGCGTGTCTGTATGTAAATGAGCTTGTATGGGTACGTGCAGCTGTAGATGTAGAACAGGTGAGAGTCCAGGTCAAGTACAGCAGAGTAAATGTTAACTATGTGGTAATGTGGTTGACGTCTGGTCCCAGTTCATCACAGTGAACACATTGCATTTCTCATGTTTATTTCATGTCATATAAGTGTCAGGCGTGATGGTGGATGGATGTTTTATAATGGCTCGCTCTCTTTTCACCTTTGTGTGTTAACCTCATGTAAAACGTCATTTCTCATGTGATGGTTTGACTTACAGATGAATGCAGTTTATCAGACATTTGAAATGAAAAACATGAAAACGAAACACTTGGTTTAAAATGAAAACCATAAACTTCCTGCTCTCAGCCAGCTGTGTGTGTGTATGTGTGTGTGTGTGTGTGTGTGTGTGTGTGTTGTGCGTATGTTTGTGCGTGTGTGTACTTGTGTGTGTCTTTGTGTTTTTTTGTGTGTGTGTGTGTGTGTGTGCGTGTGTGTGTGTGTGTGCATGTGTGTGTGTTTGTGTGTATATGTGTGTGTGTTGTGCGTATGTATGTGCATGTGTGTGTGCTCAGTGTGAGGTTGGGCTGGGGTGACCACAGTGATGACATCTGAGCAGGAAAACCCGACCTCTGACCTCCCACACACTGTGATCAGTCTACAGTGTGAGCGTGGAACCACAGAGAGGAGCCTCCTCCGACGTCACTCTCTCTCTCTCTCTCTCTCTCTCTCTCTCTCTCTCTCTCTCTCTCTCTCGCTCCCGTTTGACTCTACCTAGCCCGCCCTCCACAGACCGACCGACCACAACAGAAACTGAAACTCTGACCACAGGTCAACTCTGTCGCTGCACAGCAAACGGCAAAAGTGATGTGAGTGTGGAATGAAATTCAGGGTCCCCACAGTGGCTTTGTGGGCTGCAGAGAACACACTGACCCAGCTGGATCGGAACCAGGATCTGGTTTTATATAGTGCCCTAACATCAGCAGGTGACATGCGGACAGTACAGTGAGCATGGGGCTGCTGCCTTTCCAAAAATATTATTACATCGCTGTAGGTTTGGTGGAGAAACACACCATGTATAACAAATCTTAATTTGTTTTAAAAAAAAGTTTTTTTTACCGATAATGACACTCATCTTGATCATGGTCTTACACCGCAGGCTTTCCTTTATAAGAGGCCTCTTTAGAGATGTGCCAGCACAGCTGGAACCAGTCCAGTGAAGCCGTTGGCTACCTTCTGTGACCGTTGGCGTCGTGCATATTTTAACAGTCCGTTAAGAGTGAGTGCGTGTTCTGCAGGAATCCAAGCCTGCATACTTTTCTAAAAACAGAAATGCCAGTCGGACATCCCGGGAGCCGGATGAACCACATGTCCGCATCCTAGCCCGCGATGAGACTGATTATAAATCTAAAGCAAGACGAGTGGGATCCAGCCACAGTTACAGCTTGTTACGTAACTGTATGTTTAAACCTGAGCCTCATGTTTGTTCCCATTAACCTGCTGCAGCAGCTCTCTGTTTGTTCCCAGAAACTGCTTCCTGTTGGCTTCAGGGTGCTCTGCACACACAAATGCGCAAAAACACACACACTCACACACACATGCACATGCAGAAATTCTTGGAAGTTGTGTGTTTCTCCAGGCTGGTTTTCAGTGTCTCTGGTTGGAGTTCAGAGAAAATCCCTGCAGAGCCTCTGCAGAGCTCGGGTTCAGTTTACCTCCAGAGATCTGTGCAGGTAAACTTCACAGCAGAGAAACATGCAGAAACATAAATACTGATTAACATCATACACTGACCTACATGGGGGATTTACACTGGATAAACACTGGGACATTTTCTCTTTCCTTTTTCTCCTCGAGGCAAAACCAGGCGACATTGAAGAAATGAAAGTCACAGCAGAAGTTAAAAGAAGGATTTTCTGTTTCTAAAACCACCATGAATGTTCACAAGCCTTCACCAGCCTTCACTAATCTCCACTAGCCTCCACTAACCTTCACTGACCTTTACTAACCTTTACTAACCTTTACTGGCCATCACTAATTTTTACTAGCCTTCACTAACCTTCACTGACCATTACTAACCTTCTCTAACTTCTGCTAACCTTTACTAACCTTCACTAAATTTTACTAACCTTTACTGGCCATCACTAATTTTTACTAGCCTTCACTAACCTTCTCTAACCTCTGCTAGCATTTACTAACCTTCACTAACCTTCACTAACCTATAATAACCTTCACTGATCTTTACTAACTGTCACTAACCTTTACTAACATCACTAACCTTGACTAACCTATACTAACCTTCACTAGCCTTCACTAACCTTCACTAAACTTTACTAACCTTCATTGATCTTTACTAACCTTCACTAACCTTTACTAACTTTGACTAACCTTTACTAACCTTGACTGATTTTTACTAACCTTCACTAACCTTAACTAACCTTCACTAACCTTCACTGATCTTTATTAACCTTCACTAACCTTTACTAACCTCCACTAACCTTTACTAACCTTCACTAACCTCCACTAACCTTTACTAACCTTCACTAACCTTTTCTAACCTTTACTAATGTCACTAACATTGACTAACCTTTACTAACCTTTACTAACCTTCACTGATCTTTACTAACCTTCACTAACCTTTATTAACCTCCACTAACCTTTACTAAATTTCACTAACCTTCACTAACCTCCACTAACCTTTATTAACATTCACTAACCTTCACTAGCCTTTACTAACCTCCACAAACCTTTACTAACCTTCACTAACCTTCACTAACCTTCACTAACCTATAATAACCTTCACTGATCTTTACTAACTGTCACTAACCTTTACTAACATCACTAACCTTGACTAACCTATACTAACCTTCACTAGCCTTCACTAACCTTCACTAACCTTTACTAACCTTCATTAACCTTCACTAACCTTTACTAACCTCCACTAACCTTTACTAACCTTCACTAACCTCCACTAACCTTTACTAACCTTTACTAACCTTCACTAACCTTTTACTAATGTCACTAACATTGACTAACCTTTACTAACCTTTACTAACCTTCACTGATCTTTACTAACCTTCACTAACCTTTATTAACCTCCACTAACCTTTACTAAATTTCACTAACCTTCACTAACCTCCACTAACCTTTATTAACATTCACTAACCTTCACTAGCCTTTACTAACCTCCACAAACCTTTACTAACCTTCACTAACCTTCACTAACCTCCACTAACCTTTAATAACGTTCACTAACCTTCACTAACCTTTACTAACCTTCACTGAACTGTGCTAAGATTCGCTAACCTTTACTAACCTTTACTAACCCTACTAACCTGTACTAACCTATACTAACCTTCACCCCAAACAACCATTAATAAAATTCAATGACCTTTACTAACCTCGACTAACCTTGACCAACCTTTACTAACATTTACTAACCTTCACTAACCTTTATTAGCCTTAACTAACCTATCATAACCTTCACTAACCTCCACTAACCTTTAATAACCTTCACTAACCTTTACCAATGCTTTACTAACCTTTACTAAACTATACTAAACTTCACTAAACTCCACTACCCTTTACTAACCTTCACTGACCTTTACTAACCTTCACTAACCTTTACTAACCTTCACTAACCATCACTAACCTTTACTAACGTCACTAAAATTTACTAAATTTTACTAACCTTCACTAACCTGTACTAACCTTTACTAACCTATACTAACGTCACTAACCTTTACTAACCGTCACTAACCTTTTCTAAAGTTTACTAATCTTTACTAGCCTCCACCTATACTAACCTTGACTAACCTTCACTGACCTATACTAACAGTCACTAACCTTTATTAACCTTCACTAACCTTCACTAACCTTCACTAACCATCACTGACCTTTACTAACGTCACTAACCTTTACTAACCTTCACTAACCTTTACTAAACTTCACTAACCTTTAATAAGCTTCACTAACCTTTACCAACCTTCACTAACCTTTAGTAAACTTTAATAAACTTCACTAGCCTCCACTAACCTTGACTAACCTTCACTAAGCTTTACTGACTTTGACTAACCTTTACTAACCTTTACTAACCTTGACTGACCTTTACTAACCTTCACTAACCTTCACTGACCTTCAGTCACCGTCACTAACCTTTACTTACTTTGAATAACCTTGGCTAACCTTGACTAACCTTTACTAACCTTCACTAACCATTACTAACCTATACTAACCTGTACTAACCTTTAGTAAACTTTACTAAACTTCACTAGCCTTCACTAAACTTGACTAACCTTCACTGACCTTTACTAACCTTTACTAACTTTCACTAACCCTGACTAACCTTCACTAAGTTTCACTGACTTTGACTAACCTTTACTAACCTTCACTAACCTTCACTGACCTTCACTAAACTGATCAGCAGATTTTAGTGTCATCACATTGAAGAAACAGCAAATGAATATCAACTATTACCTTTTCCCACCGACACAATCCCACTTCATTACGTGTATTATATGTTTATTATGACATAAATTAAATTTGCGCTGATCTGGCTGGCTACTGATTACATCACTCCAGCGCTGTCTCTGATTGGCCGTTGAGAACAGCTGTGAGATGGAGCTAAGGTGGAGATGTGGTGGAGCTGGGGTGGAGCTAGGGTGCAACTGAGGTGGAGCTGGGGTGGAGCACCTAGGCTGCGGCGAACTGGGACGAGGAGCAATAACCGGTTTCCCGTGAAAACATTAGCAGGTTTTTCCATGGACGGAGGGTGTGAACATCATCTGTCACAGCTCATGTGAAATAATAAAGTTCAGAGAATCATGCTGGAGGTTTCTGTTGTTTGAAGACCTCTGAATTCACTTCACATCACTGCTGATGGTTTTTTAAATCCTCCACTGGTTTTTAAATTCATTTACTTCCTTCCAGTAATTAGCTTCAGTCCATTTCTATTCAAATGAACCTGCAGAGACAGATGATGAGTTACAGTCAATGTTCAGCTCATTTGTTTCTGTCAAATTCTTCCTGAGGGTCTGTTCTTCCTCTTCAGCTGCTCTGAAGACATTTGGAAAAGCTCCAAGCTGAAGATGCAATCAAAACAGATTCATGTTCCACCTGCTGCTGTCAAACTTGTTTTAGTCCAAACAAGTAATTTCTGTGGTGCAGGAAACAAAAAAAATAACATGTCTGCTACACAAAGTTATGTGTTTTTTTTGTTGTTTTTTTTCCAAAAATCTCTTAAATTTGCATTTTTCTCCTCAGGTCTAAAAACTTACATCACTGTTTTCTGGTAAGAGAGTAAGGAAGCCCATCAAAAACACACATATACATCTGTGCCTGTATGCAAATCCTGCCCCCCCAGGGGACTAACGCTGTGACTCAGGGAAGTCCCCCCCTGCAGGCCTCAAACACAATAGGTGTGTTTTGCATGTTGGCTGCGGAGGGAGTGACGCAGGGTTAGCTGCAGGAAGCTGCTCCTGGTGTGTTTTCCTAAGGAGGAGGTCTGCTGCTCCTCCACAACCTGCACACGCACAGACACAAACACGACACACACACACACACGCACACACACACACACACGCACACACACACACACATACACCCACACACATACACACACACACACACACAAACACACACAAACTCTGTGTTTGTCAATGAGTAATGTTCTGCAGATACGAAGTGGGAACTCACAATCTTAAACTCACCTCAGCACAGGTTTGACCCGAGGATGGAAACTTGTTCTTTTTAAGGACTTTGATGACAACAGACATGTTCTGTGTCTTTATGGCCTGATAATCAGAACAAACCGTGACATAGTTTGTTTAACAGAAAATAAACTTCTCAACTCTTCCAGTGAGTCACACAGTAAACATGTCTTTGGCCTTTATTTTTTTGCACAGAAACAAACCCACAGATCTTTTCCAGTGAACCGCTGCTTTTTTCCAAAGGTCAGGGTCAATTACTGACCACGTCTCCATGTGGAGGAGGTGACACGTTAACGAGAAAGGACCACAAACTCCCAACAGACACATTCTGGCTCAGCAATAAGCCTCCGGGCTGTAACGGCGTGAGAGAAGTCTGCAAAAAGAGGAAAACCTAACCGAAATAGGGGTTCGAGTCTCAAGAAGAATCATTATCTGAAACTGTCATTTCAACTGGAATACAGTTTTTTTTTTTTTTCAGCAGACTTCATTTTGCAAATACATTGAACTAATACTATTAAAAAGGACAAATATTTGCTGATGAATTATTCAGAATCTGTAAAATCTCTCTACTGTAGAAAAATAGTTTCACTGTAGATGATCTGCATTGATTTCCCTGTTTTTATTTCCATTTATTGATTGTAAATACCCTGAAATCAGAGTATGTTTGTTCAAAAATGGATTTTACAGGTTTTTGGTTGTTGGTCTGATTGTTGGTTTGCACCAAATTCGGTGGAGGGATGGATCCGTGGAAAAAGGAGGATCCCTTTACATTTTAGCTGAGTTAAAGGGGCAAATCCCAGAAGTGTCTATCCTTAAGTATTTATCCCTAACACTATAAGATTGGAGTATTTTTCCTGGGGGGTCTGCATACTGCTGAAGATCATGTCGGTTTGTGGTCAATGGTGGTGGTGACTCTGATGTGTAACTTCATATCACACTATGTAAAAAACAGTTACAAACATAAGAACCAAACATAATCCTTATAATCCAGCAAAGGCAACAGGATGTGGCCAGTACGCTAGATTTAAAAAATAAAACCCAGAATTACAGTAAATGAGACAAAACAGAATTAAAATTTTTAAATGTACAAATCTGTAAAAGTAAAAATTATAGAGTAAAATACACAAACTTTATTTATGTCCATTCAATTCTCTGTTGTCTAAACTTTAAAAAAGTATTCTACAGATTATTTGAAATTCACATTATTGTTTCATATTTTCATGGTTAGTTTTGACTGTAATTGTTAATAATTGCAAAGCTTTTTATTCCTGCAGGCGACAGTAGCAGTTTGAAACTGATCCCTGCAGGCTTCTGTAGTCTCACATCCTGTCTCATTGTCTCCTTACAGTCCTTGGTTACTGTTGCAGCCTGAGGCAGCCCCCCGTCCCTCTCTTTCATTCATCCCTCTGCATGTCCTTTCGGTACAGTTTTTCCCTCTGGTTTGTCCTGATCATCAACTCTTCCTGCAGGTTTCGCCTCCTCTGAACTCAACATCTGATCTGCAGCAGGAAAACTAACAGCCCCCCCATAACAGTCCCCATACCCTTACAGAAAATGATCTGAGCGCAGGTTTCCATCAAAATGTTGTGCAAGTTGTAATTGAATTTCAGATCAATTAATGTTCAAAGTAAAAAGTGACTTAAGTCTTGTTTCCAAGTACAATATTCAGATACTTGTGCTTTGGCTGAGTTTTTCCATTGTTCTGATACTTTACACTTCTTTTCCACCACAGTTCAGACAGTGATTAAAACTTATCAACAAATTACTGATGTTTTATTGTAGGTTAAGATCTTTATTGATCACAAACTTCAAGCAGCAAAATCATCTCAAACTTTATCAGCTGCAACATTAAAGTGATTAATACATTAATAAATATGATCCGATAATAGAAGATAGGTTACTGTGAAAACGGTCTGTTCTGCATAACCAGTACTTTTACTTTTGGTCCTTTAACTATATGTTGATGGTTGAAAGGTTATTGCTTTTTCATTGTTGCTTAAGTGAGGATGACTTTTACTGTTTCTTCTATCTTTGGTCTTTGCTTCTTTAACCAGAGTTAAAATTGTCTACGTGCCCTGGGTCTCGGCTGCAGGACGTCTTCACCGAGGCTCAGCTGAGTCCAGCTACCGGACCTGTGATCGGTCCAGGAGACCTTCAACCGTCCTCCCTCAGGGAATTGGTACCAGATCCTCTGATACCAGGCTCCCTTTGATTCCTTTAGCTGCTGAAACTCATCCAGATGTTCCCACCTGGACGTCGTCCTACCTGACAAGCTCTGTTCACTCACACAGGTGTTTTCACTCTTCCTGCCTGATTGGACCTCGCCTCAGGATCTGCTTGTTTACCAAATGTTGCCTGTGATTTGAGCTGTGTGTGTAAACTCATAGACTTTTAAACATTCACACACAGAAATGAAAAAAATGTCAGGTCCACCTCATCATAGTCCCACAATGCAGTTCCCCTCATTTTATAGAAATGTTTCTGTTCATTGACTCTGCAGGAGACAATGATGACACAACAATGACTATTCACAACCAAGTGTCTGAAATGTCTGCTCAGTATTTTGTCAGTTATAGGGGAGGAGATGGGGGGGGGGGGGGGTCCTATTTACTGGGTTTTTGATTCTTCTACTCTGAAACAGCAAACACAGTCTGAATGAACTGTAATGTGAATGACATCATATTTTTATTTATCAGCATAATGAAGAATAATTTCTAATATGTGGATCCACCAAGTTGCAAAAAGTTTGTTCTTTTTTCCTTCAAAATCACAAGTGATGTATAAAAGTAATCTTTACATAAATATTTACAACCATCAAATATTCAAAACATGTTTGAAAAAAAGTGAGAGGAAAAATCTTACAAGTTAGGACCATTTCTAAATTAGATGTTTTTCAGTAAAAGGAGAGAACAAGAGAAAACCATGAATACAGAATAAACTGGACATTTGATAAATGACTCTGATGCTGAGACATGCCTCATCATTTCCAACACGAGCAGATTTTATTTGACTAGCAGGTAAAAATGGTTTTGATCGACTGGTGATGATTCGACATACACTGACTTATACCAATATCTGGTGCTTTTCTCCACATTGTCTTCAGCAGCAACTATTAGTGAACACAGCACTGACACATCATCCTCTCTAACTTGAGATCAAACAGCTGTATCTCCACATCCAGATGTTACAGAGCCAAATGATCCTTCACATGGATCTGGTCTCTGAGTCCACCTGGGGAGTCTGAGTCTTCTTCTAGCTCTGGTTTTGGTCTCCACCAGCACCTGAGGAAAACCCCTGGCTCTTTAGGTGCTAATGAATAAACACTGACGTGTACCTGTGTATAACATATACCATACATGCATGCATGTATATGTATATTCATGCGTTCCTCTATGTCCATGTTAAGTTTAGTACACAGGACTATTGTTGTGTGAAGAATCCCTGCTGCTGTCACTGCAAACTGAAACGCTGCTGCTACTTCTTCTCTCACTGGGCTATAAAAGAGTGTGTGAGTTTCCCAGCAGCAGAAGTTCGTCGGTCGGATTTTCACACAACAAACATGAAGCTGCTGCAGCAGGGAAACCTGACACTGACTGAGGAGCACAAACACACACAGTCTGAGTGTGTGTGTGTGTGTGTGTGTGTGGGTGTGTGTGTGTGTGTGAGTGAGTGATTTGTTTCCTGTCGCGTTTTACCTTCTTCATCCTGGGTTCTTTTCCCAAAAAACCTCTCAAAAAGCCTGCGGGAGTTTTTACTGTGTGTGTGTGTGTGTGTGTGCTAGTGTGTCTGTGTGTGTGTGCGTGTGTGTCTGTGTGGGTGTGTGTCTGGGTGTGTGTTCATTTGTGTGGGAGCAGGCAGGGTGCCCAGTATCACATGACAGTGTGTGGTGGTGGGGGGGGGGTTGACTGTGAGAAAGTAGGAAGGCAGGATGAGAGACACTGAGAGAGACACTAAGAAAAACACATGAGAGAGAACCATGGTGTGGGCGAGAGAGCATGACAGACACTAAGAAGAGAGAGAGAGAGAGGGGCCTGGGAACAAACAGTGGGAAGTGTCCCTCCGTTGTAAATAACAGAGAACTGTGTCAGAACCAAATCTGTTAAACACGAGTTAAACCAGTGACGACATAAACTAAAACCACAAACACAAACATTAAACATGAAACCGATTCACCCACAACAACACCTGAGAGCAGAAACTGGACCTGGAGGGGGTACAGAGACCATATCCATAATCACAAACCCCCTCTGGGCCCTGAGCCTTAATAGCTTCAGGACCTGGTTTTGTATTATTTTTAATGACTCTCTCAGTGAGTCCTGCAGTAAATGCTGACACTCAGTCATCTGACTCATGTACGTCTTGTGCAGCAGATGCATTTGCCTCTATTTTAATCAGTGCAGCTACAGATGAATGAAATACAGATGAGTGTGAATGTATCTCAGCGGTGTGATACACCTCAGCCATGTCTTTGTCTGAACTGCCAGCGTTATAAACATCGATGTCTGGGACTGGTCAGCTAAATGCCATGTGACTAAGTGTCAGAGTTTACCAGCTGGTGCAAACAGTCTTTATTAAAGCAGGTATGTACAGGCAGTGTTGCCATCTGAGCAACTTTGGTGCTAGATTTACTGACTTTTCAGACCCTTTTAGTGATTTTTCTTCAGCAAAGCTCCTATGGATCAATCTAGCAACTTTTTGGACAAACCTTAGCTACTTTCTGTTGAAGAGAGTCATCAGTGCTGAACCGGGTCATGTCAATGATAAAAAAAAGATTTAAATAACATGACAAAACTTTGCCTTGGACTTCAAAAAAACATTCTCTGAAACATTTTTTCTCTTTTACTCAATAATCTAGAATCTTAATCTGGTGTTGGGTTAAAAACATAAAACTACTTTATGGATGGTAGAGATGGAAAGTTTCCAATGTTTCTGACTTGTGAGCAGCAGTGAGTCAGTTCTACAATTAGTCATGTGAAGATCAAAATGATAATATGACACCAGGATCATTAAATTTTGCTTTAATTACTTTGAATGATGTGAGGCATCCATGTCATTGAGTTTATCTGAGCTTTAATAAAGGTTTTGTAATCATGATTATGATGTAAATGCAAAACTAAAATCAGTTTTTTTAAATTAGTTACAATTATATTTTGTTAACTGCAGCCTCTATACCATGAAGAACATCTTGTTTCTAAATGTGGGAAACTTTTGGTTTCCAGTCATTTAACATAGATAATTTAACTGCAGGCGGAGACGTAGCTGTTTTAGTGAAGAGCGAGGCTGATATTATATTAATAAGTTAAAATTATAAACAGCAGCACTTTATTGTTTCTTGTGATTCCCTCAGTAACCCCCCCCCCCCCCGAAACAATGGAGAATGCACCACAGACAGGAAATTAACTCATGTTAACACATTAAACGGCTGCTGAAGGAAAAATACCAACATAAATAGCATCAGTCTCCCTCATATTCATGAGCTAAATGCTAACAACAGCATGCTAACATGCAGAGACAATGCTGCAGGCATAATCATCACCAATTTTGATTGGCCTCTTAGCATGCTAAAATTAGCCAATAAGCAATGAACACAGGATCCAGCTGAGGCTGATGGGAAGGTCAATAGTTCTGCAGGTATCAGGTCATAAAACAAAGTGCTGGACAAATTAAACTGTTGACTGGCTGATCGCACTTGAGGAAAAGTCAGGGAATCAGAGTTATTACAATTCATCCTGAGGGGAATATGAACGCCTGAACCACATTTCGTCACAATCCATCTGACAGTTATTGGGACCTTTCAGTGTGGAGCAAAGAATAAGAATCAGAAGGACAGTGACACGTTTCAGGTCTTGGACTTTGCCAGACCGTCAGTAGGTCAGGAGTCCTCCTCCATCCAATCTGTACTGTTCACAACACAACCCCAGTCTGAACCCAGGTCAGGCAGTTTGTATGTTACTGTGTGTGTGTGGGTCCTTGCTTGTTCCAACTTGCTGTCGGCCAGAAATGCAAAGCTGCAGACAGTGGCAGCAGCAGCCAGCAGTCTGCTTTTGATAAATCCAGCTCCTGTGTGAGAGCAGCTTAAAATGAACCTTTTCCCTCGGCCCTCGGAGAAACCATCACAGCTTAACATCTCCTCCAGACACCTGAGAAATTCACAGCAGCAGCAGGTCGTACCAAGCCAGGCGGGTCATACCGATCAGGCTGGTCGTACCGAGCCAGGCGGGTCGCACCGAGTCAGGCTGGTCGCAGTGAGCCAGTCGGGTCGCACCGAGCCAGGCGGGTCTCACTGAGCCAGGTGGGTCGCCTGGGAGCCAGGCTGGTCGTACCGAGTCAGGCTGGTCATATGGAGCCAGGCGGGTTGCACCGAACCAGGCAGGTCTTTTCGAGCTAGGCAGATCGTACCGAGCCAGACGGGTCACACCGAGCCAGGCAGAGATTTGGAGATGGGATCAGTCATCATGAGGAGTCGAGAAGGATTTATAAAGAAGAAATATGAAAAATAAAAGATATCTGCATAAAATTTTAAACCACATAAAATCAGGTGATTTGAATAGCGCTGAAAGACCATGTGTGTTCACACACAGAGGCCACTTAATTAGGTTCATCGGGCCAATCTAAAGTAATCCACTACAACTACTCTGTTATTAGTTGTAACTGAAACCACAGTCGCAGTGTCTATCATTGAGGCTGTAGCTGATGCTCCTGTTCTACTGAACATTTTTTTTATTATTATAATTATTATGCCTCTCAACACTTCAAAACTCCTCTAAATATAAAGTAGTGAAAACTACTCTGACTCTGTTAGTTTAAAAAACCTGATTATTATGTTTTAAGGCAGAATTAATGGCTGTGCTCTGCTGAAACACTCAGTAATAACCTAATAGTGTGTTTATTTATGAATTCATTCAGTTAATCTTAACATACTTAATATTCCTAATCTTGCCAGATTTATGACATTGATAAAGAAATTAAAAATATTCCCAGGATCTTTTCCTGTCATCTTTTCCTGTGTATTGTATCTTAGTTTTAGTTTGTCATGAGGTGACATTCGTTGTGTTTGTGATCAGTACGATGAGGATCATCATCGGCATTAACACACTCAGAGGCCTAAGTCTGTCTCTGACTCACCACAGTGTTCAGTACTGATGATGGTGAGGGTGGTGTTAACTTCCATTAGCAGCAGGGGTCAATAACAGCTGAGCGATCAGCAACGTTACACCACCTGCCTCAGCCTGTTGTTATTCCTCCATGAGAACCTGCTGAGACTCGACTCCGACAACTGACGCAGTGGATCTTATTCTGTTTTCTTCCAGTATTTTCCCATAAACAAATGAAATCTGTTTATTGTCTCTGTTTTCTCTGTTTTCCCGAGCTCAGGAGCTCAAGTCCCCCAAACGAACCGGGGCCTCCCGAACCTGCCGCTCAGACAGGTGTGGGCTCACCTGAGCCCCGGCGGCCGAGTCGACAGAAACACACCCTGGCTCGCACACTTTTACTGACAAGGTTTGTTTGAACATGTTATTTGACTTTTTATAAAAAATGGCCTTCGACAAACCTGCTCCCAGTATTCATATATCTGTGTTTAAGTTTTATTTTTCAATGTTATTTTTTATTATTGTCTTTTTATTTTATTATCTCAGTTCTGTCCAGAACCTGGAGCTGTGACCTCTGATTCTACAGAGGTCACGAGTCTTCTGACTTTACACTTGATGTTTAATGCTTTTTGGTTCTTTCTGCAATTATATTGTCTTTCTTTCTTTCTTTCCTTCTTTCTTTCTTTTTTCATTTTTTCCTTCCTTCCTTCCTTTTACTTTACCAGCTGCTCTAACTTTTGAGCCAAATTTTCGCAGTCAAGAGACAAGTTTTTATTTTATACTAACTGACCTGTGGAGTTTTGTGTGAGTCAGTTAAACTGAATCAGTGAAAACTGGATCATGCAAACATCAGCTCATCTTCATCATCATCCACATCGCTGCAGCTGACACAATGTCACATTTGAAGGACGTGAATAGAAATGACTAATGTATTTTTATTGTTTCCTAAAGCAGAGTGAAGTGAAAGTGACATCATGTTATCATCCTCTCTCTCTCTCTCTCTCTCTCTCTCTCTCTCTCTCTCTCTCTCTCTGCCTCTCTCGCCCACCCTCTCACTCCATCCTCAGCCGCCTCCTCTGATTGGTTGGCTGAGCCCAGTCCATTGTTTGACTCACCCAATCTTGTGGAAGTGTGAGGGGAGGGGATGATGTCATCAGCTGCTGACTCACCAATCACATGAGATCACCCTTGCCCCCCCCACCCCATCAACTCCCCCATCCCCACTCCACATTCCCTACTGAATCTCTGTGCTTCCCGTAAACGTATCAGCTGACTGAGAGGCTGAGCGTGTGAGTGTGCGTGTGTGTGTGTGTGTGTGTGTGACATCATATGTCCGACTTTTGAGCAATGACCTCATCCTGCAACAAAGAATAAAAAGCAAACCTGGCAATATATGGACAGAGGGTGTGTGTGTGTGTGTGTGTGTGTGTGTGTGGGGGGGTGTTTGTCTGTGTGTGTGTGTGACTGTGTCTGCAGCAGCTCCCTGGTAATAAACAGTGTATTTTACTGGTAGTTGAGTCGAGTAATGGTGATAAATGTGTGTCACATGATCTATAAACACAAGGTTTACAAATATGTGTCATACATGCAACTTGAATAAATATCGGTATTTTACATTTATATATATAAATTCAGCTTCAAGGCCTGGAGAGACTCATTTAGGACCAGAAGGAACCAGAACCAGGAACCGGCTCTAAAGTAACAAACTGAAGGAACAGAAGTTTAAAGACGCAGCAGCAAGACGCCAACAGTAGATGAAAAACCTCTCTCACCTCTGACTGTTTCCTATGACACTGTGTTCAGAAAACAGCTTTAAGGTTATGAGCCTGAATTCGTTCCTGGGGATTTTCTTTCTGCTGCTTGGTCGGAAATACAACGGAAGAGCAGCCGGACTGTTGACCTGCAGGTCTGAGGAAACCTCTGCAGGTCCATCAAGTTAAACCTGCACTAACTGATGTAGTTGTCCAGTGGTTGACGCCAGGACAACTGAAAGATAATCAGCTTTTAATGTTTAATCAAACAGCTGCCAACTTCCACAACCAGCAGTTAGAACATTTTCCCTCACCTGGATCTGGTCTCTGATTCCACCTGATGAATCTGGGTCCAGTATTCCCTCTATTTTTAGCTCTGGTTTTGGTCTCCACCAGCTCCTGAGGGAAACCTCTGGCTCTGTAGCTGCTGAACACTCCACAGTGTTCACCAGCTGGTCTCTGACTGGGGTTGTCTGGTAGTGGACAGTGGGGTTTTTACAGATGTTTGTCTCCATCACAGGCTCTTGAACATTAAACGCTGTTTTCATGTTGAAAATATCAAACAAAGCATAACCACTTTGAAATGTCTCTTTTCACTGATGTGTGCAATGATTTTATTGTGAAAAAATCCCCAAATAAGCACAAACTGCATCACAACATTTCAGGAAATCGGCAGCAAATTTGTCCACAAGAATCATCTTCATCTTTGTGTGTGTGCACATTATAATCAGCATGAGAGTCACTGAGTCATTTTCCTTATATGGAAAAATAAATGGCAAGTCACTGGAAAACAAAGGCAGCAGTCACTACGACGAAGGGTGTGTGTGTGTTAGTGTGTGTGTGTGTGTGGGGGGGGGGTCCCTGGAATACAATAGCCGCTTTGCTTCATGTTGAAGTGTATTTGAGCCATGTAATAATGTCAGCAATGAGTCAGAACGCAGCCTAGAATAAAAACACCCGGAGAGGGAAAACAAGCGCCCCCTGACAGGGTGGAGGGAGGGGCGGGGTTCCTGTTAACCCGGGTCGGGTGGTGGCGGCTGTGACCTACAGGCTGATCTCAGAGGGCAGGGAGTCGACGTCATCGGTCAGGAAACTGTGAGTGGACGTCGGTGCTGCTTTGGGGTCCCAGGGAGAAAATAAACAGCTGCTGGACTCCACGGTTTTCCCGGGAGGAAACGCCACCCGTCTGGCTCCTCTCACATCAACAACAACATAGAGTTTTTCTGAACAGTAAAAGATCGGATCACATTGGAGCCACGTGATGTGCTGAGGTCACTGAGAACAGATCCATATCGGTACAAGATTATTAGTCAGTTCATAGATGCAGCATTTCATCAAGAAATAAGAAAATGATCTTCAGAGTCACTCGCAGTGCCAGAGCTGTGTGTGCACTGACTGAGCAGTTTATTAGGAACCCCCTGCTAACACTGGGTGGTTCCTCGCTTGGTCTCAATCTCAGGTCTTTGTGACCTGGATCCACCAGATGTTATAAACATCCTCTGAGGTTCTAGTTCCATGTTGACATCCTGCATCATATCATTTCTGCAGATTCATCAGCTGCACATTGATGCTGCAAGTCAGTGATTATCTGTGTTAGTGTAGCCTTTCTGTCAGCTCCCCTCTGACCTCTGACCTCTGTCATCAGCAAGTTGTTTCAGTCATGTAACAGTCAGAGTCACTGAGATTCTAATGTTTGATATGAACATTAACTGAAGCTCCTGACCTGGACCTGCTGGATTTTATACATAAACTGCTGTCCCCTGATTGGTTGACTGGAAGTTAAGCAGGTGTGCAGGTTTTCCTAATAAAGTGCAAATATGTGAGAGCTTGAATTTGTTTGTAGATAGGGGAAAACTCTGCATGTTTGTGCTCTAGAGCTCAGACTGAAAACAGATGATTCATCAAGAAGTTGTTTGTTCTGCCTGTCACGCAGAGGCTGCGTTACCTCCACTGCAGCCTGTGGGGGGTGCTAGCGGGGCTGCAGAACTCTCGGGGGGGGGTTAGGTGAAATCAAAACATTCCTGTAAAACTGAAGCGTTCGGATCTGTAATTCACGTGACTGAAAGACGCTTTTCTTCTTGTCTGAAGGAGGAAGCAGCCCTGCTCTGTCATTGACCAATCACCATGTTTCCTGTTTCTGCAACAGTCAGCTGGTACACAGGCACACACACACACACACACACACACACATACACACATACACACACACACACACACATTCACATGCAATGGTAATGAGACAATCTGCATGACAGCCATGTGAGAGAGAAAGAAACTGTTGTCTCCTCTATAGTATCAGCTGACCATATGTGTGTGTGTGTGTGTGTGTGTGTGTGTGTGTGTGTGTGTGTGTGTGTGTGTGTGTGTGTGTTTGTGTTGAGAGGTACTTAACAACTTAAATTACCTTCGAGGAAAAATCCAGCCACAGTTTTTCTCAATAGAGCAGGATGGTCATTTGTGCCCCCCCCTCCCCACACCGTGTGTGAGTATGAGAACTTACCACACACTCACTTTGTCACTATTTTAATCTGCATTGTTTCCTCACTCTGGCAAACTAAAATAAAGTGTTGCAGACAGATGCAGGCTAAATCCAGTAACCTCTAATTTTTTCTTTTATTTAGCACCAGGCTGTTATCTTAAAATCTTATAAAAAAAATTATTTCAAAAGAAATTATTTATTAGCTCAAATGTTTTCACATCGAACTAAAACAGGGAATTTTTGGCCTCATGTGTGATTCAGTGGAAATGTCAGAGAAACCGTCTTTAATGTGCTGAAAGCATCAGACTCTGGTGTTTCTCATGATACAGATTAAAGAAGGAAGGATGAAGTTTTTCTCTTTTTCTCAAATAAATGCGTAAAAGTTGTTTATGTTTCTTTTGTCTTTTATTGAATCTGAAAACAAATTGAATCTAAAACTCCTAAATTGGTTCAGTTATTTATGGAGAAAGGGAGAGATCAGTCTGACGAGCGGCAGCATCCAGTCACCGACAGGTTCCTGATGAGGGTCTACGAGGGTCTGGTTCAGTCCTCATAGGCCTTGGTTCAGTATCGGAGCCGTGTGGGTCGTTTCTCTGGACTTCATGGTTCTGTTTCTGGTCTGAGGAGCAGTGTGGGCAGTCAAGTTGTAGCGGAGGCACCTGAGCTCAGTATTGGGGGGAGAAAGAAAAGTTTTAGATTTTTAACATGAGTTTCAATTTTCTTAAGTCGTGTTTTCACTTTATAGGAAGTTGTGTGTCAATCCATTTTAAATGAAATGAAGTGAAGAGAATTCTTTGTCCCGAGTCCTTGTCCTTCAAAACACTCGATTAAACAGCAGATCAGTAGTAGGTGTGTGTATGTGTGTGTGTGTGGGGGGGGGGGTGTCAGGAAGCTGCTTTGACTACTGAAGAGTCAACTTTATCTGTCAGTTTGTCCTGGAAGGTAGAGTTTGGTCACAAAGGCCTTTGTCTTTTTTTGGAAAAATGAGGAAGAAAAACACAACGACACACAGACTTCCCACAATGCAACACAACCACACAACTATACAGCAGGTTGTGTGTTTGTGTGTCTTTGTGTCTGTGTGTCTCTCTGTGTGTGCATCTCTGAACATTGTTTATCAGCTGTGAGAGGAAAATCATTTCCAGTTACCTAACAGTAAATTAACTGTAACTGTGTCTGAGAGCTTACACAGCACTCAATCACACACACCCACCTACAAACACACTCACACAAAGGTCTGGTTTCTCGTACTGTATATTTTATTACCTTGACACATAAATCCAGCTGTCAGGCCACATGAGACCTGGAGACCAAGAGCAGTATCAGGACCCAAGTTCCATAATCAGGTCTGGACTGGTTATAAACCTGAGTCTGGACCTTCTGCATGCACAGGGACCCACAGTAACCAAGTTACAGTGAAGGTGAACCTGCTGTCTCTGAGTCATCTGGTTTCTGGAAGTGTGTGTGTGTGAGTGTGTGTGTGTGTGTGTGTGTGTGTGTGTGTGTGTCTGTGTGCATAAGGTGTGTACCAGTGTTGGAAGAAATACTCTTTACATTAGTAAATAAAGTATTTTTACCAAACTGTAAAAAGACCAATTTTCATGTAAAAGTCCAGCGTTGAAAATACTTTTACCTGAGTAGAATTATCAAATGCTGGACTTTTACTTGTAATGGAGTATTTTTGAATTATAGTACTTGTACTTTTACTGAGGTAAAATACAGTGGAGGTAGAAGTACTACAGTAGTACCAATACCATGGTGTATAAATATATCAGCATCAAAATTACTAAAAGTACCGAGAGTAAAAGTTGAATTTCAGAACAAAGTTTATTATATTGAACGAATTATAACTTTTGATTATACGTGTCAGTGTCACTTTAATGTTGCATCTGATGAAGGTGGAGAATATTAACAAAAAATCATGATTCATATGTCCTCATCTGTATCAATCCAGATTAGACTGAAGCATCCAGATTATCGCGGCAGAGTCCAACAGACCTGAACCAGAACTGACCTCAGCTGCTGCTCTTCACTAAGAGAAACTACAAACTCTCACCCGACTGCTGTGGGTTTAAAGTCCACTTCCTGTGAGCAGTGGAGGGACTTTTCCTCTGCCGCCACCTTTACTACTGACGCTCCAACTGAACGTCTGATCGGACTTCGCCAGACCAGAACACGTGGGGAATTTGGTCCGAGTCCACAATGATCCTCCTGTGGCTGTGGATCACAAGGAGTCAGTGTGACGACGAGCTGGGAGACCAACGGAGAGGGAGGCTTCCCCAGAAATGTGGGCCACAATCTGCACACACACACACACACATATAGACACACAATCACACATTAGGAGTCGAAGTTCAGGTGGAATTCCTAGAAGTGAGCAGACAGAGTCCTGGTTCCTGGGTGGGCTGGCTGACAGAGGGATAAAGCCCAGGCATTCAGGTCGCTGCAGGGCACTGAGTGTGTGTGTGTGTGTGCTTGGGGTGTGTACCTGGGGGACTCAGCTGAAGGTTTTCTAGGAAAGCCTTGTGGGAGGGGCTGCAGTGTTTTCCTCTCCCAACTGCAGGAGGCTGCAGCAGCAGAGTTTGACAGAGAGAGAAGGTTTTATATTAATGTAGTTTTTTTCTAAACAGTTTTAGTTTGCACATATGGAAGTTCAATAAATAAAAGAAAAAACAGGTTTTAGACTTGAGTGAAATGTAAAAGTTATAGCAAAGGTGAATGGGCATCTAGTTATCAGATCAAAAACAATGTTGTGGAAGTTTCTCATTCTTCTTCAACCGCTGCCAAAGAGATAAAAAAAAACTGAAGAAAAGTAACAGACGTTCATGCGAAAAAAACAATTTCACTCTGCTGCTTTCTCAGGTGTTGATATGAGACCCTTCTGCAAAACCGCTTTTTAAAAGTCTAATTTTTTACAATATCTGCACAATGTTTTGTCATTAAAAAAGCAAACATGGGCAGATTCAGCCGGGACATTACCACCACTCTGCTGTGTCTCCATCCCCGACTGTCCACCTGTCCACCTGAGGATGCAGCAGTGCTCTCTGGACGGTGGGTTTGTCCAGCCTCCGCAGAGACCAGAGCCTCATGGCATCAAAGCTGCTCCTAGTGAGTTTCACTGTCAACTCGACACATTCACAGCACCAAAAACATAAAACAGATGCTATGTTTGTTTGTTTTATTATCTGTGAATGTTTGATTTATGAATAAACATAAGGGTCACGTTTGGGATCTGGAAACGATTTGACACAGTCTGCAGTTAATGGTCCAAAACTGCAGGAGGAAAAGTCATTTAATAAAAACACGTGAACGTGATCCCAAAATAGTACAAGACCTCAGTGAAATCAGACAGGTTCTGTAATTTAGCTGCCTCATCACATACACACAAATACACACACACACACACACACACACTTTCTCCCCTGTCTCCAGATGTTGCAGATGATGTCATCGTCTCAGGGCTTTCTCCTTGATGAATCATCACACAGACACACACTCAAAGACTGGCAGGATGTCGATAGAACCATATAAGGAGTGTGTTTGAGACGGCAGCGGTTTACTTGTTTCTGCAGATACTAATCAGACAGTGAGCTCGTTATCGGCTGATTCATCACATCGTCATCTGTCTTTGTGTGATTGGTTCTTTCACTGTTTTACTATCTGGGCCTTCTGAGGCTGCTGCTCATTGTGGGACAGGTCTGGTCTTAGTCAGCGCAGAGAGCGGAGGCAGCAGCAGGAGTAGTAGTACTGGTAGAGGTAGTAGAAGAACTAGTAGTACTACTCGTAGTCCTTCAGCGGCAGTGACAGTGGATACAGGTTTTTTCTCTGCTGCGGAAACTCTGCTGTTAGTTCTGTTCGCCGCTGATCTGAAATCAGCTGAGTCAGCTCTGACTTCCCATAATTCCTGTGAATCAAAGCCTCTGACACATGTTTGCTGTCTGAGATTCTTCCCGCACGAGAGCGACGAGTGGAGACTCGACGATAAATAAACGCCAAGCAGCAGAAAATAGCCGTCGTGACTCAGGGGAAACCTGCAGCGTCTCGGCTCTGGAAAGTCCAGGATCCAATCATTTTTGTTTTTTTGGTCTTCACACTTTCCCCTCCTGGGCTGCTGTTGCCAGGCAGGCAGAAATATTTGCTCAGCACAAATGTGTCACAGCTGGACACCGCACGTGTTGCTGTTCCTCTCAGATAACATGTTTGAGGTAGTGAGCCGGGCCGAGACCTCTGACAGCCTCGGACTGGCCTGGTGCTTGTGATGGGGGTTACATAGCAACGGGACTTCCTACTCTTCCTCCTCCTCCCTGATGGCCATGTGTTTCTTTGTGTAGGGAAACACCTCAGAGCGGGAGAACATCACTGTTGACCTCAGACCAGCCCAGAGAGACAGGCAGCAGTTGTAACAGCCTCAGCAGGTTGCTTTCGGATGGGGGGTTGGGGATAAAGGCGGCTTTGTGGGGGCGTTGCTCTGCAGGGATCATGTTGCCAGCTGTCACGCTGAAATGCTTTATTGAGCAGTGAGACAGTGAGCGACTGTTGTTGAAAACAGCAGCTCCACAGCACCATGATGGAGGCGTCATGTGACCTGAAAACACACACATGTTAACCCCTGGCTCCGTGAACACAGAGCCGTGTGTGTGTGTGTGTGTGTGTGTGTATGTGTGTGTGTGTGCGTGTGTGTGTGTGTGTGTGTTTGTGTTTTACAGTAATGAGGTTAACTCTGCACTGAGTCACATGGTCTCATGACTCTGTGGGCCCCTGTCTTTGTTCTGGTCATTTTAATGGTCTCGGACTTTGATAGTTTTCTCTGAATAACTTGTTTTTTGATTCAACTTTCAGACGTAGCCTCACGAAACAACACGTCACAGACGATACAAGCTGTTCTATTCAGTCTGAGGCCTGAGAGTTAATTTCTGTTTTATATTCATATCAATTTCCTGGTAAAAATGAACTATTAGCAGGTGAAAGAAAAATGAGGATGAAAAACATTAAAGTGAAAAATGGGAATGAAAATAAAGGCACATGAACCAAAGTAGCAGCCATGATTTCTTTTTTTTTCATTGCGACTGCTGACGAAACCTCTGGGTCGGGTTCTCGTGTCAGGATTTGCAGGTGCAGGTCTGTAGAGTTGGGCCCCTGCAGGATTCTGACCTGGTTCTTCTCTTATCATGAACCTTGTGAGCCAGAAGTTCTTGTCGTGTATCTGCACTATTGCTTTGGATATACATGTTCCAACAATAATGTCTGTGCTTATATTTCAGTCATTTCTGAGCTTCGGGTTTTTTAATAATATAACATACCATATAACATAACATACCAAATAACAATGACTACGCATCATGTTATGTTTGTTAACTCCCTGCAGTGAAGGGAGGGTCATTGTCGTTTTTTTTTTCACAAAAACGCATAGAGTATGTTTCGCCTTCTGTTGGAGAATGTCAGCACATTGTGAGATGAAACCATCGTAGAAAATACTAGTAATACTACAACAAGATAAAACACATAAAACGCCATTCACCAAGTGCAGATCTCAGATGAATCAAACAACACAAGATAAAGACGACAAAAAAACAACAGGAGAAATTTAAAATCCTTGAGACCAGACATTAAAATATGTTTTTGTTCCACAATCTGCTTCCTACAAACATTTTATTTCACCAGGATCATAAGAAGAAGCAGGCGATTATAAAGTGGTGTCATCTGCATATAAGCGTAATTTATGTTATCCATTTCATGATGTCAACAAGAATGAAAACCTCCTCGTGACCAGGTGGCACTAACGGATCAACAAACTCTTCCTCTCTATAAAGTGATGGCTGGTATTTATTTCAAAGAGGTCAGTGAAAATACACAAAACCACCACAGAGAGACACAAAACTGCAACAAAGAGACACAAAACCACCAAAGAAAACAATTGTGAACACAAAATTTCCAAAAAGAGACATGTGGTTTTCATCAGGATAAAATGGTAATTAAATACAAGCTTCTGCACAGACTTTGAATCTGACCTGGAACAATGAACAGACCTCACAGGAAAAAGTCAAAAGTATAGATTAGAAAAATATGAAAACCTTTTTGCTGAGACTGACTCTGACATTGAGGGTGCAGGTGAGGTTTTTTAAGGAGGTTGAACCAGGAGACAGACAAAATTTTCTCTGCCTGAGTTGTGAGTTCAGGTCCCTGCAGAGACCACAGGTCAAAAGTCAGACCATGAAAATAGGACGGGATGTTGACATTATGTAATGCATGTGATTGGTTAGTCACAGTGTCACATGCAACCTCATCAATGCCTGTCATTGTGTGTGTGTGTGTGTGTGTGTGTGTGTGTGTGTGTATGTGAACAGAAGAAAGGCTGTCAGAGCCAATCAGCAGCCAGTTTGTCCCCTGCAGCTGTTTTTCAGCAGTTAAAGAGTCAGAGAGCAGATTTAGCCCATAGTGATTACTCTGGTCCTAAAATAGAAACAGGCTGGACTCAAACAGTTAACTGACACATGCACTCAGCCACAGGCTGCAGATAAAAACTACTGAACTGTCTTTTAAATACCAGACAGACAGAAAACAATGGGGCTCAGTGATGGAGCTTGAATGACAGCTTGAGTCAACTGCCCTGGTCCCAGTTCAGTGACCGAGTCTATTCAGTGAAAAGACAAAAGAAAGCAAAACAGCACAGAAAAGAAAGATATCCCACTCCTTACCCCCCCCCCCCAAAAAAAAATACATTCATAACCATTAAAAGCTACAAAGCAAAACGACGTGTTTTCATTAGTTTGTTACACTGCCATGATAAAGGACCACATTAGTTTGGAAACCTGTAGCATCCCAGTATTTTCCAAAGACATGTGAGCAGCCAGTTTTCATTCTGGTAATAAAATTTTTCTTCTGCAGGATCTTGATAGTTTCAGATCATCAAGATCCAAGATACAAACAACATAAAATAAGACCTTTTTTCTTAATTTTACTGAAGTTTGCATCTCTGGCTACTTTCGTGTTGCCTCCACATTGTACACATGTTAGGACCAAGGTTATTGAACCAGGGTCAGATTGTGGTACTGATGTGATTGTATTAATGTTCCAACATTGTCCATATTCAGGTGAAACATGATATCTAGCCAAACTGATCAAGGATGATCAGTTCAGGAGGTGGATCATGGACTCACTGCTGTGTGGGTACATGAAGATTATTCCTCACTTGATGGTTTTCAAAAACTAGAGATCCTCAGTGGAACGGAACTGTTCCTCAAACATCTGGGCTTTCCTGCTCAAGTAAATTTACACGTACCCTGGACAGAGATGGAAATATGATACAAAAAATAATGAACTTATACTACAGCACTTTTCAAAACATAGTATAAAAGTGTTTTATAAAAGAAAATCCATTTTTTTAAAAAACCCAACAATGAAATATGATTAAGAAAAGGTCAAGAAGAAGTTTTAAGTTTTAAGTTTATAAGTTTTAAGGAGTGATTTAAGAATTTTTTAGTAACATCCCGACCTTTGGCCTTTGACCAGATCCTCATTGTGCTTAAATGGGGGGGGGGGGGGGGGCTCACGTTATTAACACTGTGATGACAAACATAAAGTTTCACCCTGAAACTTTAATCTGCGAGTTTACATTAGGAACTGAAAACAGAAAGTTCTGCTGACGCGTCTCATTAAACCCGTTCACACTCGTCCTTAACGAGCCGCTTTAATTGAATCAGAGGCTCCTCGTGTGGATTAATGAGTTCAGTTAGCGTCCCTCAGTGTGTGTGTGTGTGTGTGTGTGTGTGTGTGTGTGTGTTAATCCGCTCCGACATCTGCTGTGTGTCTGCGCTGACAGCAGTGTGTTCGGACAGTTTGGCTTCTTTCACTGTTTGGTTTTTGGGGGATTAAACCGGTTCGTGTCATTAAGTCTCTCGGCTGCTGAGACACTTGTTCCCTTCACAGCTCTAATGGATTTTTTCAGGGCTCATTAAAGGTTATTATCCGTGACGCTGCCTTTAAACAGTCTGATGGGGAAAGGACAGATTTAAGCCTGATTGTTTTTAGATGTAATTTATTGTTATGTCATGATAAGTTTTTGTATAAAACTGAATATATCTGGACTAAGTTTTTCCTTCAAAGTGGAATCAAAGCAGTTGGAGGATTTTTTACAGCAACAAATGTTTTATTGTCTGATTTATTTTTTTCAAATGTACCGAGAATGATTAAATCTCTTGACTTTAAATAAAAGATTTGATATAATGATATTTGTTCATGTCTCAAACTGTCAATGTTTCATTTCAGTTCATCTTTAAATGAAACAAAACAACCATGTTGTTGGATGCCACGTCAGACGCCACGTAGGATGCCATGTAGGACGCCACATTGAATGCAACGTTGAATGCCACATTGGATGCCACATTGGACACCATGTAGGATGCCATATTGGACGCCCTGTTGGACACCACATCGGACGCCATGCAGCACGCCACGTTGGATGCCAGGTTGGACGCCATGTTGGATACCACGTCGGACGCCATGTATGACGCCACATTGGATGCCACGTTGGATGCCACATTGGATACCACGTTGGATGCCATGTTGGACGCCCTATTGGACACCACGTCTCACAGGTCAGAAACCAGGTCAGTGTTTGTAACCAGAGAGTCACCAAAATAGGAGCCCTGGGTTTTTTACGGGACAAAAACGAGACTTGTTCTGTTATTTGGCATGGCAACCAGGCAACATGTTTCTGTGTGTGTATGTGTGTGCGTGTGTGTGTGTGTGTGCATTGGGGGTGTGTGTGAGAACAGTAGAAACTGATGGAAACAGTAAAAACAGCAGCAGCTCTCCTCATGACTCAGCACCATCCGGACACAGTTTGAAGGTGTTTTTAAAGGTTTTTTTACAGCCCCTCCCACAACTCTCCACTGGACTCCATCAGCAGCAAACAGCCGGGGATTCCCAAACAACGCTCCGTTGCCATGGGAGACAGTCCAGTTGCCATTGTAACCCAACACGGAGTACACACACACACACACACGCACACGCACACGTGCACACACACAAACACACACACACAAGAACACACATGGTCCTGTGAATTGTGTTTCCTAATACTTAGAGCCAGAGGCTGCAGTCCAAAACACACATGCACACACACACATGCGCACACACATGCACATGTATTACTGCAGCTTATTACTGTAAAGGTGACACCACCTGAGTTTTTCCTAAGCCCCGCCTCCCTTAGTTACTGTTGCTACAACTCAAACTGACCATTCCAGCTCTGCAGGTAGAGGTGACTGTTGAAAAAAAAGTGGAAAAAAATACATACATACATTCATTTACTTTACATTTAAATTCACATCCACACACTGAAAGTTTGATTCTATAACGAAACCAACGTTGAAGGAAAACTCACTTGGCTCTTCTAATTCCCATCAGAGAATAATCATGACCCCCAGTTATGGATGGGAGTCATAATTCCCTGTTCGGAAGGAACTTCGGGAAACTTTGGAGTTTTTCAATGCTGAAAAATAAGCGAAAAAAAAAAATGTTTACACAACCAGGCCTTTGTCTCTGATAACATCTGAATCGGTAAATCTAGAATAAACAGGATAAGTCAACATGACAAGAACACGTGAAAGGTAAGAAAACTCTTTCTCCAGTTCATCCACCTTTTCTACAGAAATGTTCCTGGTACCGTCCTCGACTGTTTCTATGGCATAAAAGAAGCAGAAAACAAAGTGATCATATTGTTAATCTGCAACTCTTTTCCCCCCTTTTTCTTTTTTTATCAGTCACTGTTCATCCTCTAACTGACCAAATAAGGAAACAGGCTGTTGGCTCAGTGTGTGAGTGTGTGTGTGAGTGTGTGTGAGTGTGTGTCAGTTTGTGTTCTGCTTCTGGAAAGTGTGTTTTGGAAGAGACAGTGTTTTACTGGAAAGATCCACATCAGCGGGGAGAGGGAGGCTGAAACAAAGGCAGTTGGAGATGAGGTCAAACTCCTCAGGAATGTGGGGAATGAAGTGAACACGCTTCTCTGGAATCAGGACTTCCCCCCACCCCCCACCCCCCAACCCCCCCCCCCCCCATTTCTATTCCTGTCTGCCTCGCTCTACCTCTCTCACTACCCTTCTTCAATCATAATAAAAACCAAAAGAAAAAAAACATAAATATGCAAAACATGAAAATAACAAATCTGTCTGTAACTACATGGCCAAAAATCTTTGGACACATCCCTGTTCATCAGAATGCCACATGTTGTTGCAGCTTCTTCTAAGAAGTTGTTGCTTTTAAAGGGATTTTTCAAACATAACTTTCCTATATTTATGTGTTTTTAGACAATTCAGAGTGTCAGATACAGACTGCAAACACAGATATGACTGAATAAATGTGGACTCTCTTCTTCCAGCCCAGGTGTGTTATTTCCTGACGCTGCACAACATATATATATTAGACAGCAAGGATCTTCCAATAGTTTGTCTAATTTGTTTGTCTCTTTCTTGCTCCAACAGGACAGTGTCCCTCTCACACAAAGACGACTCCATGAAGAGTTTTGGGGGGGGGGGGCTGACCTCAGGCCCATCCAACACCTCAAGGATAAACCGGAACCCAGACCATGAGCCAGACCTGATCACTAACACCAGCATCTGGACCCGATGCTCTGTCTGGGTTCCCTGTGAACTGGAGCAAAGCTCTGGAGCAGCTTCAACATCTGGTGGAAAGACTGAAACCAGAGCAGTTGCTGAAAAACAGTGGATGCGAAAAACAGTTAAAGAACGGCTCCATAAATGGACAAGGATGATGACACTGTCTGGGAAAGAGAGGCAGCCAATCAGAGCAGCAGACTGAGGATTCAGCAGGACACAACACACACACACACACACACACACACACACACACACACACACACACACACAGACGACCTTTCCTCCAGTGTCCCTCCCGCCCTTTCCTACCTCTCTGCAGCTCTGTGTGTTCCTGTGAACACCAACCTGAGGACTGTTTGTCCTGGAAAACCATCATGTCATCAGACAGGAATCTGGCGCTCTGAGCTGACACGAGAGCGGCCAACACGACTCCCGGCTGCAGCCGCCGATGACTCCTGCAGGAAGAGAGGGGGAGCCCGCCAGGCATCCCTCAGACGTCCCTCAGACGTCCCCCAGACGTCCCTCAGACATCCCCCACCCTCTGACTGTAACCCCGCAGCATGAGCAATAATAACCCTTGATGCAACTGTCGGCTTTTTCCATCAGCCAAGAACCACAAACGTCTCAGATCAGATCAGAACCTCGTCCTCGAGACGGAGGACGGAAGCCTCATCTTTATTTATGGAGCAGTGGAAGCAGACAGGAGTTGTTCTACCTCAATGCTGGTTTACACCCATTAGTCACCTGAAACTGAAGCTACACGGTTTAACCCACATCAAAACTCATGTCACTGACCAGCAATCAGCCACACATGTTGACTGTGAGGTATCCAGAGCATAACATGGGAGGTCAGAGCGGCTCCTCCTCACTCCGATGATGCAATGGAAATACCGAGGAAACAGAGAAGTGTTCTGCAGAAGCTTCAGCTCATTTCAGAAGTTCAAACTGTCGGCGGGAGGCATGAAGGATGAGGACGTCACGGGTCTGAGCTTCAGTTACAGTTTGTTTACAAGGGAGAGAGAAAGAAAGGCAACAGAGGGGGAGAGGCGGGAGGACGGAGGGAAAGAGATGGAGAGGATTTCCTCTTAAAGGCTGGAAATATGAAGAAGAGGGGGTGAAGGGGAGCATGAGAGGGAGGGGTGGAAGAGTTTCAGGCTGTTGCATAGAGACATTCCTGCACTGATGCAAGAAGCTGCAAAATGGCAGGAGACGCTCTAACGGTTCGTCCGAATGTCTGTGGCCTCGTGGGAAATGTAGTGACGATCAGCCGATGGACACAATCCAAGCAAATATAGGCCCGAGTGGAACGCTTTAAACATATTTACAAAAATGGGAATAAAGTTATAAAAATTCAAAACACATGAGTAAGGGAACAGAAAAGATTCAAAGAAACAAATCAAAAGAACAATTAAACCAGAGAAATACATACTTGTAAGGAAACTGCTGGTAAAAGTCTCATGAGCTGCTTCAAACACGGAGTAAAAGAGTTGTTTTGTTTTAACAAAACAAGTTGTTGTGCAATAACCAGAGCGGTTTGTTATATAACTAGACAAAAGGATGTTTTTCTTTGGTATGCAATAACAACTGGGAAAATACTTTTACATAATTTCATTATAGCATGAAAATATTATCAAAACTAGAAAGAGTCTGGTGTCTATTCCATAAATCAATTTAAAGGGAAACACAAGAAAATAATGTATCAAAATGTGTCTTTAAACTTGACTCTTTGCTCTTTGATTTAATGCAGCTAAATGGTGCAGCTGAATCACAAATAAAACCACAGCACATCGTTATATGACACAAAAAAAAAAAAAAAGCCCACCTACCACCAGTAGTACAGTTCCACAAGGTCCAGTTCCAGGTCCACCTCTATTTACATTGTACGTGCAAGACATTATTGTTCCATATTAGTAATTCAATGTGCATTTTTATACAGATGATAAACTTTTATCACCAACGTATCTGACTAATAAAATCTAAATTCTTTTTTTACACTTTAAAATTAATCTGCAGTGAACTGTAATACCTACACTTCATTAGACAGACAGACAGATGGACTGAAAGATAGATAGATAGATAGATAGATAGATAGATAGATAGATAGATAGATAGATAGATAGATAGATAGATAGATAGATAGATAGATAGATAGATACTTGTTTTAATTTCCTTGGCTACACAACAACCTGAGGTAAATGTGGAAGCTATTAATTGAAACAAGTACACTTTTCTTTTGCAGTAATATCATCAAAAGTGAATCTTGTTTGTCTGTCATTTTATCCATGCCCTCCACAGTGAAGGGGAACAAAAACAAAATCCCAGTTATTGTAGCCGACATAACTATAGCTGATTTAACAGTTCGTGCTTCAGGACTCAGCTGCAGAGCTGATTTTTTTCATTATTTTTCTCATGTTGCTGACCTTCCTCTGTTCTTTTTCGCATTCACTCACCTCTCATCTCATTTCAGATCCCCACTTCCTGCCCTTGTGAGTTTCCTGCCACTGGGATCGTCTGCCCCTCCCTGATTGGTTTCACCTGTGTCTCACTGGCTTCCTCTCCCTGGTGTATTTAGTCTCTGTGCCCGTTCTTCTTCATCACTTGTGTCAGCATTCCTGGTTTTTGGTCATTTTCTTTCCTTTTTCCACCTTCCCTCTACCTTCACCTGTTTCTGGTTTGTCTGAGCTGCTGCACGATCTGCACTGAACTTTGTGCCAAGCAAAGACCCTGATTGTTTGAACCCGAACAGTCTCTCAGGTTGTGCATTTGAGTCCTTATTCCTGTGGTTTTCCATTTCCAATAGAGCTCGTTTCACAAAATATGTGATTGTGTTGTAAAATCTCATATTGATACTAATATTAAATCTCATTAAGCCTCGAACCTACAAGTTTTTCAAAGTTAAAATTTTTCTCCATTGTTACCTAAACCATGAAGCGCCTGTTTTTCACCCATGTCTGTTTGTTGGTTAATTTCTTTTTAAAACTGCTCAACCAGTTATACACCAAACTTGGTGGAGGGATGGACCCGGGACCAGGGAAGGATCTAATACATTTTGGCTTAGATCTGGATCATTTCCAATGTATTTGAATTCCTCCCTTTGAAGGCTGGTGTCTGTTGTTTGACATTAGCTTTGCTATACTGAGCACATTTTCTGGTTTCTCTGTGACACTTTCTGTAAAGATGGTGGAAGTTTACAGAAGCACAGATCTGGAACTTTACACTTTGAAAAAGCTGTGAATTTACTCAGTTTTAAATAATGTAACAATGATTAAAAGAAGATAAACTAAGATTGTCTCAGAGGGAAATTTGACCTGGGCTACACACAACTTCAGTCGACTTTAATACAATACAGAACAACAAAGACACAAGAAATTACATACAACAAAATAAAATAACAAACAGTAATCACAGTGTCACTGTTATTGTTCTCCAGGGAAACTTCACTGCTGTTGAAGCTCCATGTGTTCAGGCTGTGGGAGTCTCAGACAGGCAGCAGCTGGTCCAGCGAGGCCCAGCAGACTCTGACGAGATGGGGGGCGAGGGGGGGGGGGGGGGCTGGAGACGCCCAATTAGCAGCCAGTGGTCTGTTGTTAATTAACCCGCCTGGAACCGTGTGTCGAGGACAGACTGTGGAGCTGCGAGTGGTCAAGGAGAGTTTGGAAACCACTCCGAGTTTCGTCTTCTAACATCTGTCGGATTAATGCTCCGGCTTCGGACCGAAAACCCAGCAGAGCACAACAGGCTCTTTCCATTCTTATTGTTCATGTCTCTGTGTGTTCAGACCATATTTACCATTAGCCCTGCGTGGCCTCGACCTCCCTCATTATCACTAAACAGGATAAACATGCCAGAGGCAATTTTATTCTTCAGGCTTTCACTCCTTCAACCATCTGCTGTCAACAGAAACAATCATTAACTGACCTGTATATCAAGTCTGAGCATAGACAGTGTAGTAAATAAAGTTTACTAAAAACATAGACAACACTTTTGTAAACTGTCATTCTTTTGTCTGATTTTTGTGAAAGAATTTTTAAGAAGAAGAAAATAAAGTCAGAAAGTTGAACTTTTTTCTCAAAAACTATAGTCTCATAATGTTTTAACTAAAACTACAACCTTATTCTGATGTAAAACTGCAGCTTTAATCTAATTTTAAAGACTTTTATTGTAATTATTTTCATGCTGTTGGCTGGATTCATCCTCCTGCTCTTCCTCCTCTACCTCCTCCTCCTCCTCCTCCTCCTCCTCCTCCAGGGAGGGGTCGTGACAGCCAGACATCCATGTTTTGGCTACTGACCACTTCCTGGTCTCTCCTGGTGGATAAACAGGAACCGTTCGATCAGGAAGGTTTGTCATCAAATCCCGAACCAACACTGAACATCTCCTTCTAACAAGAAACTATGTTTTTATCAAAGCCTGATGAGTCTGATTCTTCTGAGACTCAGAAAAATATTTAAAGTCATCATTGAATGTCAGTTTATCTCTGGGTCACATGATCTGTTCACTACATCCTTTATGTTTTATCTCAAAGTTGCATTAATTTTCCCATTAACCTTTTGATTAAAGGGCTTTAATGGAAAATCACTCATGGAAAAATTACAACAATCTGATATACTAAGGTATCAATATAAATATCAATTCACTTATGAGGGAGTAGAAACCCCTTAAAACTAAAATTAAAAAAAACTTAAAGCCTTCCCTCAATATAAACCTTAATGAGATTGTCATTTCTTCATTAATTTCTAATCTCACTATAGATTTATTTATCCTTTATCCTTTGATGTACATTATCTATTTATTTATCCATTGATTAAACGAACTCTGGCATGAGTATAAACAAAAAATCAAGGTCCTGTCATACTTTATTTGAGGTGGTAAATTGAGGTGGTAACTCTATAGCTGAAAACTGAATGAGACTCACTTTAAATATCAAAGTGTTTTTTAAAGTAACAGCTTTTTAAGTGGTTTAGTTTTTGAAGTTACTGGACAAATGAAGGGATTAAGGGCCTAAACTCAGAGTGATGATAAAGGTGATACATATGCACATTGATATATAAGGATTCTTATACAATTTGTGATTGGTATCAATAAATGATAAAAAAAAGAAAGGGGGGCGTTAAATATCATGAAGCCTGATCGCCCCGGTGACCTGGTGCCTGGGGAGGCCATGGCATCTAGTAGTTTTCTGTTGGATCATATATGAGCAGCAGAAGATGAATCACATGTTAAATCTTTTTGCTGTAAATTGTGAAATCTATTCAAGTCAAGTCAGTTTTATTTTATCTATATGGACTCATAATTATATGGTTTATTTTTCAGCTTGTCGGTGTTTTCTGAGCTATGCCATGTGTGCTGAGTGGGTCACTGCCACCAAATGTGGAATCCTCCGCCACTGAAAATAGTCCCCGACAAGTGCTTCATATGTTTCCTCCTGTTTGTTTGATAAAATAAAACTAGAGTGAGGAGCTGTTTTTGGGAAAAGACTGAGCCTTGTTTAAAGATGAAACTCTGTTGTGGTGAACATGCTGAGGCCAGTTCGGTGTTTCTGTGTCAGGCTCAGCCGGAGCACCTGCGGTGAACTGGGATCCAGGCCAGGACCAGAACCAATACGGACTGGCGGAGCTCGCAACAGCTGGCACCAAGACTGTAGCGGCTGCTGGATCTGTATCATCACAACCCTCTACCTCAGCGGACAGGAATGAGCTGGTTTGGCGGCCAGCCCTGTGTGTTTGTGAGGTGTTTATGAAGATTTACATCTTCGGTTTTCTGGCAGCGAGTTCTGATGTCAGAGGCGTTTTCAATATGATTTCACAGATGTCTTGTCTTTAGTCAGAAAGTTGTTTGCATGGGACAAAACCGATAAAACGCAATCCAGGCCTAGATAAAACCAGTGACATGAGTTTTGATGAGGGTTAAACCATGTAGCCTCAGTTTCAGGTGACTAATGGGTGTAAACCAGCACTGAGGTAGAACAGCTCCTGTCTGCTTCCGCTGCTCCATAGATAAAACACGTTTATTTCAGCGAACATCCAACCGAGGTCACTGTAACCCCCCCCCCCCTTTAGGGCTGCAGGGAATCAGCAGTGAGGTCAGGGGGAAGCATCCTCTGAGGACCATGAATATCCATACGTGTTCCTTTCAATCAAAACAGTTTGCGTGGAGGTTTTTCATTCTGGATGGAGGTGTTGGATACACTCAGTCTGACGGTCTCATTCATAGAAAACACTGTGTGACCAAATCATTGAGCGCCAGGGGCAGAACTGGGCCCAACTACCCCCCCTCCCCATGTTTTACGACACTTTGTGCTGTCTGACCCACTATTTGCCCAGGTGTGCCACGACACTGGTGAGAGACAAAACTCTCCCAGTTCTCCCAGCTCTGTCTCAGGTCTTAATGTCTTCCTGCCTTTGTCCTGGTGAGAGTCGAGGGCTTGGTAGCCTCGACTCCGTCTCTGATCTCTCCTCACGCCCTCTTCTTGCCTATTCTCCTCTTGGCCACTCACCGCCGCCACTCTTCGTGGACTTTCTCGGCTTGACTCGGGAGCCACAATGGTCCTTTGTCCTGGAAACAGTGGACACTTCCTCTCCTCCTCCGTGTCCTTATTGTTCAGATGCTGTGGCACAAATGACCTGCTGACAAATGGAAAAAAAAAAAGCAGAGGACAAACTGGGGCAAGAGTCAAAATGCATGGAAGCAGACAATGAGCCATGCCACTATTTAATCGTCTTATCACTTTTCATTTTCATCAGGAGGAATGAATAGACGCTGGCCGGCATCCAGCGTTAAACATTCACAGCATTGTTTATTCTTATCAACAGCTACAAACTATACACTCACACACTTTGCATCATTTTCCAGCCTTGTCTCACAGGAAAACGCGACTTATCAGGAGAAAATGAAATGTCATGTTTGTCGTCCAATACGTGTGAAAAACACCAACACCTGCACCGAACCAGAATCCGTTTACATGCAGTGGTCTTCATGGAGACCGTTTCCTCGGCAGAAGCTGGTTCCTGTGAAAACCGTCTCCAATCGGTGGATTCTCAGTGACGCTGTTGACTTGTATGTTATCAGCTTGTTGTGTTGTTGTGGAGACAAACGTCACCGAGCCGGGACATGTGCCTGGAAGGGACACGGCCGGGACGAATGTACACACAACGTGTACACACATCTCACCTTCAGATTTCATTTTGATCCCATTCCTGCTCCCCAGAGGATCAGCAGTAATTCCAACTTTGAATAGGTCACATCATTTAATGGATAATTTGAAAGCTGCAGATCCGTCTTTCTTCCGGTCTGTGATGAACCCTAGTCCACGGCCTTTTTCCCACTTACATTTATTTTTTGCTCCATTATACTTAAGCAGCAATTATGAAAATTATAGGCCAAGAGTTTCAATGGTTCTTCTCTCAGTTAAGTAACTGGACACTATTAAGTATGAATTATAGATAAACAAGTTTTTCCAGTCAAACTAAGAAAAATAATCTGGGAATTGTGCAGAATCTTTTTCATACAAGAGCAGTTTCTTTCTTGCACCATTGCAACTTTTGTTATAAAATCACAACTTTATCGTCTATTGACAATATAGTTTCTGCTCTCACAGCCTATAACTGTCTAAATACAGAAGTGACGCTGATAATCCATTGTAACATTTATTCCATGTAAAGTGTAAATGTCAAAGATCATCTTCAGTTTCTCCAGAGAAGTGGTGTCTTAGAAACTGCAGTGCAGGATTCCATGAATCATTGCATCTTCAACCGTGGACAGTCAGGACACATGTGCAAAGGGCCTCCATTTGGAGCAGGACCGGAGCTTTAGAACCCTCTGCTCTGCCCAGAGGGCCTCCATGGGGAGCAGGACTGGAGCTTTAGAACCCTCTGCTCTGCTCGGGCCTGTTAGCAGCCTGCGGGGAACCTCGCAGGATTCTACACCGAGAGTCTGGATCCTGTTGCAGGTTCCAAACAAGTGACATAATATCTGTTTCTGTTATTGCACAGTCACAAACACTGAGCTGACCCGCTCCAGTTTCTCTGCGGCGCTAAGGATCTTCCGGTGGTTTCCTGTGGACACTCTGTTCCTTCTGCAGCCCCACGGCCCTGCAGACTTCTGGGAAACGAGGGCTCCTGGTATGCGGCGGGCCTCCGGGACCTGGACCCGGATCAGAGGCAGAGCCAGTCTGTTTACATCCGACCGGGCTCAGCCGTCCTCCAACATCTGTACCAGACAGAGAGTGAACATGACGCCTCTCTGTGACCGAGAAACACAAACAGCTGCAGGTAACTGGAGGTCACTCTCTCTCTCTCTCTCTCTCTCTCTCTCTCTCTCTCTTTCTCTCTCTCCCTCTCACACACACACAAACACTGTTGTGTACCGACTGACACACATCAGCGTCATCTGCCTCCACATTACCTGTCTCTGATGTCACTCTTCTGTACCTGTGTGTGTGTGTATGTGTGTGTGTGCACAAGCGCATGTGTGTGTGTGTACAGCTGCAGGTTACCTCAGGTGAGACGATGCTGTCTGTGAACCTACCTGGCAGCATTTCTGCACCTGTTTAAATCCGAGAGCACCTCACGCTATTCTGCTCACTGAAAGATTGGTGGTTGTTGCTGAAGGAAGCTGACAAAGTCACGACAATGTGCAAAATACCTGCTGAAGTCAGGGGATTTTATGTAGAGAGCAATAAAAACTAATTCTGTCACATTATTACCTTGTTTAAAAATATGTCCTGTTGGTAAAACATTGGCATAAGAGCAGATCCAAGGGGGTTAATTTGTGCTAAACCAGAAACACTTGTACATGCACGCAGGCATCTCACGCATTTGACCTCATATGACCCCATTTGTTCTGATGAGCTGCTCTGAGGTCATCACGTGTTGGAGTCGGAACGTTGGGCAGCGTCTTCTCAGTTGTGTTTAGTTCCGGGAGTCAACCTGGCGTCTTCTTGTCGTGAGTCTAACCGGCTCATTTTGTTGCTCCATTAAAATGAGAGAAGGTGGAGGCTGTGATTGATGCCTCCTCTATTCAATCAGATGACTGTCAGCAGGACCTCGAGTTTAAATGACCAAAAACAATAGTTGGCTGTGTTGTTGTCTGGCTCAGTTGTATGTGATCATTTATTATGTGTTACTATTGATATTTATTATTGATGTGATGTGTTTGGCTGCATTGAGTTGTGTCTGCACTGTCTGGAATAATTTCACAGTCAGTTTTAAGCTCAGTGAAGTGGCTGCACATGTATAAAGTTGGTGTGAAGAACTGACCCTTGCATTAGTCTTAAATTCACTCACCATTATTACATGTTATGTGTAGTGTATGTTCATTATATTACTAATTGGGCCTCTGCCCCTTTGCCAGTTTGCATACCTGTACCTGTACCTGTACCTGTACCTGACCAGTGGTCACTATTCTAAGTTCTCCTGTTTATATGTATAATCAGAATATAATGATGTAATAACTGGTTTAATTAGATGTATAATTAATACAAAGATGCAATAACTGGTTTATTTATCTGTACAATCAGAATATAAAAATGTAATAACTGCTTTAATGATAAATAGGGGACTTGCAGTAATTTGCTGTAATTATACACTATAGGCTCAGACTCTGCTGCTGTTCTGGGCATAAGCTCAAAACCCGGGTTCCAGGTTCCTGCAGGACACTCAGGACTCTCTCTACAAATTCCTGCAGTTTTGATGCTTGGCCCAGGTTAAATCTCCCAGGGGAATATCTAACAAACTACAAGCATCTGTTTTTGTAGCGATTAAACAAATGAGGTCAAGCAGTGAGGTGTAGGTAAAGAGGTAGACAGACACAGGCTAGCAGTTTCCCCCTGCTTCCAGTCTTTGTGCTAAGCTAAGCTAACCCCATCCTGAGTCCAGCTCTGTAGTGATCACACAGACTGGGGAATGGAATCCGCCTGAACATCTCACTCACAAAAACATAGAACATAAAAGATAAAACAGAGCATCGACGTACAGGACAAAGACTCTGAGACGGTTCCTGTTTCTACACTCAGGAACTTCAGAATCACAGCAGCTCATTCAGCTGCGCCGATGTGACGACATGTTAACAACAGAGTATACGTCTGTTCGTTGGTTGTAGGATGTTGGCTAAAAATGTGGCCATAAATATTTATCATCACGACTTAGCCTGGGGGAGCAGCGGCTAGGCTAATATGCTAATGATGAGAGGGTATTAGCAAACAATTAGGACGTCTGTCACTCTGTGTGTGTGTGTGGGGGGGGGGGGGGGGCTGCAGGCTTCCTCCTGCTGTTTAAACAAATCATGACTCTCAGCATGAGCATGAGCATTAGCATTATTCTCCTCCCTGAAAACACAAAGAACAGCTGCAGACCTCTGTCCCACCACCGCTGAAATAGGAGGCATTTAGCTGCGGCCACCTCTGACAAATATTACGGGGAGAAATAGAAGTGAAACTTTTTGGCCTGTTTGTTCAGACCTAATTAGTCATTGCATGGAAGGATCCAGATGGAAGGGTGTCTCCCAGCTCTGCTGTATCCTGAGCCCTTGTTTTTGTGGCTGAAACCTGCTTCACAGGTTGTGTGATCTGAGGACGGTGAAGTTTCACTGTGCAGCCAACGGACTGTAAATGATTGAATGTCAGGAGGTGGAATCCAGCAGCAACACTGCCTGGACCAGATGTGCCTGGTATGAGCCCAGATCCACACACACACACACACGCACATGTCCTGATTGATCATGTTACACGTTACCAACTGCAGACAGTTAGACAGAGGCAGGAAGTCCACAGGAGGTCAAAGGTGGAGGGAGAAACAGCTTTCCCTAGTGTCTTCCTGTTTCACTGATGACATTTCAATCTGTGTGTGTTTCTGACTGTGTGTGTGTGTGTTTCTGACTTTGTGTATGTGTGTGCGTGTGTGTGTGTGTGTGTGTGTGTGTGTGTGTGTGTGTGCGTGTGTGTGTGCGCGCGCATGTAGTCTCCAGGTATAATTTGCCCTGACTCACTGTTTGCTCCAGTGTTTGTATTTACAGTGACTGCAGCTGAACGCCTGCAGGCTCAGTCTGAGTCACACTGTTTCTGTCTGTGCAGCTGCAACAAAACACACTCAAACTTTATTTAAAAGTTACTATTTAACACTCAGTTGAATGCAAAAACCTTTAAATACCAAACTAAAACTTCACAAACAAACTTAAATATGAATATAAAACCTCTTAACACCTCCCAAGCTCCTGAAAGAGGAGAAGGATTATACTTTGTTTGTCTGTGTTTTACAGTGTAATTTAGTTGTTTAATCAGCTTCAGTGGAAGAAAACCAGACCAAGAAGAACAAGACGGAAACAACTGGATATTTCAGAGCAGAGGAGAAATAAATGATTTCTGTAAATACTGGGTACCTACAAATACAGTAGTGGAAGAATGTCAGTGAACATTCTACTGTGTTATACTGAACTATATGTAATTTGACATTTTCTAATTATGTTAATTGAAAACATAATCTTCTAAGGGCTAGTTTCTAGGAGACAGTGTTGGTTGGTGATTTCTAGGAAGTTCCACAGGATGTTAAAATGGACAAAAGAAACAAAATAACAGAGCAAATTAAATGTTTAATATTGGGTCCAGCATATAGACACACCCAAGACGCCAAGACTTAAAACACACAGTGAACATAACAATAATGTTGAAACACATCACCCACAGCCCAGACTTCAAACTGACAAAGGGACCTAGTCTGATCCGTCGGACCTTCTCCTCCAGGCTTCGAAGATGACGTTTGCAAACTTCAAGCGTCAGTTTTGTCTCGATAAAAGCTGAGCTCACTGATGACGCACTGCATTTCCTATGACCACTTCATAAGAAAAGTCAACTCGTGTTCTGCCAGTGAACTGCTTTTAATGTGAAGCTTCAGCAGCAGTAACTTTATACAGAATTTTTCCAGAAAAGTTGCCACAGACGTTCAGTTCATAAAACTGCAAATATGAATATTATATATGACTATTAAATTATATTTTCATCAGTCAGAGACGGATGAGCACTAACAGACATTATTAACCTGAAGCAGACTGACACTTTAAACATGTCGACATAGAAACAAAAGGACGGAAAAGTTCAGCAGCCCAGTTGGTTTAATATTGTTTCGGTACAAAGCTACCAGACAACGATCCTCCATGAGCTCCAGTACCCCCTGTGCTTGTGCTCCATCACCGTCGGTTTAACCAGGGAAGAGTTAGACCACCTGGTCCCGCCTACTTAATGACCCAGCGACCGTTAGCCAATCAGACAGCCAGCCAAGCTGTGGCTCTTTGTTTCCAACGCGCAGGTCCGCCCCCCCAGCTGGAACGACACCTGCAGGCGAGGAGTTCAGGGTTCGGTTTCATCCAGGGTCCCGCCTCCATTCAACCTGCAGACAATAACACACCTGACCCACGGCGAAACAGAAGCATGGGGGCCGAGCAGGAAACAGAATCCAGGCATGACAGGAAATGTCGGTTACACTTCGGACCGATGCCGTGTTTTCTCAGCTTTCTCAGCTTTCTCAGCTTCTACTAACAGGCTGGTACATTCATTGAGACGAGGACTCAGGCTTCACCTGAAATCCACCTGAGCCCCACGAACCTCCCGCCACCGCTGCCTTCGGCCCCTGGGGGGTCGTCCGTTCGGCAGGGGCTCGGTCTCATCTGTGTCAGAGTGTTTCCTCGGTTCATTTGGTTTCGTTCAGGGGATCAAACTGGAACTAAAGCAAAGAATCTGAAGAATTAGGGACGACACTCATTTTCCACTTTCAGCCAATCACCGCAGACCTATGACCGTAACCTCACAAAGATAAACGTATCTGACCGACCATTAACGCGACCAACAGAGGACGTGTAGACCCAAATCGTACCAGTAAATATGAACAAACGACAGCCAGTGTAATTTTTCTGTCTTTCTCTTTTGCAGTGGACCCGTTAAGTCTGAATATTTCTGTCTTTTTCCATGTTAAAACCAGGGTTCTTTACGCTGATCCCAGTCAAATGGACTTAACACCACTCGGATACTGTCCTGACCCATCTGTCATCATTCACTCAAACAACCAACAACCACCATCAAGCTGAACCTCACCCATGGACCCCCCCCCCACCCCCACCCCCACCACCACCACCCTCACCACAGTCAGCCCCGCTTTTTATTTTCTTTCTGTTGGTTGAGCACAAGGGGAGAAAAAACTAAACATAAACTAAAATAGATCCCAGACCACGACCGCCACCACAAGAGCCCCCAACCCCACCTCCCCGACACACACCCCTGCGTGCTGACCCACAAACACAGCAGCTGCTGTCCTAACTGAACCCCAAAGACCCTCATCAAACTACCAGACCCAAACCACACCCCATCACCACTGACCCCACCCTGCATGCTGCTCCCATTTCAGAGGGAGGGACTCCAACCACAGCCGATCCTGGATCAACTGAGCGGAGCCCCCATTGCATCAGGCACCAAAATAGTCATTTTTAGGAGGGTCTCTGTCTGACCACAATGGCAGCACAGTAACATTCAGTAAGAAAATAACAAGGAAGGAAAAAATGGTGGAAGTCCCAGACCAATCAATCATAATATCATTAGATGAAAAAATCAATCATAAATGTAACAATGAGACAGTGTAACACAGCACTTGGGGATTTGAGGACAACATGGAGACCTGGACTGAAACTGTGAAACTGAGTTCGATGGAGATAAGGCAGTGGATGATCTATCCAAACCGTCTGTCTTATTTTCAGTGATACATTCGGTCTGTTACGTCCAGGTCGGGACAAACTGGCCACTGTTTACAACCCAGTTATCAGACCATACTGGGTTTTGGGGTTTTCATGGTTTTCTAAGGGTTTAAGGGTGAAGTAACCGACTGCGAATCACCGCAGCGCTCTCAATCCACAGCTGGAAAACACTGACTCAGCCAGCGACAGCGGTGACTCAGCAAAGTCGGTTCATTAAGTCATGGACATTTGTCCAAACACATAGAACTCAGGAGCCTGTGGAACAGCAGCCAGAACAATGTTCTTCTTCTTTGTGTCAGAAAATGTCCAACATAAGGAGAGTAAGCAGAGATGGTGACTGTAGCTTCAGTCCGCAGGAGAAGGCGCTGCAAAGCTGCAGAGCTGCAGAGCTGGCTGTGCAGCTCAATAACACACACACACAATGTACGCACATAATAGTGTGTTGTGTAAGCTCGCATTATGAGGCGTGTCATGCAGAGGGAAGACAGGAGTATGAAGATGGCATGAAACACAGCGAAACTTGTCCAAAAATATTTCCCAGAGAAAACAAGGGCCGCAGGAATCTGATCCCACACTTTAACACACACACACTTTAACACACACACACACACACACACACACACACACACACACACACACACACACACACACACACACACACGCACACACACACACAAACACACACACAGCTTCATGCTGATTTCATCAGTCCATCTGCAGAGTGAACACACAAATTGGAGTGTAAAGTCAGAAAACTCCCACAGTGGACTCAAGGTTTTGCAGCAGACAGATGCAAACACACACACTCATACATACACAGACACACGCACACACACACACACACATACACACACACACACAGCCCACAGACGACACTGAGCCCTGACTCAGAGCAGAGCCAGGTCCGTTTCAGGCTGCTGTAAATAGCCCGGGTACAAATATCAGGCCGGTCTGACGCCAGACAAGGGGAGAGACTCCATCTGGGTCCTCAGACAAACCGACATTAGAACAAGGGCGAGGAGCCAGACGCGGGAGAACCCGGGGCAGAGCTGGTGGTGTGGACTCGATGGGACCCACACAGAACAAACTGTTTCACACTGGTTCTCGCTGCCATGCTCCTTCAGTGCTTGATTCTGTACATGAATGAAGAAATTGTGCCGGATGAGGGCAGGTTAAAAAAAACAGCAGTTTAACAGCAGCTACATCCTCCAGGTGATCGCAGTTAAATCAAAAGCCCTGAAACATCTTCAGCACAAGCTGAACACTAGACCCTTCATGAAGGAGGATTATAACAGGACTGATTTAGTTTAAGGAGTGTTCCTCATAAACTGGACACTCAGTGCACATTCTGAAATAAAGCCGCCCAAAGCCGTCAGCGCTCCTGAACTTCAAAAAGTGTTTAATCTAAAGAACAGGTGGGACTCAGGACATGAACTCTGACCTTTGACCTATGACAGTTTGGTACAAGAATGTACCAAAACGTTGCTAGCGAACATAACAAAGGCAGAAATGATGTTTCCTCACGGTTGTATTTGCCCAAACTCGCATTGACATTTAAATGAAATCCATTATCCAACCTGAAACAATCGGCTCATTTAAACGCAGCTTTATGCTGTTTGTTGGTGTCTGGTTTCACTTGGTTACAAACCACTAACATGATGGACATGACAAAAGCAGATGACGGCTTCATTCTGCATTAAAGTTCATACCTTTGTGTTGACTTATGTAATATCGCTGCATCATAATATTGGCCTCTCTCGTAAAACCTGCACAGATTTTCAAGACTGAAATGTTTGATCTACATTTAATCCCAAGACAAAAGCAGTGAGTTAATATAAATAAACATAAGTTAATTTGACTTAAATGTAAGTTAGTGTGAGTAAATGTCATTTAATTTGAGTTAAGGTAAGTAATTATAAGTTAATGTGACTTAAATGTGAGTTAATGTGACTTAAATGTGAGTTAATGTGAATTAAATGTAAGTTAATGTGAGTAAATGTATTAAATGTGAGTCAATGTGACTTAGTTGTGAGTTAATGTTAGTTAATGAGACTTAATTGTAAATTAATGTGAATTGATGTGAGTTAATGTGATTTAATGTGAGTTGATGTGAGTTAATGTGACTTAAATGTGAGTAATTATGAGTTAATGTGACTTAGATGTGAGTTAATGTGACTTAAATGTCAGTTAATGTGAGTTAATGTGAGTTAATGTGAGTCGATGTGAGTGAGTTTGAGTCAATGTGAGTTAATGTGAGTAAATGTGAGTTGATGTGAGTTGATGTGAGTTAATGTGAGTTAATCTGGGTTAATGTGAGTTAATGCGAGTCGATGTGAATTATGTGACTTGATGTGAGTCAATGTGAGTTGATGTGAGTTAATGTGAGTAAATGACACTTAATTGTGAATTAATGTGAGTTGATGTGAGTTAATGTGAGTTAATGTGAGTAAATGTGAATTAATGTTATCTCCCTGCACAATCAGGTACAACTTTCATAACCTTGGTATGAAAGTGTTTTGTTTAATTTCCGACTCCTTCGCTAACAACAGCTAACTGCTGTGTCTGATAAGCTAATGCTAGGAGGCCAAGGGTCCGTCGTCCTTACGGGTGGTTTACTGGTGTTTTATTACAGTTCTTCACGTCTCCGTTTGATGTGAACAGGAAAGATGAGGAATGCAAGCTCCCTTAGTTAAAAATCACATGAAGATCCACCTCTAACGAGATACGTCCTTTCTCTATCAATATCTCCTGATCCTCCTCCAGCAGTTAGTCCGTGCACCTGCAGGTCAGGTGCCACGTGACCTGAGTGACCTATTTTCTCTCACAGAGTCAGCCTTGTTTTTTTTTACAACATTTTGGAGAAAAGCCAAATAAATAACTACAATTTTTTGCTGCTGCCATCGGGACAATTTGACTGGAACACAGTCACTAAGCAAGAAACTCGGGTAGTTCTCGAGACGGGGATGACGTGTCCTCAGATGGACCTTAACAGACATTGTGTTCTCCAAACGTCCTGAAAACAGTTCGCTCACTGGGCTAACTCGGCCAGCTCAGGTTAGCTTGATTTGGCTTCACAGATAATCTACATTTTTTTGGCTTTTTCCTCCTGTCAAAAGTTTCTAAAACCTTTAATTACACATTAAGTGCCTTTCATTAAAAGATCATTAAAAGTCTCCTGTTGTTATTTTATCCCATTTCTTAAATGCGTAATGATAAAGTGATTTTCTCCTTGTGATTAAGTTTAATCTGCCGTTGTTTTTATTAAACAGCAGTTTATAGATACAACTATGTGAATGTGCAACAGGATCCTGAAGGCAGATTCCTGCAGAACTAAGCGGGTATTTTAAAGTCAGAGGTATTTTAATGTCAGGGTGAAAGAAAAACACGGCGTGTGGCGAGCTGACTGAGTTCACCTGAGCTGCAGGTAAAGCTGCACTAATTACTGTCATCGTCATCAACAAAAAACGATGAATCCTGGCTGGAGTTTGGCGCTGAGTCACAGCTTTGTTTCCCACACAGGCCCACCCAAAACGTCTGCAGTGCCGGAGCAGACGGCCGGTAAACCCCAGAGCGAGCAGACTGTGAGGCTCTGCTGCAGATTAGAGTCTGAACATATGTCTGAGCTGCTGGGAGGCTTCGTTCAGGAGGAAGAGGAGCGATCTCAGTGTCTGTGGTCACGTCCTTTGCAGGAGCCTGTCAGACGGAGTTCAGGGATTCAGATTTTTAAGGACAGTTTCAAATGAAATCTACAACATCTTCATCTCACAACTAAACTCAGATCACTCAGGGCCGTTTGTGGTGACAAAAATTTTGGGTCACAAATACTTTATTTGTTTACAGGCAGTGTCACCAACCTTGTCGCTAGATTTATTGACTTTTCTTCACAAAAGCACCATGTACAATAACTGTAAATGTATTGTGCATTGCACCAATCAAGTAATAAATTGCTCCAAGTAAGTAGTAAAATAAAAATGCATTTGATGATTTTCTGTTTTAGTTGTGTTCACTGTGACTCATATAATTTCCCACTTCTTTATATATTTTTTTAAATTATTTTTGGAAATTTTTCAGGTTGTGAAACAGTAATTTTTTTATTTGAACAGACTTTTAATTCTTCAATTCTTTTCTAAACGGATCCTAAAATCAAATAGAAGCTCAGGGACCTTAAGGCAAGAAACCAAGTTTCCTGTTGAAATCACAGAGCTGCATCTGACGTGACCTCTCGGCGTTTGGACCGAACACCTGTGCTGGTTTACCTGAGGAGATGTGAAACAGTCAAGGACAGCAGAGAGGTCGGAGAGGTCATGACCCCCAGGACTCCCAGCATGCTGAGTGGACACCACTCACCTGTCCTTGTCTAACACACACACAGACACACACACACATGTCCATGCCCTGTCAGCTGGTTAATCAGCATAGGGTGGTGGGAAACTGCCTCAGTCATCTCACCTGAACCATTATTCTCTAATTTAGTTTATGAAAATTGTGTAAATCAACCTAACGCCTGGTAAAAAAGAAAAAAAAAGAAGACTCAGAACTGACTAACTAATGACTATTTTCATCGTTGATTCTTCTCTCCATTCAGTTACTAGTTTTGTCAATAAAATGTCAGAAAGAACTGAATATGATCGTTATGATTACAAAATATTCAGTTTATGTGATGTAAATCAGAGAAGAACCTGTTACAGTTGATGAGCTGTTTGTCCCAAATGAAATGACTAGGGATTAACAAATTAATTGCATATTCATTTCCTGTTGATTGACTAATTGATTATTCAGCTCTAACTTATCAAACTGAAATGAATTTGACATGTTATGAATCCTTTTGTTGTTGCCTCAGAAAAAAAAATCCCAGTATGTCTGCTGGCTGCTAACTTTGTGTTTGACACACAAATCGCTGATTATATATATTTTTACCTTCAGTAGTTTTAAGGAAAAATATGCAAAAGTTTTTGATGCCAGCTATGAAATGGAAAACCCCAGGTTTTGTTTTGGGTTTTTTTTGGGAGGGGGTCATATATTTTGGTTGCAGGACTAAATTTGTTCCATGAGTCCCTATTTTCCTACCACTGGTATAAAATATGAAATTTGATAGTAAAACACTAAAACCCTGAGCAAGCTGTTCTGTACTGTAGCTGCAACTATCCTGAGCTTAAACTGTCAAACCCTCAGACATTTATTACATATTTTTGAAGTCCTGATGTGGAAAACAGAGATAAATGTGACTGGATCATTGCCGAACGGAAAATCCTGGAGGAGAATCGGGTCATTTCAACCTGTTACATCCATGGAAGCATGGGTTTATCCCTAAAATGTCCTTGGTCTCTCATGAAGTGAGTTTATGTTTAAAGCATCTTCCATAGAAACAACTCACAATTTTAATTAAGATGTCAAATGTTTTGAGAGAGTGAATCAAAACCAGCTAAAGCTGAGTAAAAGAGGTTGAAAATAAAAGTTACTGTGCAGCAGGAAAACTGAGGTTTTGAGGCTTAAACAGAAAAGGTTTTAAACCTTAAACGGTTTCTGTTCTTCAAACAATAATATGACCTCGGTCAGTTTTATTTTTTTTTCCCGCAGTGTCACACAGACCCAGGATCAGCTCCTCTTCAGCCTTGTTGCTCTCTGGATCTTCGGCCGTCCCAGTTGTTCAGGTGTGTACAGGTGTGAAATGTTTCTCCACATTCCTCACATTCCTCCTCCCAGTTCTCCGCTGAGCCTCCATCCTCCTGCCTTCAGGATTCTAAAGGACGAGTTCACACTTTTTCAGTTGTCCTGTCTGCCTGTGAACATCATCCTGTTAATCTGACGTTAATCTGCAATTAATCTCAGGCCTCCTCTGAGTTAGTTAGTTAGTGTCTCTCCACTGCAACTAAACAGGGAAACTCAATGAAGTGAGTTTGTCACTAAATGGCTGTAACTTTGAAAAATACCCAAACTGAAAAAAATATCTTATACAAGTTGTTATAAGCAGCATTTCATCTAAAAACTGATATTTCACCATCAAAGTCATCCAGTGTTTCAAGAAAATGGATTTAACCCTGAAAACTAAGAATCTGAATCTGTTTTGCTCGTCATTTGCTCTAGTCAAGAAAAAATGGTTTTCATGATCTTGGAGTATCTTAAGAGGTGATGTGTTTTTCAGAGTCGACACCTCTCTGTTTACAGTTTCTCAAACTCTGAGGGGCTCGAGGTGTGAATTTGCCCACAGCAGCTGAACCTGCTGGGGGGTGGGGGGTGGGGGGGGGGGGGTCAGAGGGGTCAGCCGGTCAGCTGGAAGAAGCATTACCAGATCTGTCCTCTCCAACATATCAGAGGTCACCTGTACTGGGACATTTTACCTGAGAGAAGCCAAATAAAAACTGAGTATAACACCTTCATGTCCAGACTCAAGCCTCAGACTTCAGCAGGCCCCAATAGGTCAGACATCAGATTTTCATGGGAACAAATAGAATGAAAGAAGCTCCATAATTAGAACAAACGGCTGGAGTGTCAGCTGCATGGAGAGAAGACTAAACACAATAAAAGTCTAACCCCAGAGGGACATGTGGAGGCTTCAGGCAAATGTTTCTGGTCAGTCTGAAGCTGTAGACTTGCACAGATATAGAAAATCTGAGAGAGAGAGAGAGAGAGTGAGTGAGTCGGGGGGGGGGGGCACCTGGACAGCCCCCAAGCAACCCGTAAGATAATAATAATTCATATCATTCACTATTATTGTCACTTTAAGGGCTCTCTAGCAAACTCAAAGGGCTTCATTTAATCAGGTTTAACACTCTGGGTTACTGGGTAGTTTACTGAGGAGTCAATACAAGAAGCAGCAGAAAATGGAAAATATTAGAAAATTCTGGAAAATGATGGAAAACACTGAAGTACAAGTACCTGGAAACTGTACTTAATTACATTACCTGAGTATAAATGTATTTTAAAAGTGTTGTAGCACAGACCGTGTGGACCTGCTCAGATGTTTCTTGATCAGGACTGGCCTGGCTTGTGAGCACTCAGTGGGCCCCGAGCCACAGTTTGACACCCACAAGACTGAGCAGAGGATCTCACACAGCTCTAAGCCCCCGCTGTGTGTGTGTGTGTGTGTGGACCGGGTTGTCAGTGTTGTCACATGCCTGCAGCATTCCTCACGTTCCTCTCCGGCTGCTCAGGACGCAGGAATGCGGCGCAGCAGCAACGCCCAGAAACCTCTGCCCACCCGCCCGCCTGCTGCCCGGCCCCCACCACAATGGCCATTTATGGAAGAGGGTCTGACGGCGGCTGAGGCCTGCAGCCTGTGATGTGGAGATGGTGTTTGACATTCGGTTAGCGGCAGCACACAAGTTAACAGCCCTGTAGGGAAAAGGGGGGAAATGTGCAGACAGAGAACTGGCTCTGGATCTGTTCAAACTCGGGGTCGACAGGGGGAAAACTGCACAGACAGAACAACGAAAACAGTGTAAAAGTGACGGATTTCTGAGCTGAGTCTGGTGGTGGAAACACTCTCAGACGCTTGAATCACCGTCTGTAAATGCTGTGTAGGAGTCAGACTGTGTGAATCCAGTCTGCAGACACTGTGTGGTCCCCCTCTGGTTTCTGAGGAGACGGATTAAAGTCTGCACTTTGGGTTTACCACAAGTCTGGAGCCAGAGAAGCCTCATTTAGGCGGAGACGGGCGGAGTCACCGCCGAACCGAGGGGGAACCGGCCACCATGGCTCGGCCTGATAGGCTGAGACTCGACATGATTTTAATGGGACTCTACATGTTTATTTTTTGTCAGTCTGACCCCCCCCCATCGTAACAGATGCAGGAACTCTTTAGCAACATTTAAGTCAAGATTCAGAGTTATACAAATAGAAATCATTAGAATTAGAAACCATCCTGACCCAGAAACAGGAAACGTGTTGACAAGGTCAGAGTCCTGGTGTTAGGACTAAAGAAGATGATGCAGATGTTTCTCTCTGGACCAAAGTGTTGGATGGATGGAGGAGACATAAAAATGGACCAAACATTTATAAAAACACATGTATAATAATGTATAATTATTATTTTAGTATTTATTTAAATTGACCTGACGAAGTTCCTCTTGCAACTACATGAAGGTCACACAACTACACACATTTAATTCACAGATACACCCAAAGAACAACGAGGGGGGGGCAATCTGGTCCTGCTCGGATTCGTCTCTGCAGCCTGATGCAAATCTGTCCCGCAGCAGAGACGATAAGACGTCGTCCTGCCCAGCAGCAGCTCGGTGCACCGCCATTAATCCGCTCATTTGCATCACATTTGCATCTCATTTACATAAAGAAACATATTCCCAAACTCTTCTCATTCTTTGTACCCCTCCACCTTAGACTGCACCTCCTCCCTTTTACCGGGGGGGGGGGAGTTTGAACACCTGAGACAAAATTGAAGAAATAACTGAGTCACAACAGCCTGGTTCTGCAGCAGAAGTTTGCACATTAAAAAATGCATCTATATAAAAGATATGATAAGTACACAGGGACATTTAACTCTTTAGGATAAAAACAGGAAGTAGAGGACGAGATAGAATAAAAAACAAAAAAGAATGAAAGGCCGAAGGAAAATAAATGAAGAAAGAAATAAATGAGCTCCTCATCCAGCTGCTAAAGAGATGATGAGGGACGGAGTCGGAGTCGTCCCGACAGCCTTTTCGATGGAACCAGTCCAGAGGAGTATGGCTGGAGGATTGGACCGGTTTGGAGTCTCAGGAATCCTGACTCCGATTTTTATAAGTGAAGGTGGAGCGTGTAGATAGTTGGAGATGCCGAAGAAGCGTCAGGGACCTGATCGGGTTCCGGTTCCGCATGTGACAGCAGTGAAACTGCAGGTGTCAGTAGTTAAGCCAGTGCTGTGTGTGCTCAGCTCTGGCATCCGGCCAACGGTCGTGGTGACTCAGTGTGACAGGGTCCCAGTTTACAGGGTCACCTGAACATAACGGAGCCGTGTTAATGTTGTTAGCCACGCCTCTGGTCAATCATGTGACCAGTCACATGACTTGGCATAATAAGGAGGAAGTCAGAGGGTCACCTGCCCTTCGTTACACCTCATACATCAGTCGACCATCGCGGCTTCACTGAGGTTATTTCTGTCTGTTGGTCTCCTGACTGCTCACGTGCTGGTTAATCTTCTCCTTCTTCTTCTCTGCTCCTTGCTCCTCTAGAAACTCATCAGACGAGCTGTTCTGGGTTCAGCTGTGACAGGAAACAAGAAGTTCCGTTGCTGTGAGGAACCTCTGGTTCCCGGTCTGTTTTTCCCGTAATGACCTACAATGTCCTTCAACACTAAAACCTGACCAAAGGTTCAGTTCAAATCTCCAGTTTGATGGATGATTCTAAATACTACACTACCCATGAGCCTCAACTGCGTTTGCTGGGGAGAAGAGGCCAGAATCAGACAGTGGACTGATGTAAACTCCTGGATGTTTTATCGGGTTTTATACAAAGTGTGATCTTTAGCCTCAGGGCAGATCGTGAAGCTCTGTGATTGACTGTTGGTGAAATGCACCCTGGGAGTCGTAGTTGCCTTCTCATTCAGTTTTTACATCCACAGGTGTTTGTAGCTTTCACTTTTGAATCAGGACAGTAGATGTTTCTCGTCAACATGGCACTTTCACTTTAGTTCTCTGGATTTCAGAGACATATTAACTGCTTTGTACAGAAAAACTAAAAAAAAAAAAAAAAAAAAAAAAGGAACAGTATGAATAAACTCTCACATTTCAGATGGTTTATAATGGAAACCTGCTAATTTAGTTAATAAACAGAACAGAGAGACAAAAGCCTTAAAAACAAGAATTCTATTCATCCAGAGAGATTTTAATGAGTCAGGTTTTAGTTGCCAAGTTCCTGAGATGATTTTAGGAGCAACAGTGAGTCAGAGGGGAAAACCCAGAAACGGCAGACACAACAGAGAGCCAGACAGGAACTCCGAGTCTGTCTTAATCACACACACACCGTCCCCCTTCACTGTCTGAGTAAACGCACACACACAGACACACACAGACTCTCCTCAGTCCAGATAAACAACAGTCTCCCAACATCTGGGCAGACACACATTGTCTGAGCCAGCAGACATTCACCCTGTCTCTGTCTGACTGTTACACAACGTCTCACCAAAAAAATGCTGCTGCGTGACTCACTAATCGATTCAATAATCACATTCATTGATCCTGCATAAACAAGCAGGAATAAACAAAGAGTCTGTCAGATAGCTGAGCGTTTTCCTGCTGTAGAAACACGCCAGTCATTTATGCCTTGGAGGCAGGCTGGGTTCTGGACTCCGCTGGTCCACATCTGCCTGGCGACCGCACCATGATCCGCCACGATCGGCCATGAGGACGTGGACTAAGGTAGTCTCATTGAACATTAGGTTGAAGACCTAGGGTTAGTTTGAGGCCAGCAGTCGTTACTCGGGTGGAAGAAAATCCTGACAGCTGGAATCAGCCCAGATGTGGAGGTATGTGGGTAAGGCTCTGGCCGAGGATCCAGTAGTCATTTTAGGAACCTTGGAGCCGGAGGAGCCAGAATGTTTATGGAATGAAGAATGAAGGTCCAACAGTCTGTGAGGGTCCACGGCACAGACACAAAAGCGTTCAGCATGTGCAGAGATTCCCCTTCCAACACTGTGCTGCGTTCATGTTCCACCAGATTTATTCCAACGGCAGTTGTTTCTAAATGGCTTCTTTACAGTGATTTGATTAAAGCTGGAAACTCTGAGTCTGATCAAAGTGTCTGAAAAGAGAAGTGATTAAACCCAAATGGAACAAACATTGTGTCAGACTTTCAACCGTCTCACAACCGAATTATCTGATTGTCTTCGGCTGTCTGATGATGTGATCCCCCCCACCCACCCAAAAAAAGGAGGCAGCTTCAGCATACAAACCTTCATGCTGCTGTCACCGTAAAAGTTCTGTGACCATGGTGCTGAACCGACGCCCCTGGACCCTGAAGCCGGGACGGAAAACTACGATTCCCAGAGTTCAGTGCATCTGAAATAGCGATTTTAGCTGTTGTATTTCAGGCCTGGGACAATGGGACTCCCACAGTGACTAAAAGGCCAGTGAGGAATGGGGGGGTAGAGGTGAACGGGTGGGGGGGCAGATGTGTTGTCTGTGTCATCCACTCTTCCTGAGCCAAGTCATTTAGTGAAATTAGACTTTTGCCGCCTCTGAACCTTCATCTCCTTCCCAGGAGAAACCTCCCCGAGCTTCCTCCGATGATGCGACGCAGTCCGTGATGACTGTTGCGAGGCTGTTTGTTTCACCACAGAAATGACTGTTTGATCCCGGGACACTTGTGTGTGTGATTTCTCCCCTGAAACACTGAATCAGCTTCAGGCTCCTGTTTGGTTTTTCAGAGAAATGAAAACGGCGATGGTCGAGTTGGTGTCAGAGCAAGAAAGTAAGATCGTCTCTTCATGTCCCATATGCCTACATGACTCACCACCGTTTACTGTAAACTACCATCGATCCACCAATCGTATCTCGGCAATACCTGTTTTGGCGAAACCTGTAACCTTTAACCCTGTGGGCTTTGGCCCGACTGAGGGAGAGAGTTTCCATTTTAATCCACATCTGATCAATAAAGTGACATTTACAGACGTGAAACCTTTAGATTTAAAAATCCAACAGCAGGGATTGGGTAGTGAATGGCCCTAACTACAGGCCCCGGGGCCCGGGGCCCGGGGCCTGTAGGAGGGGATGGGGGCCCCTGGTTTTCTGTTTTAATCAAACAACTGTGAAGAGGCTCAAAACCACCATAAAGAAATGTGTCTGAATCTGTGGGTCTTGTTCCTGTAAAGGAGGACTGGGTTGGTGTGTGTGTGTGTTTGGGGGGGGGGTACGAACTACTTGTAATTTTCCATTTTTTTTTTTTGTCTTTAAAACTCAGTTTTAACAAGCAGTTAATTAAAAAACTATAACAACAAACATTTTTTCTCCATTTCTCACATAATTATCACTTTGGAAATATTCCAGTGATCAACGGCTAAATAACAGCAATCTTTTAGGAAATTATGAGGAAAGTTTCCAGGAAATTAGCTGAAAATACACAACTTACAAAATAAAGTGTGATGACAAAGTTTATGATTATGAAACCGACCCCCCATGTGAGGAATCTGGTAAAAGAAATATTCCATATTTAACTTGTAATTAAAAGAGAAAACTTCAGCTTGTGCCAGAAGACCAGATATTTCCATCAGAGGGCCACGTTTGGCACACAAGCCGCTGTTTTCCCACCACTGTAGAGGTGGACCTGAAGGGGTGACATTTATTGCCAACACCTTGGATTTCAGCTGCCCATTAAAAGCCCCTGGACTGTGTTTGACCTGTTGTTTTGCTCTATGAAGATCCAGACTCACTTTGTGCTGATTTATTTCCAAACCTCAGACTTTGATGTGGATCCAGACAGAAAAACCAGATCACAGGACACGAAGACTTTTACTTATCAGCCTCAACCTCTCATTTCCTTCCAGCACCCCCTGCAGCTGTCTGTGGGGGGGTTGGTCTGAGTCGAGTCGCACAGGAGTTACTCACTAACAGGTTGACTGAACGCAGGATGAGTCAGCTGCAGAAGTGAAGTGATGAAGGTCTCATTAACAGAGCTGGAGTTGGGGGGGGCTGCTTTTATTGTGGTGGGGTTAACCACAACAAGTGATCTCTGCCACGCGCTCCTCTCCCCCCTCCAGCCTTCAAACACTAAATGCTGGTACAGTCACAGAAATAAAAGCTCTCCAGAGGGATCTGGATCTTCTAGTCCCTGATCTGACGGTTCTGAAACCACATCCATCGGGGGTTGTTGCAGCCTGAGAGGTAAAACCCGGGGCACGATGGACAGGCAGAGGAAACCAGCAGGACCCATGGATCTTGTTCTGGTTCTGAGAAACCCAAACATGGCAGCAGAACAGCTGCCGTCATGGTGTGGTCCAGATCCAGAACTGGGAGCTGAACCTGAAGCCAGAACTTATGGTCCAGACCGTCACCTGTGGCAAAAACCAGCCCCCCCCCAGGAGCCAGGACGAGGAGCTCAGACACCCCAGGAGGAAAAAGGAAGATCTGGCCTGGAGGGATTCAACTGAACTTGTCTCAGGACGAGTGTGTGCTTGCGTGTGTGTGTGTGTGTGTGTGTGTGTGTGTGTGGGTATGGGTTGTGAATTTATCTCTGTGTCAAAAAGCACATTTAAAAATCAAGACCGGAAGTATTAAATCTCACAGTCAGAGCTCACACACACACACACACACACACACACACACTCTTGAACGCACACATCTGATGGGATCTGATCCCAGACCAGCTGCAGTAGTTTTTGTGAGCGTGTAAAGAGCGTCTTTAGCACACCCCCCCCAACTGGGCATCAGCAGTGTGCTCACTTTGTTGGTATTTGAGGGTGTGAGACCCCCCCCCCATTACTGTTATCTGCCTGATGACTCAGTTATTAGCGGCGTGTTAGCGGCGTGTTAGCGGCGTGCTCTTGTTGCTTTCCTGCAGCTCTACCTACCCCCCCCCACCGCCAGGTTGACGACTCATCCCAGTGGATCAGAGTCTAATCACAACCATGAAACATTTTACTAATGTTTGTCAGTAAACTCCATAACAACTTTTTTAATGGTATTGTGCTGTGAGATTGATTATTTCAGTCCTTCTCCTCTACTCCTTCTGTACTTCTCTCCTCCCTCTCCTCCTCCTCCTTCCCCCTCCTCCTCCTCCTCCTCCTCCTCCTCCTCCTCCTCCTCCTCCTCCTCCTCCTCCTCCTCCTCCTCTCTCCTCCTTCTACTCCCTCCCTCCTGCTCCTCCTCCTCCTCACTGTCCTCCTTCTCCTCCCTGTCCTCCCTCTCTACTTAATCACTTTAACGTCCCTGGAGTCAGAGTGTTGACGTTAACTTGAGTAAAGTTTATTTATTCTCTGGTCATATTTTTGCCAACTACTTTCTAGGAACTTTCTAGGAACTTTCCAGGAACTTTCTAGGAAATATAAACTAGATATTAAACTCTGGTCATAGTTTGTGTGTTTTCTAAACAAACCAACAGGTTCAACTAATTTATTTGGAGACGAGAGGAAGTAGAATCATCTCCAAACCATCATCCTGCCTCAGCAGCGTCAGGAGGATCACACCTGGGACGCAGGTGTGATCCTAACACTCCTAACACTCCTAACACTTCTGCAGTTCTGACCTGAGAACAGCAGCACTGGGAGCTGGGGTCATTAATGAAACTACACACACTGATCAGGCGCCACCTGAGAAGCAGGAACTGGATTAACTGGTTTTCAAGCAGCCCTGCTCTGTTGGACTCTGTCATTTCTTCTTCTGTCCCAATTTTTTTTTCTTGATGAGACTCTTTCTTTCTTTCTCTTTTCTTTCCCTTTCTTCCCTTTTCTGTCTCTTTCCTCTTTTTCCCTCCTTTTATTCCTACTTCTCCTCTGTCCTTCCTCATTCCCTTCCTTTAATGGACTCAGTCACCTTCCCGTTTTCACATGTAAACATGAGAATAATCCTGTTAGTTGTGTGAATGTAAACACAGGTGTGTGTGTGTGTGTGTCTGTGTCTGTGTGTTGGTGTGTATGGGGGGGGTCCCTGCTCTAAAGAGATTAGTCTCACTGCAGGAGCCTCAGATAGCGTTAGCATTAGCATCGGCATCATCTGCTTTGACGTCCTCATTTCCTTTGATAGTCTTCACTGCTCACTGATTGTCAATCAGCCAATTGATCGGTGATGATCCATTAGAGAACTTCAAAGCACTAAAATGACCTGGTGTTAATAGAAAATCTTGAGAATTGACAATTTCCCTATGAACAGTCTAAAACACCTCATTTTATTTTATTTCATATTTAATTTCATTCTTCTTATTATTAATCTGCTTTTTCACAGTGTGAATTTTTCTGTATCCTGCTGCATTGACACTAATTGTTAATAAAATATCAATGTCTTTATAAGTAATCAATCAATACATTTATCAATAGACACACAGAAAAGCTTATGATTAAATGTTAAAAATCTTCTGCATGAAAAGATGAACGACACAGGCATAGATGAATAGAGGTAGAGAGAGGTTTAATGTCCTCAGGTGATGGCAGCCCCTCACCTGACCTCCCACAATGCATTGGGCTCGCCTGACAGTAGCTTCCTGTGGTTTCTCTGCTGTGATTGGTCACGTGACAGGAGAGAATGAGCGTCAGAGAGAAACAACAGGTTAAAGACTTCACCTGAGAATCAGCTGAACTCAGCAGGGGTAACACACACACACACACACACACACACACACACACACACACACCACAGGCCTCTTTGATCCTTTCACAGTGAAGCAGCAGGAGTTCGGCTCAGAGCAGCAGAGGATCTTTGTGTGGCTATGAGCATCACGTGACTAACCTACCTGTCAGATGAGCTATAGGCTGAACCACAGTAAAACCTGAGCGATGACCATGAAACAGGAAGACGTCATTATGTGAGGGTTTATGAAGACAGACGGTCACAGGCTCTGACTCTCTGATGAGAGTTAAAGGCTAATAAATTATTTACTGATGCTTTGGGTTGCCAGGTTTTGGAACATCCTCCTCTTTTAGATACTCTGTTTTATGTCCTTAACTGAGACCGTGTCAGAACTACGCTCATGCAAAAACAGAGTCTTCAGCGGAGCTGTTGCATGACTGAATCCACGTCCCCATGTGCGAGAAATTTGGACAATGTGAGCTTTATCTGTCTGAGCTGCACAAATAAGGTGAGTCTCTTCCACAGTCTACTAGTCGCCCGTCCCATCTATGGAGACATGCAGAGGAGGACGTTTTGTCCTCAACACTCTCCACCTGCTGTCTCCTGAGCCACAACCTTTATTCTCCGACATGACGCCTAAACGTCAGGTTGTTCTCTGTCCTCCTGAGTAATTGTTCTGTCTCCCATCCCTGTATGCTCTGACTTCTGACCTTTTCACTTCCTCGGGTAGAGTGTGGGTCCACCTCGGCTTACTTATCCAGGGAGGAACCATGGATATGTCTCTAGACCAATAATTTGACTGGTGTGATCGAGTTTCCATGTGGTTGTTTTTCTCAGTTCTCAGTTGAGGTCGGAGGAAACGTGGGCTCAGTTGAATCTTTATTAGACAAACAGCTTCATCAACATTCAACCAAAGCCTCCGTCTTTCATACTCGTTTCTCTCAACAAAAAACATTTTCTCAGACAGAAAATATTCAAGATAAAATGACGTTCCAGGAGAAAAACCTGCTCATGTACAACCGAGCCCCTTTAGTTGGGCAAGGAACAGGATGTTACTCTGAACCAGGATCAGCGCCGGTAAATCTCCACACTCTGCACTGGATCAGATGCCAGGACACTTGTAAATACAGCAGATGTTGGTACCAGGACAGTTCCGGAACCGGAGCCATGTAGAGCTATCACAGCTTTACCAGGATCTGTGCACCAGAACCAGCACTCTGCATCGTAAAGGACTTTTATTGACACTTGAACAGCTTCAGCAGGTCCATTATAATGTCACAACGTGCTTCAGGAGAAAACATATAAGAGGAAATAAAAAATAGATTAAAAGATAGATTTATTTTGAATCTGATGTTTAACAGAAGAGGTACAAGATTTTTGAACGTTTCCAAAACCTTATCTGGCTCCTGAGTGTGTGTGTGTGTGTGTGTGTGTGTGTGTGTGTGTGTGTGTGTGTGTGTGTGTGTGTGTGTGTGTGTGTGTGTGTGTGTGCTTGCGCCAGGCAGGAAGCTCTGAAGAGGGGGGTCATTTAACATGAAGGACTTCCTGTTGCTAAGGACACCGACCAATCAAGCGACAGTGTCAGTTTTCCATTAACTGATTCTACTGAACTAAAACGTCACAGAAAAAAAACACAGCTCCATCCATCTTTTCTTTTCTCCTTTTTCTTACTTGAATTAAAATCGAATGAGATCGTTTCTGCACCGACAAACTTTCTTAAAATTAAAGCTGCTAAAACGACACATTTTTAATGAAAACAGGCAACAGGAAGCTTTTATTTTGGAGGATTTGCAGTTTTCTGAGTCTATTTATAACACAGCAGCTGAGCAACAGGTGAGAGGCAAATAGCTCATGCTAAATGCTGGACAAACAGATAACACACCTACAAACACAAACACACATACACTCACACTGTCAGGTCTGTATTTCTATACTTGTGAGGACCCTCACTGACATAGTGTGACCCCCAGCCCCATCAGGACTGTCTCGCTCACTGCAGGAGACAGAGTGGGGATGTGTCAGGGACGCAGGTGAGGAACTTAACCAGATGTTCAGTTTCAAAACCGACCAGTTAAGCCGCTGTTGTCACTTCTGCCACAGATAAGCTCGGTGAGAACCGTGGCTGGATTTATGCTTCAGCTGAAGCCTTTTCCATCGTGACATTCCAGTTTCACAGGAGAAAAGAGTTGATGAAAACCCGCCGGCTGGTTTGTCCAGTGAATATCCTGGCTCCGATGTTGTTTTTGGAAACACATGGGATGGTTCTCGACCTAAGCCTCGGTCTGATTTTACCCCTAAATCCAGGTCTATGCCCTAAAACTGTGTTCTGAAGAAAAAGAAGCACATGCAAACACACATACACACACATACACATACACACACACACACACACGCACAAACACACGGTCGTTACCCTGCAGAGCAGTAAATCCCTGGGGACACATCTGGAGTTGCTCCCACTATGTGTCTGAATCAGCAGGTAATTTGGTGATTCATGTCTGATCGGTTTATATATTGGACATTATCAGGGATCAGAGGTCAAGGGGATAACTTAATGTTTTCTGTCTATTAATGGGTTTTCAATAGAGTAGATCTTCAACATTTAAAAAGGTTTTAAGAGTTAAAAACCCTTTTAAGCAGCTGCAGAGACATTTCTGAATTTTCAATTTCACTGAAAATCAAGACCCTTTAAATTAAAACATAGTTTTCCTTTTATCAGGTCAATTTGAAGTGATTTGGATCTGAAGTCCCATAAAAATTCTTTAAACTGTTGAGATAATTCATTAAAAACTTCAAATATTACAATCCATTAAATTATTTAACTAGGGGATAATATTTCTACCATCAGAAGCCTTTAAAATCACCCTGATTGTTAATCGAAATATTAATGTCCTTTAGACATCAGCAGCTCCACAAACACTCGGACCTGATGGACGGTGTCGTTGTCTTGTTTTTAGACTGAGACGGAGACAAACTGTCTGTCACAGTTGTAAGTTTCTGTTGCTCCACTGGCTGTTCAAGTTAAATCCTCCAGTATCTTCTTCTTTCATTATGCAAATCTCAGTCGTTGGGTCTTTCCCCAGAAAGCTGCTGGGACAAGACCCAGAGACCAGGACCACCTCGGGCCCCCCCCCCCAGCCCCCCAGCAGCTCATATGCAAATGAGCCTCAATTTCCACCAAACAGGAGCTGAGAGTCTGATGAAGACTGAAGATCAGAATCTGTCGTTACCTGTCAGGCTTCACGCTGCCTTCAGTGCTCCAGAACCAGGTCCTGTAAGGACCCAGTCTCATCAGCATTAATGATGAATGTGTTTTAGAGTTACTGTAACTGGAATAAATTTATAGTGATATGTGTGTGGATTTGTACACAGCAGTAAATCAATTCTGCCTTTAAAATTCTGCTTAGGTTCATTTGATCTGTCAAACAACAGCAAAGTTGCAAGATCAAGTTCTGATCTTTGACCTCTGGAGGGAGAGAATCTCACATGGACATTTTACAAAAAAATGTAATGTACATCTTTGGAGTCAGCACTAAAAAAAACATTCAACCGTCACACACAGTAAAAGCCCACAGTCACTTTCCTTGTAGAAATATTATTTTACAATAATATAATATGAACAGTATTTTCTAATATGATGAGTCATATGTTATAATTAACATCTTATGACTAATAAATCATTTACTGCTGCTTTATAGATCAGTTGTAAACTATTAATATGAAGGATGTTTATGAGCTGTTTATTAGTGACTGGTTCAAACTCTGTCCATTAACACCAGAGTAGCACAAGGTTCTGTACTTGGCCCTTTTCGTATCTAAAAAAACACAGACCTATATTATCTGTTTTTATGCAGATGATACGTTGTTGCATCCGCACTAATGTTCTGCAGGCATCGCTGTAGGACTTAAGACTCATGTTGAATGCTGATATGACAGAGTGAAGCTATATTCTACCTGAGACCCCCCGGCCATCGATGCACTGAACGGTTCTGTGATAGCAAACAGTCATTCATTAGAACACAGGTCTTCAACCTTACGGGGAACAACAAAAACTACAGCTCATTTGTTTGGTGTCTTCTCTCCTTACTTGTTTTTGCTTCTGTCCACTGAACTTCATGAAAAATGTGGTTAAGGTATGAGACAGTATATTAACATCTGGGTGAGTGTAAACACCAGACGAAAGGATCTCTCGCAAGCTGCCGATGGCTTTTGATTTGAATGATTTCATATTGATTGAGTCATAGGTTACAGCTATGGAGGGTGTGTTTTTTTCTGTGTTATCAGCGTTTCTGACAGAAACATGATTCATATGATTCCTGTTAAAACAGCTGGTTAATGTTTCATGTACTGTATAAACAGGACTCGAGGAGCTGCACATTTAGTGTGTGTTGCAGTGACTCTGATATTTGTCCGGAAAAACCTTTTTCAAAAGGTCTCTCCAGGATTTTCCAGGTTTTTTCCAGGTTTTTCCATGTCAGGGACCCCGTGGACGTCCCTACAGTCGGTCAGTACAGGTCTGGCCTCCGAGTCCCTCTCGGGGACTGTGGTCTGGAGTGAAACGGCAGCAGGGTTCTGCAGCGGGAAGGAGGGAGGGGACGTTTGGTCTGAGATCAAAGTGTGGTTTGGGTGGGTGGGGTTAGACTGGTGGTGGGTGTGGGGGGGGGGGGGGTACCTCAGCACACGGTCTGTAATTGTGGGCTCGTGCAGGCAGAGAAAAGAGGCTCTGTGATGGTGTTTAGATGAGCTCTGATTGGCTGAGGAAAGAAAAGTCAGCCGAGGAGAGAGGAGAAGAAAGAGGGTTTTGACTTTAATGTTGAACCAGCGGCGTCAGTTCCTCTAAACTCTCAAACCCATTACTCACTCAAACTGTTTGTCCAAACTCGATTCAAAGCCACGCAAGTTTATTTCAAATCGTGGCGGCGGCTCCAGAGCCGGATCGGGGCGGCATCGGGTTTCAGACAATGAGGAACTGTAGTCTGGGTGTGATTAAGCGAGCTTGGCCCTGTCATCAGTCCCACGTTGCCCAGACTCACGGCCAATGAGCTCCATTTGTAGCAGAATCAGATAGAGCGGCGCCCAGGACTGAGGAAACAACACAAGGTGATGGATCTAACGGAGGCCAAAGCTTCCACATCTAACCTCAACCGCAGCATTTCAAATCACTACAAAAAAGAAATGCACCGGGAAGAAAAAGTGAAGAGAATAGAGTCTAGTTTTGTGTGTTTTTGTGTGTGAGACAACAAAATGGTGAGAACAGAACAAAAACAGGAAATGTCTCTAAGGTTAATTATGTAACACTGCATCTGAAACTAAAACACTGAAAGGCAATAGATTAACAGATTAAATTAAAATGTGGGTCTGATTTTCAGACAGAGACGAAAATAAAAATCATCATATGAGTTTTATGTATTTTGAACCTCGTCAATATGGAGACTTGCTTTAACATCTTTAGTTTATAATGTTAAACGTGGCCTGGTTCGTTTACATGTAGTTTTAATCCAGTCCCTTCAGTGTTTCCCTGCACAGCAATTCACACTCACCGTCCATGTTTGTAGTCCATACTTATGTAGTCCATAAGACTACAATACCTGTGAGTGTGGTGCTTTATCAGGGACACACAGGTGTTTTTTGTGTAATCACTGCAGTGTCTTTATAGTCACCTGAATGTATTTTGGTGCTGTTTGGCTCCTGCGACTAAATAAAGTCCCGTGACTTCCCTCGTTGGTCTGTAAATATCAGTCCCGTCCCTTTTTCTCATCTTCCTCCAATTCAACTTAAAGAACAACACAATCAGTTTGACTCACATCCTGAAGAAATCCACACTCATTTTTAAAACTTCTGCCTCTTTCAAATAAAGTTCAATTTTTCTCGTTTCCGCTGCATCGATCTTGCTCCTTCTGTTTCCACAAAAACTGTTAAATTTAGAAACAGACTCGGTTGAAACCTTCTCAGTTTTCTTGCCACTTATTTTAATGAAAAAGGGGCCCAGATTAGAGAAAGAAATCTCTGTAAACTGGAGGGTTGTTTTTTTCAGAATTCATGGATCAGTGAGAAAACTTCTTTCCACAATCAAAGTCAGAACAAAACTGATAAACTGGAGATTGAAACGATTTTTCCTAAAGATCACAAAAGTTTTTTGCCTCTGTTTGACCCATTTTTCAGAGTTAGAGCAGCCTCGTATAAACCCAATGGCCTCTCTGGTATCGGGTTTGGCTCCTGAACACAGCAGATTGTGGGGGGGGGGGGGCAGAGAGAGGGGGTGGGGGTTATTCTGCGGTGGGACGGGCAGGGAGACGCCTGGCGTGTAAATTTAGCCTCAGCTGGGATAAAAATAACCGCCGGCATCCAGGGGAGATATTTTTAGTTCAGCCATTTCGAGCTGCAGAGGAAAAACCTCCCTGTTCTCGGAGTCTTCTTTTTCCAGCTCTGTTCTGTGTCTTTGGGCTGGAAAAACAAACAGTTTAGACACTATATCTGCATGACTTTGTATTTTATTTTAAACCTTTGTCCTTTTTATTTAAAGATTCTGGGGGAGGTTGGGTTTTGTGTGGCTCCATTACGAAAGATGTAAAACCTCCAATCGTCCTCTGAACATTTTATAAAATCACTTCTGACGTCGACGGGAGCCTCTGTTGAAAGAGATGCTTTGTAAATGGAGCCTCCAGGTTGTGGTTTCATTTTTATTCTGGTCTGGAAAAACTGGGGGACGAGCTGGAGGAGTCTTGGATGTAAACCGGGCTCTTTCCGTCCAGCGTGAGACGCGGTCCAGCAGGCTCGGGTTTGTCCTGACGTCCTGCAGCCACAGCCACGTTTACACTGTGAGCCAGATCATTCTCTCTCAAGGTTTCAATTTGACAGGGATCAAATATCCGACATCACAACTTTCATCCAGACACGAAGTTGTAGTCGAGTCTCAGCAGGTTTGTTTCTGGTGTCGTTGTCTCTCTTCAGTCTGTGTGAAGTCGTTTCTTGTCTGTCCGGGTCCCTCAGGGACATCATGGACATGGACACATATGAATAAGTTTAAGTGATTAACAGGAGGTACATGAATATATATTAATATAATTATTTATAAGAATAATAATTCTTAAATGTGTCGGTTTTCTGACCTCATGAAAATTTTACGTCAGATATGTGGTTTTAACACGACAGTGATGATCGACCAACACATTTTTGTCGTGTGTTTCCGTGCCAACAGCAGGTATGTCCCTCAGCAGCTACAGCTACAGCAACGTGATTGTTTGTTGGTTCGTTGTTTGTTGGTTTGTTGGTTTGCTTCATCTTCGTGGGGCAAGATCCGGATCATTTGCCATGAATCTGACTTTTCTCCTCTGGAGTCTGGTGTGTGTTGTCTGACACTGGCCCTGCTGGAGGTCTGGGTTCTGCTGAGGTCCAGTCTGAGTCTTAAATTGTGTGAACTGGCCCTTTACCCTCCACCTGAAGCTCCCCGTCCTGACGTCTCACTAATGGAGCTGTGACATGTGGCCGGTGGGGACGGTGATGGGGCTCCGCCCCCGGTCTTTATTGCCCAATGGACAGAGGACGGACACACCCGCAGCTCAGGGGGGTCGATATGAAGACAGAAACAAACCTGCGCTTTGAAATGGCGACGTGTTTGCAGACACACGAACCATCCTTGTTTCCTTCTGCCGCTGAAAAATATATTTAGGCTGAATCCAAGCCCCTGCTCTCTGGCTCTGTCCGAAATGAGCCATGAGATGGGCCTGAAAGACCTGCTGTGTTTCCATGGACACAAACTGAAATTCCTGAACCAGTAACTCATGTCAAAGTGTCTTACGGGTACCGATATTTGTCCAGGTTGCTTCTGTGTGGATTATGCATCATTTTTGTCAATGGTTTTCTGTCAATGCTACATTCACTTCAATTCACTTTAACAGTTTCAACCTCGTCTCTGAGTGAGTGTAAACGGCCACGACGTCATCGGGCATTTCCCTTTTCCAGGGAGAGGAGTCTGAGTTTTTACTCCAAAGGTCTAATACCAGGTTCAACGTCACCGACTGCAAACTGTGGTTCCGCAGATGGGTCTGATATCAGGGGCCGCGACAGGGTCAGGTGGAGCGAAGAGACGGAAGTTGATGTTGAGAAGGTTGAGATGCAACCGTATCAGACTGATAAGCTCACAAAAAGGAAAGTATCAGTGAGAGGTGACTGAAAAAAAGTGAACTTCTGCTTCTGCTGCCAGTAAAACGCCCCATAACACTCTAAACACCCCCCCAGCACGCTCGCACAGGAAGTGGTGTAGTTTCTGGTGTTTGTTCATGTCACTGCCAGTCTGAGCAGAGAGAGACAGAGACAGAGACAGACAGAGAGACAGAGAGACAGAGACAGAGAGAGAGAGAGAGAGAGAGAGAGAGAGCAACCAGACATCTAAGATGACAGGTCCTGATGGAAGCCCTGACGCCCCAAGTCCCAAGTCAGGGCCCACTAAAGTCCTGAATCGAGGCCAGCAGGTCCTGAGTCAAGTCCCAAACCGAGATTGACAAGTTTTCAGTCAAGACCACCGACTCCACTTCGAGTCCTGAACCCGTCCTCCAGCTCTTTTCACCAGACTTAATGCACTTTTCAACAGTTGTGCAGTAAATAACTCATGTTTATATCCTGATGTCGTTTTAGTGCTTTAACCCTCCGTGTGCCAGTGGATCCCTCTCTCTCTCTCTCTCTCTCTGCCTCTCTGAATGGCTGTGATTGAGTGTTTGGTTGTTCCAGGGAGCTGATTGGTTGAAGCCTGGCAGCCCCTGGCTCCTGTGGGCTCTTCTCCTCTTCCAGCCAGCTTTTTCTTTTGGGGGCGGGGGCATTTCTGACCTGTTTGAGTAGGTAGATTAGCTCAATTTCTCAAGGCCTGAACTCGCTGATGCTGCTGGTTCTCAGCAGCCGGGAACAGGAGCAGGCTCATTATCATGGTTCCAGCCCGGGTTGGGACAACACAGCATATTTACATATACAGAATATGTTGCGTGCAATCATATAGGTAGATAAAGACCATAAAGTCTACCTGGACCCATCATAATGATGCTGACATCGCGAAAACTCGGCAAAATCATTTGACTATATGATGTGGACCTGGTTGGAAAAGAGTGTGTCTGTATGCAAGTCTCTGCTGCAGCATCAGACCTCTACTACACTACAGTGCTGTTTCCATTATTTGGCTGTTTTTCCACCACGCAGTACGACAACATTACCCTCCAGCTCAACTTCATTTTCTTAAAAGAAACAGAAAAACCTCGTCAGTGAAGCTTGTCTTTGTGTGTTTATGTGTGTTTACAGCTCTGAGATAGACTTGTTTTATTAGTGTAACACAATAAAGAGGATCTCAGGTCTCAGTAGTACCGAAAATCTTCAGACAGTTCTGCTCCACACAATTACAATATAACCAAATAATTAAAATGCTGCATGTAACATTAGAATCATACCACCCCATCAGAGCAACAAACCCTCTCCACCAGGGGTAGGTTTGTTTACCATGTAGGGGTAAATCTGCACAGCCGTCGCTCAGTAGTTATTGATCAGTCAGAATTATCATTGTTTGCTTTTGTCTACTTTGAGTAAACCTGTTGTGCTGCTGTAGCTTAACTACTTCAAATGGAACTGTGTTTGTGTGTGTGTGTGTGTGTGTGTGTGTGTGTGTGTGTGTGTGTGTGTGTGTGTGTGTGTGTGTGTGTGTGTGTGTGTGTGTGTGTGTGTGTGTTTGTGTTTTGGCACTGTAAAGTGGCGCCAGATATGCAAATTAGAGGATATAAAAAGAAAATGTCAACTGGCACCAGGAGAGAGAGAAAAAAGAGAGAGAGCGACAGACTGAGCGAGAGAGAGAGCATGTGGAACTACATTCCTGACATTCCTGAGAGAGAGAGAGAGAGAGAGAGAGAGAGAGAGAGAGAGACATTCAGTCATAATTGTGTTTCTCATCTGTGAAGGGATTTAATGAGGAAGTTGAACTAACAGAATCAACATCAGCACAGGACAGTGGACCAAAGTCCTAAAGTCCTGATCTGTCCTGATCTGGATCAAATGTGTTCAACCTGCTGCTTGTTTAGAGAGTTGACACTCATGTCTCTTGAAAACTGAAGGACCAGTAGAGACTAAGAAGAAAATGATCAAAGACTTTGCGTCGCCCCTCGTCTAAAGTTAAAAGTCGATCCGTAAAAAAATGCTGTGAACACTTGACCCGGCGGTGAAGGTGAAAACATGATCTGCTCCTGCATGAGACAAAATAACTGGACATCAAGTCTGTCATCAGAATCCAATAACATCCTGCAAACCTGAGACAAGAACTAAAGAACTGATCTGTATTAACACACCACATAACTGGACAAATTCTGTCACTTTTTATCATGCTGATGAAGGTTGACAGGAGCCACAGGCTTGAAACAGAAACTACATCTAAGAGTCGATCAGACAACCACAGCAGTTCGAGAAATCTGGGAGATTACATTCTCTATTTTTTAAAGAAAACCTCCATATTCTAGACGCCTGTCGATGTCCCTGGATCTGCGGCCCAAGACTGGCTAGTGGTTGGCGAGTTGGTGGGTGTGTCCACATCCTTACACCTGCAGGAACAGATCTTCTTTTCTTTTTTTGGTTAAAATATCATCACCTTTAAGTTTACATGTTTAACTTGTAATCAATCAGCCGTCCTCTCTCTTCCTCATCTCTCTTCCCCCCTCCTCTCTCTTCCTCCCCTCCTCTATCCTCCTCTCCTCCTCTCTATTCCTCCCTCCTCTCTCTTCCTCCCTCCTCTCTCTCCCTCCCCTCCTCTATCCTCCTCTCCTCCTCTCTATTCCTCCCTCCTCTCTCTTCCTCCCTCCTCTCTCCCTCCCCTCCTCTATCCTCCTCTCCTCCTCTCTCTTCCTCCCTCCGCTCTCTTCCTCCCTCCTCTCTCTTCCTCCCCTCCTCTATCCTCCTCTCCTCCTCTCTCTTCCTCCCTCCTCTCTCTTCCTCCCCTCCTCTATCCTCCTCTCTCCCCCCTCCTCTCCTCTTCCTCCCCTCCTCTCTCTTCCTCCTCTCCTCTTCCTCCCCTCCTCTGCCCCCCCTCCTCATCTCCTCTTCCTCCCCTCCTCTCTCCTCTCCCCCTCCTGTGTGACTCATCTCTCTGATGCTCTTGGCTGATCCTGAAGCAGCCTTACATGGTCAGTGACGCTGCAGCAGGATATCCCTACGTAATGCGTCGACACGTCGGCCCGGCGCAGGCCCATTAAAGACGGCCGCAGCTCCCGGGCTCCCACCACCCACTCAGCCAAAGCGGTCCAATCGCCTGGCTCCATCTGTTTCCACGGTGACGTGACGCAGGCCTCGGAGCCTCCTGGCTGTTGATGGACACTGCTGCTGAGTAGAAATAGCTGCCAGAGTGACACACCGAGTTGCTATTAATTCCTCTCTGGGCGTTAGTCTAAATATAAGGCTGTTATTGCTTAGATCTTTGATAGGCTGAGGATTGCTGGGATCTACATCATCAGATGAAACACACACACACAAACACAGGATCATCGCCATCACTGAGCTTAGTGGGATCACATCTTTCAATCAGCACTAAAGAGGAACCCTGGAATAATTGCACACAATAAAAATGTCTTTTATATTTGACTAAAGAATCAGGTTGTTTGTCAGTTTCCTCCAAATACAGCCAACATGACAGTGGTTTTCTGATTTTCCACTTCTCTGGTCAATGTTCGGTTTAGAGGTGACTAAATCTTTGTTTTTAAAGCCCCAGAAAGACAATGGTCAGAGTTAAAAGAAACTACTGCAAAGGGTGGGCGGAGGGGCAAACCCCCAAACCCCGTGTTCTATATTTGTTTTATCATCGTCAAATCTCATGTACAGACTAAAACCAGCAGTCTATCAACACCTACCCCCCTTTGTCTTTGTTCTGAGCCCCGAGCCCATTGGTTCCTAAAGGAGATGTAAACCTTTAAAAACACCAGACAAATGTATAATCTGATTTTTTTTAAGGGCCAGTAAAAAGTCCCAAGTCAAACCTTAAGCTGAACCTAAAGCAGCTGCTCACTGTTGATTTTATCAGACAAACAGGAGGGAATATATACAGCATCCGCATGTTTGTAGTTTATAAAAACACTTGAACCTCAAACACTTTTGCATGTAACTTTACAATAACTTATTTATTGTAAACTGTGTAAATATTTGAGCAGGTTGCACCATGTAGGACAATGTGGGAACATGTTTCCTTCTATGCTGACAATAAAGTTGAATTGAATTTGATACATGCACAGAACTTTTGCACATCTGGAACATCCCAGGTACCGTGTTTCAACGTTCTCTGCTCCTCACTTGTCCTAGATATAGTTCTGGTCCTCCATCCTGAAGGTCAACCCAAAGCCCTGGTTCCTGCTCAGAGGGCCGAGGATCCCAAGAGAAACCAGACCATCCTTCACTGGACTCTGTTACTGGACCAGGCCTTTATTAGAAACCTGCTGATGACTGGACACTGCAGCTGATCAGACTGATCTGGAACCACAGCAACAACATCACTGCAGGTTGGTACCTAACCTGAGTGAAAACTGAGGAGAAGGAGAAGTGGGTCCAGGCCTCACATGGCCCATCAGGATGTGCTCATGTGAAACTTTCTAAAGTGAAACTTCACACACTGCAGCTGAAGGTGTGAATCCACAGAGCTGCAAGGTGGGTTCAAACCAGAAATGTGACAGTTTCAGAGAAAACGTCTATGGAGCAGCCTCGTTCTGGCAACCGATTGGCTGAGCTGAGCCGTCTGTCACCCGCAGGAGTTTCCAGTTGTTACGGGAGTTTTGGCCCCGTCCACCCCACGGGCCCCAGCGGGGACAGGCTGGCCGCCAAAGCAAACAGGGCCTGTGGCGTCAGCAGAGTGGCGGAGTCCCCGTCACCTCCGAGCAAAGGTGGGAGGGGGGGCTCAGTTACCACAGGACGTGACATCAGGATGTGACATCAGGGGCAGAGGCCGCTGGCTGTTTGTGCAGAGTTGGCCTCGGACCGAGCTTCAGTTTACAGCTCAGCAGGTTTCACACAAACACACACAGCTGGATGGACTCAGTGTTCTCTGTGTCTTTATAGAAATGTTTAACTGCCCAAACCTCCCGAGAACTACATGACAGGGGCAGGAATAAATCTCAAAGGTCAGCAGCATAATAAAAGCTTGGAGGGGACAGAAAACACGCCGTTCTCTGCTGATTTATTCCGGTAAACGATGGGAAAATACCGAAGTGCTGAACGTGACGTACGCCGTTAATCATGGGCCAGATTCTGGCCAGGATTCAGGACTTAGAGCCTGGATGTAAACTAATTGGATGTGACCTGGGCTCCAGCTTAAGACAGACCGATGTCACAGACACGAGGACACGAGTCTCGACTTGGCTGCTTTGGTCTCAGGCAGAGAGAGACAAGTCGAAAACAAAACTGTGACAGTCAGAGACCAAAGGCCTCGAATTGGCTTCCTGGTTTAAACATTTACTGTGAAACTCTACAGGAGAAAAAAAGCAGCTCAGGTTCGTGTCTTTTTAATGAGCTGCATTCAGGGACCTGACAGACTCGCATTTTTTTATGAGGAGTTTAAATCTGACTGGTCCCAAAGGACATAAAACACACACAAACAGACACACACACACACACACACTGCTGGGTAGTTTCTTTTCAGTGCGGTGCGGAGAAAAACATTTGAGCAGCAAATGATACTTTGTTCAGTTGTTTTTCTTATGTGGCACCAGTCAGATGATGATGATGTATCTAAAATAGTGGATGTGCAGGGACTGAGAGAGAAACTGTGTTTTACTCATTTATCAATCATTATTACAATGATGATGATGATGCTGATGATGAAGATGATGAAGATGACGACAATGATGAATCTGTAGCTTGTACCCGCATCTCTCACGGTGGCAGCTTTTATTGTGAAGCAGCCACAGGGAGTGAAGCCTATTTGTTGCTGAATTCAGAAAGAAAAAATCCTTCTACTCAACAGTTTTAATGATGATAGGGAGGAAAAGTTGGGAAATATGGTCCTGTGTGTGGTGGTGGGGGGGATGGGTAAAATGTAACCTATGGCCCCCACCTGCATTTCAACCAGGTGTTACTTCCTCCCCTGTCAGAGCTCCCCAGACCTTCTAGATATTACACATATCAGACACATATTGGTCCTCAGTTGTATTGTGAGTTACATCGTGAGTTCTGCCTGATGTCAAAAATTGGCCCTGATGAAGCTTCAGTGGCTTCATCATCGAACACCTGCTCCAGGACTGAGCCTGCTCAGACTTCCTTTGTCCAGAATCTTCACATAACAAAGGCAAACATGAGTCAGGAGAAGTGACTCATTTCATTTCGTGATTCTGAGGTCACACTTTTGTCAACACGGTGCAGGTGGCATTCACATGCAGTAACCAAGTTTCCCTTTGGCCTTTAGGAAAGAACCTCTAAGCCAGGCAGCAACTCTGCTACGGGTTTAACTCCCAGCTCCCTGAGCTAAACCTGGCTCTAATCAGTGAGTCCTTTTTAATGCCCCCCCCAAGGTCTAAAACTTAAACTAGCCCCCACAGAGATACACATGAAAACACACACGCTTGTTGAGTCGGCGCCATGGAAATGGAGGCGGCGTGAAGTTCCACCAATACTCTCATCAGGTAACCGTCCATTTTCCGCCTCCAGCCTCGGTAACAGTCAAGACTCTGAGACTGGTTCTCTGCTTCCCTGCTGCACATTTTAATCAGTGGCCAAAAGTATGTGGACAGCCCATCATCATTAACTCTAATCTGAAATGTACAGGACCCAAGGGTGTTTATATTTGTATGTATCTATTATTCCCATTCTAGTGGAACCAGGAATCATCCACATTGATATGATGTGTCTGTAACATTTGTACTAAGGTTCTAAGCAGATTGAGAACAGGGTGGGACCAAGGACCGATCCTTGGGGTACTCCATGCATGAGACGGGGGTCTCAGATCAACCACTTGTCCAACAAATCATTGTGTTTTCCTTCACTGGAGTTAAGTTGCTCATGCCAGGAGGTAAAGACACTGAGGCAGATGTCTGCATACTTTTGGCCATTTAGGATCTGTGTTTAAAGAATCAGTTTTCCACCACATCCACCCTGGTTTTATCCTTTTTATCTGCTAGTAGAGGAGAGAACAGGCCTGTCCACACAGGTTTCTGACCTCAGGACAGTTCAACGGCACTGAGATCCAGAAAATCATCTGGTTTCTCCAAATGATTTGTCATTAACTGTCATGATTCATCTGTAATTATCTCTGCAAAGTGGTGATTCATACACAAACCAAACCCACACACATTCATTTTGTCCCACTCTACTTTTGATAAACCCCCCAATGACATAAGGACCAACCCTGCTCTGAGCTAAACCTGGTCTGACAGGAGCCTTAAAACCAGGTCTGAACCTTCATTTAGTTGTTTGAAGCTGCAAAAATGTCTGTTTTAAACTGAAGCTGGTCCTCACAAAGATGGCAACCCCCCCCCCACACACACACACACACAGACCACACCCTCCTGGATGAACCACTCAGGAATCAGTCGTTTCTCCTTCAATCATTTATTCAGACAGAAAAAGTCAACAGGTGGATTCACTCACATTTTATCTCTGCTCAGGTTAAACACTCGGCTGTGACGTCACGAATAACAGATATAATGAACAATGGCGTCACGCGCTTCGAGCAGACAGGTGAGCAGCTCAGGAAGTTCCGGAGCTTCGCGCGCAGCTCCTCAGTTCAGTCTTTTCATTCATTCACCGGTGCAGTTCAGTCACGTGACACCCTGATGCTGTACACCAGCACGCGCCACATTTCATTAAACATCGCCCCCCCTCTCTGGACCAGCTCCAGGACCCGAAGCCTCCTGCACAGTCCGGTCCGCTTTCACAACCCTTCCGGCACCGGCACATCATGCGCCCCGGGCCAACACAATCACCCAATCAGGCAGGAGGAACCCCCCCCACCACCGGTTCGGTTCGGTCCCTGTCTTCACTCAAACGCCGTTGCTCCTCTTCTGCACGAGGACGGCGGTTTGGACTGTTTCCACACGCTCTCACCGCTCCGCAGCGATCTGATTCGGTTCGGCTCGGCGCGGCTCAGCGGTCCTGCAGATCCAGGCAGGGGACCCACTGGTTCCGGCAGCGGCTTTCCTCGCAGAAGCTGCTGACGTCCTGCAGGGCCTGGCACTGCAGCGGCTGCACCGGGGGGTTCTGCGGGACACGGCGGGAAGGAGAGTCAGATCCCCGGTCAGGGTTCACACATTTCAACCGAGCAATTTCATCGGAACTTTCCGAGAGGCGGAGGGCTGGACTTACCGTGACCAGGATGCAGTGCAGGTCCCGGGGCTCGTTGCCGTTGCTGTCCTCGGTGTCCTCCTCCAGGACCTGAGCCAGCCGCCTCATGCCGGACACCCGCAGGATGTTGATGTCGTTGTCGCAGCAGAAAGCCTGGAGCAGCGTGAAGTGGATCTGCAACGCGATATCGTCTTCGTCCTCTTCATCCGTGGCGAGGACGCACAGGACCACGCTGTCCGGATCCCTGCAGGACGGGGAGGGGAGGGGGGAGACCCGATCAACATCGGCATCGGAACATTCCGATGTCAAAGGTTTATAATGAAATAAGAAAAACTGCTACTTACACATTCATGAGCTTGGCAGACTCGTAGACCCCCACCGTGAGACAGTCCTGCCGCTGGGCTGCAACCAGCAGCTCCTCCAGAGCCTGACTCACCGTCTCCATCCTGCAGAGAGACACGGAGGCGGTTAGAGAGGAGACCGAGACCTGCAGCAGCCCTGACTATAAAAACCCGGACACAGCACCGCTATCTTCTAAACAGGACCCGGGACCAAGCTAAAAACAAACTGCACCGGGACCTGGACACAGGTGTGATCTGACTCTCGTGCAGCCTCGTGCCAGTGCGCAATTACGCACCGCTCACGGGTTCCACGCAGCAGACACTTACTTTTTCTCGGTGCTGTGAGATCCCACGACTTCCTCCAGAGTCATGTTGAAGTCAGTAAAATAATCCACAAGATCCAGGATAATGAGAAAGATCCACAGCGCGGAGAGGCAGCTGTTCTGTGAAATTCCCGGAATAAAGTCCCAACAAGCGTTAATCCAGCTCGGTCCGAAACTCGTCCCTGAGTCCTGTGAAAAGTTAGAGCTAAGTCCGTGTGGTACGAGTCCGTGGGTAAGCGGAGTGAGCTCTGCCTCTGAAGCCGAAACTGCCCCTTTTTATTTCGGGTCTGCGCGGTGGGCGTGTCTTTCCCGGCCGCTCGTTCGCCCATTGGTCTGCCGCTGTCAATAGTGCCTCCGTACTCTACGCTCATTGGCTGAGCGCACAGCAGACGGCGGAGATCCCACGTGGGGGGGGGGTCGGAGAATCCCCCGCTCCTTCCCTCCTCCTCCTCTTTCTCCCCAAACTCTCCCAGTTTGTTTACTGGGAGGGTTTTTTCTGAGCGGAGGAATTTCCAGAGTCTCCTCCCTGCGCTGTCCCCCAGCGGCCAGAATGTGTCCCTGATGATGTACTGGAAGGGGGGGGGGGGGGCAAATTCACCTGAATCACAGCCGGACGAAAGCCAGCTCCCACCCTGCAATGCATCCACCTCACACCCAGACACAAACACCCTGATGCAGCCGCACCGCCGCGGAGCTGCCTAAAGTGGTTCTTTTTTAAACGGAGCCTGGGGAGGCAGCGGAGGGAAGCTGGAGCAGGTGACCGGCCCCCGCGTCCGAGCTCCAGCGTGGGAGAGGCCGATTCGTGGTTGTGTAACGGGGCCTCGCGCCGGTTGTGCAACAGCGCGGTTATAAATAAAAGATGAAAAAAGCGCTTCGAAAACACGCGATGAATTTCACCAGAAATGCACGTGGCGGTTTTATTTCTCCTTTTCTCTCACGGAGGTTGGGGGCTCGATCAGTTGCAGTTTCGGCCCCGGAGGCCTCGGCTCCTGCACCAAGGCCCGATGCTCCCTCCCGTGCTCCCTCCCGTGCTAAAAATATCCCGGGACATGGGACCAGAGCTGTTTACCGGCTGCGCCCCGAGACTCGCGCAGCAGAACCTCCTTATAAACACCTTCAAAACAGAGACGCAACCGTCACCTGCAGAAATGCAAAGTTTTATTTTGGATAAACGCAGAGATGTTAGTCCTGCATCTCGTGCATGGTTCATATGTTCACACCACATGTTCATGTCACCCACATCTGCCCCCCCACTACCACCCTTCATGATCACATTGTGCGGACAGATCCGGACTGTCTGCAAAGTGAAACCATGTCTCCGACGCCCCCAACGGCCCCGTGGCGACACTGCAGCCGCGAAACAAGCAGGACACGATGGAACACGCCTGAGTCAGACCAAGACTCTCTGCAAAACCGGTTCCGCATGGGCACATGCAGAGCCGGAGTGCGGGAGCTGTTGTTGGGGGAGACCTGGGGGTCCTGGCGCGGGTTTCAGGTTTTTTGGAAGGTGCTTGAGGCCCCTGGGACATGTGAAGGGGCTGTAATGGCCCCTGAATGGTTCGGTGAAAATGAAACAAATAAATCTGAATGTAAATATTGTTTGACTGTGATAGACGATTCACCGTCTTAAGGTCAACGTGTTCAATCCAGTTCAGTTCAGATGAAATTGAACCAAATCATAAAAAACAAAGATCGAACCCATGAAAAAGGCTTTTAGATAAAATACTATAAAATAGGTTCCATGACAACAGAGGCTTAAGAATCTGGAATAAATGAGAAGTTATTCCAGAGGAAACGATTTCACTCATTGGTTATATCTTCATATTATAGTCACAGGACTGATGAACTCATCCTCGCAGAGGAAAAGTGAGCAGCCGCTGCTGGACGTGTGTTTCTGGTCGTGCTGCGCCACCTGCTGGTCACACCCCCCTAATGCAGAAGCATTTTATGCTTCAGTGCTAAAACATTTAGTTCATTATATTTCTGCAGAAATGGTTTGTTTTTAATTGACTTTCCTATATTTAGTGCTTGGATATTTCACCTCGCTATGTGTGATATGTGTGATATTATGTTATATTTAGTATTGTAAATATTTATGTTTATATTTATGTTATGATTAATTAAACATTAAATGTAATTTTCAATTGTGTTTACTTGTTTTTCACTCTATATGTTGTGTTTATGTTCTTTGTGCTTTTTTTCTTTCTTTTTGGATTTTTTTGTTCACATTTCTTTTTAGAGGGCATTGATTTTGTGTGTGTGTGTGTGTGTGTGTGTGTGTGTGTGTGTGTGTGTGTGTGTGTGTGTGTGAGTGAGAGAGAGAGTGTGTGTGTGTGTGTGTGTGTGTGTGTGTGTGTGTGTGTGTGTGTGTGTGTGTTTATTTCAGAATTATTGAAAATGTATCCTGCTGTTGCAGCTTTTTATTCAACATTATCTGCTGCATCGGATTAGAAAATGAATCCTGAAAGATTTTGTTCTTCTTTAAAAAAAATAAATAAATAAAATAAATAAATATATATATATATATATATATTTTTTTTTTTTTCAGAACCATATTTTGAATTTTTCATATATATACAGTTCATTTCTGTAATATTGAACATTTCCGGCCGAAACCTTATTTCTCATTTTAAGGATTATTTTTTTCGCTCCTTCAAGTAAAAGTAACCAAAAAACTGAGTAACTTTAGTTTGATGAAATCCAGTTTGTCACGTGAGAACATTTAATTTTGATCACTGCCTATTTAATGAACTTTTCCTTTTATTTAATGGGTCTTTTCACCATATAAACACATTGTTAACGTCAAAAAGATAAAAAGGGTCAAACCTGATGGTTACACTCTGACAAAAGCATTAGGCCTCATCTGGATTTACTGGGAACTTAAACACGTTAAAGGATAAAATGAGGTGTTTTGGGTCTGGTTGATTATTGACAAGTGGGTTGACACCAGAAGTTAATTGGGCTCTTTAGCAGCTAATCACATCAGATATTAATTAAAAGTGTGAAGTGCTGATTGGACATAAACTGATCTCATGACCTGCTGCAGCTTTGATGAAATCAATCATTGATCCCTATTGATACCCCAATCTTAATCTCTCCAGGCTTTTAATGTGAAAATACTGATCACACGATGTCATCGATGAAGTTTTGGTTGCTTCACTGATGACTGAGCATAGGATCACTGATCGTTGATTTATTAAAGCTGACAAAGAAGGTTTCACAATCATCAGAATTTACTGAAAAGATTCACAGAAAATACTCACATGACAGATAGTCTGCAGATTTTACTCCAACAGTCACAGAAAAGCTTTGAAACTAATGAAAGTATTTCTTCAGTTTGCAAAATGTTATTTATTTAAATTACAGGGACTTTTCAGGCCCAGAATTAAGGTTTTATCAATGTTATATAGGAACAAATACAGAAATTATTGTGTGAACATTAAGCTTTAGTGGCTTCAAACAAGTTTGAAGGTATAAAGTTTGAAGTTTTTGCAACTTAAATTCCATTAAATGAAGATTTATGGGACTATTCAGAGACAACAATTAAGTTTAAGAGATTTGAAGTATGTCAAGTCTAAATTTAGTGGGATTAAGCTGTAAAATGTAAATGCAACAGGCTTTAAATATGTAGAATTAAAGTTCTTGCAGATATGAAGTACAAATTCATGCAGCTTTCAGTCATAGAAAGTTAAAGAAGTCAAGTTAAAGGAACATTACAGGCATAACATCAATGTTTAATGGCTTTTTCAGGTGTAAAAGTTCTAAGCAATTTGATTTATTTTAAAGGAATGAATCAAGTTTTTGGCAACTTTCAAGTTATGAAATTAAAGTTTGAAGGTGTTTTTAATTTTTCAAGTGTATTTTTCCGTTTACTGTTAATTTACTGCAGAAAATCTCTGGACTCAAACTTCCTCACAAATGAACTGATGTGAATTTCAGAATCCGCAAACTGACTAATTACACATTTAACTTTTCAATACACACATCAGCTGTCAGTGTGAGTGTGTGTTTGTGTGTATGTTTGTGGGTGTCTGTGTTTGTCAGTGTCTCTGTGCGTGCCTGTGGCGGGGTGTGTGTGTGTATGGTGTGTGTGTGTGTGCGTGTGTATGTGTGTGTGTGTGTGTGTGTGTGTGTGTGTGTGTGTGTGTGTGTGTGCCTGCAGTGTGAACTCTCCTGCTGGTTCACACTGGTCTTCAGTCTACCGTTTTTCCTGCAGCTCTCAGCCTCGTTTCCATCTGACACATCCTTAAATCCCTCGTTTTTCCTCCACAGTCTGGTTCATTAGAAGAACTGCTAAAGTGCCGCTCCGAATACACAGGTTAACTCTTTCTCTTCGTCATCCTCTTCCTTCACCAGCAGTCGACACACTCAGCTGGCGGATGTGAAGTTTGTCATTTGCATTTCATCAGCTTCCCCCTGATTCTTTGTTTTATTGTCAAACCACAATAAACATGGAATGAATTATTAAAGATTTCTGTTCTTCACTTGACACAGACTTTCATTCAAAAAGATTCAAAGTCTGAACAGACTTAACTGCTTTTGTGAGGAAACTTTTGAATCAGAGGAAAAGTTAAAATAGACTGAACAGAAATTAAACAAGATGATGAGGATGTTAAAGGAGCAGACCGCTGTTTTTTATGTCTCTGTGCTAAAAAATCAGAAATCAGCAACTAAACGAGAGATATAAAAGAGTAACATATACCAGAAGATGAAATAAATTCATGTTCATGTAACTGTGAGACTTCAGTTTGCAGTTTACTGTTGCAGATTTGAGATTAGAATAAATTAGAATTAGACTTCATTAACCTGCAACCAACAGTTATCTTCACTATCAATACATCTGAGAGGTATTTTCTTCAATGAGCTAAAATCCCAAAGATGTTGAGCTTATGATCATAGAAACTGGGAAACCAGCAAATATTCATAGTTGAGAATCTTTTACTACAAAATTTTTAGATTGATCAATTATCAGAACTGATGAGAAACAAATGAAACTAACATTTTTTGGTCAACCAGAGGTTAAAACCACAAACTACCGCTTTGCTTCTATTCTTCTGGTCCATGAATCCACGAATCTGATATTTATTTATAGATCCACATTGCTTTATTAGCATAAAAAACTTGGCATTGCCAGGCTTCACGTAAACCGGTTAAAATGAGGCACATTATAATGACAACATCTGAACGAGGTATGTGAAAAAAAAACATAAGAAAGAAAATCTATATTTTTTTCGAACTTTATTTATAAGGGTTCTTGCTCTACTGTCAGAAACGTACGTATCAACACTATATTCATTTCCACTGAAGTGTGGGAGGAAACTTGTCATCAGCCGCGACAGTTCGATGTCATCGGAAGCCTTTTATTTTTCATTTCTCCGTTAATCGAAATGATCCATTTGCTATTTATTTTGAAAGGCCCAACCGGAAGCTCCCCCGTCTGGTCGGTGAACTTAACGCAGGTGTTGTCGCTTGTGGCGGTTAAACCTTTACTTTAGTGAGATGGGCAGGTATTTAACCGACGGCCGCCATGACGGAACCTACACAAAAAGGCGCCATTAACGGGGCAGCGGAGCCGGTACGTTTTTCTTACTTCATCATTTATATTTTAAAGGAAACTGACACCGGTGAAATGAGTGATAGCGGAGAAAACGCCCGTTAGCCCGTTAGCCCGTTAGCTAACGCCTCCGGCGCACCAACGACGGAGCAGCCGACCCGTGACGTACCGACGTCAGTGGTTCGGTTCGCCTTAGCCTCACGTAGCTTGCTGCTAGCTAACGGTCGTATCACCGGCTGACGCCACATCTTTCCTCCGACAGGTGGAGTCCGTCTCCGGCTGTTATAGACCAAACGTCCCTCGTGGAAACTTTTGAGAAAACCTTGGAAATACAGCCGGTAAGTTTAAACTTTCTGTACTTCTGGCTTTCTACAGACAGAAAAAATAACTGGCTACCTGTCAAAGTTTTGTTTCTTCGACACTTCGAGATAGAACGGTCAACCAAACTCAATGCAAAATTTCAGCTTTTTAAATTCGGCATAGTTATTAGACGTAGCCTATGACCAGAGACTGTGATCTGAGGTTCATTCAGACATTCATACATTATTTTTTACTTTAACTTCACATAGCTGTTTGTTTAAATTCAACAATTCAATTGTAACATTAAATTAATGTTTTACATGGCAAAAGAGAACACTGGACTGAACTCCATTGAAAATCCTGACAGTTTTAATTGGGCATATTCATGTTAAACACACACCTGTGTGTTAGTGAGTAACCAGAGATCGTTATGGCAGGGTAATTTCAGCTTTCATATGATGTGATGAAGTGATTGATAACTTAACATTTTACTGCAACAGTCCATGGTCCATTTTACATGGGAAGAGAAAACGGTCCATGCAACTTCATTTAACAATATGGAAATTTAAAATCCACATACCTAATACTTGTTACTCATACACGATGTGAAATAACCTAAGACTGATAACAAATCAGTTTGGAATGATGAGAAATTCTGCAGGTAGAAAACGCAGTAATCGGCACATAATTTCAGGGCAGTCTTTATTAAAAAATGTAACTTTGCTCACAGCCACTGTGAGTTTTGATAGAAAACAAGTGTTGCATTTAAAGGTTTGAAAATGATCTTATGAGTAATTGCATTCTGAATTCATAACCAACATCAATAGTGTTTCAGACTGGGGTTTTTAATAGTCTGATGGATCTTGTTCTTGCACTTAATGTACATATTGAATATAATGTTATTTGCCAGTGTTTCTCTCTGTGTAGGTTTTTACGCTGACAGAATGTGTAGCCTCAGAGGAGAAAGGCAGTAGAGAGAAGGATGGGCCCAGAGACTGACGGACCATCTGTCCACCTGAAGCTGAACCCCCGACCAAAGAGTCACAGGTAACGAGCCCACATAACAGGTCAGGGCAGGTCTATAGTTCTAGCTATGAATTGAAAAACTGGGCTGACCTAATGATTTAAAACCAGGACCAGCTTTTATATCTGTTTTCATGTTGTTTCATCTGATAACTTTAACTTCTATTGATAAATAATAATAAGGTTCTGTCAAAAAGTTGTTTGATGTATCTAAAAAGTTGTTTTTGTATCTGTATTTAAAATGTTCGATTAGCCACTAGTATCAGATAAAACCCAGTCCTATCAACCGACTGTTTTCAGGATAAAAGAAGTTGGTGTGAAACATCTCCACCCCACCCCCCTCCTCCTTTCTCCCTCTCTCTCAGTGGGAGGTTGGAGCTCAGTGTTGGGCGGTGTGGTCGGAGGACGGACAGGATCGCTGACCTTTGACCCACAGAACCACGGCCGGATAAACCAGACCATCCTCTGAATACACCACCCGACACCGCGAACCCAGATTCCAGTCCTGACACACAAACTTCAGCAAGATACTGAAAATCCATTTTAATTTTACATTTTTACATTTTTACATCTGCTATTGGATTACTTTGACTGCCCCAGAACATGGAGACACTGAAACACTGACATTATCATGAGAAATGATTCCGGGTAGAGCCATGAAAATCTTTAATGCTCTAACCTCTAAACCTTCATCATGTGTTGGTCCTGCAGGGCAGCAGGAGGTGGTCCCGTTCAACCAGCAGTAACTTTGAAAGGAGGAGGGGGAGGAGAGAGGAGAACCAGGGGGAGAGGAGGTCGGCATGGAGAGACGATCAGCAGAGCTTCTCCTGGGTGAGTATCCATCAGTAGTGATGAGGAAACGGTGATGTCCTGCTGAAGACGATTCAGTCCCTACAATTTAGTCCCAGCGGCAACATCTGCTGCCTTCATTTGTTTTTTCTGAGTTACCCAGAGATGAGGGTTCCCTTCATTAAAATTTCTAGCTAAAAAATCACACCCACACTATTGACAAAACGTGCAACATAATGAAAATAATCACAAGTTATGATTATTTTCATTATAATGAAATAATGAAAATAATCAGAACTAATGATTATTTTCATTATTAATCAATCAACCTGTTAGACTTGATTACTTTTATATTGAATGAAATTAATTAACAACGAATGCCCCTCGTAATCTCTCAACGTCTCTGGTGTCATCTTCACATTTTTTATTTTCTTTTGACAAAATTTATAAAATCATTATCACAAAAAATCATTGCATCTACAGCTGGATTTATTTAGATTTTAATCATTTTATCATGTAATCATGTAGATGTTTTACACACTGCAGCCTACACATCATCATGAATCAGGTTTGTTAACATAACACTAGTTTCAATACTGCTCTGTTGTCTCTTTGGCTTTTTTCTCATTTATTCCACCTTTTTTAACAACCAGCTTTTTTTTTTTTTACATATGTCAATGTTGCATCATACTAATCAGTAGAAATCTGGCTCACTGGAGTCGGACTGTTTTCTTTCTCCCATTTGAAGTCAGTGGTTTTGATACCATATGTTTGTTGACAGATTGATCTCATACCTGATGTGTGTTTGTATATTTTGTGTCGGCAGGTTAAAGACAGACCCAGTAATCAGAGTAAACTGGAGGCAGAAGCAGAAGAGAGGAGGAAAGGAAACCAGCAGACAGATGAGGCAGAGAAACCGACCAATCACAGCCCCCCCCCAGTCTGGCTCAGGGGTAAAACTGACCCACTGACATTTATTAAACAAATTATTACTGTTATTATTCTGCCTGATGATCAGTCTGACACAGTGTCTCTGTCCCCAGGACCCACTGTCCTTCATTGCCCCTACTCCTCCTCCTCTCTGGACATCCTATGGTGGCTCAACAGGGGTTGACAACACCTCCCACATGTTGATGCTCTGGTACATGTGTGGTTTCCACACCGGCAGCTACATGGTCAGTGCATGTCGTCGCTAAATCACACGACACACGACTGTTACCGTTTACAATCTGCAGCTGTTATTTTGTCACCAAGTTTAGTTCTGATTTTTTTCAGGTGATGTTAGGTTTGATCTTTTGTAACTAAACATTAGTGAGGATGAGGAACAGGTGGAAAGGAGTATGTCCAGAAAGCAGGTTTAGAGAGAACTGAGTTTTTTTTTTCTCTGAGTCGAACCTGCCGTGGCAGCTTTTCTCCAACTGACCTGAGTTTCTCTCTGAGGTTTCAATCACTATCGGGTCCATGATAAACTCAGGTCTCACCTGATTGATTTGAACAGCACTTTGTCCCCGTCACGTCACAGCTGAATTAATACATTTAAAGGTTGAATCTAAAAGATCTGATTCCAACACTTTGAAGTGATGAATAAAGAGTTAACAATGCTGAATAAAATGTAGTGTGTTAATAATTCACTGACTCTTTTCTCAGCCCCGACTCTGTCATTGCTGCTGTTTTTTAAAGATAAATGAGTTTTAATATGTGACATGAATCTTTCTGGTTCCAGTGGATTAAAATGGAGGCTCTGCTCTTTATTTACCAGGCGTCTAGCTCTGAGTCAATCAGCTGATCTGGAACAGAAAACTTGAGTTTCCATCTGAGGTTTAGTGGAGTTTGGTAAACAAGATGGGTCCAGATGTTTGAATTCCCTCTTCTCTCTTTACTGGGAGGAACTCCTCATCATTCTCATACAATGTGTGTGTCAAAATATTCTGAGAGAAAAGGTTCTCAGGTTGTCTGTCATTGGTCATGTGTGTGTACTGATGTGTGTACTGATGTGTGTACTGATGTGTGTACTGATGTGTGTAAATGTGTTTCAGATGCAGCAACTGCTCAGGTCGACCTCCAAAGACTGAACATCACAGGTAAAACCTCACTGCTCATCACCTGAGTGTCACACTGAGGAGAAATCCACCACATCAGTAGATCTGCCTTCAGTTTCCTCATACAGCTGTGTGATGTAATTTATCACCTGATGACATCACAGGAATGTCATCAGACTATAAATATCAGGGCACAATCTAGATGCTTTATGGGAAATGTAGGATCCTGTACTGGTTCACGTTCTCGCCTCCTCTGTAGCTCTGTTTTTAAATGTTCCTTTAAAACTTTTGTGTGGTGAATAAATACTAAAGTGATTTATTAGCTTAATAAACAGAGTTTCTGCAGGTCATTGATCTCAGGTCCCTCAAAAAAGTCTTACATTTCTGTTACAAAAGTCTTTGATGTTTCCTTTAGATTGTAATATTAATGAGAGTATGTTTCCCCAGATTGTTCCAGATCTCTGTTGCTGCTGTCTTAAAAAAAAATCATATTTGGACTTCATAAATAAGCGGCTTATTTTTTGATGGGTTAATTAATTAATCATCCGAAATCTAACACTCTACTAAATCCATGTACTTTGTAGATAATTCTAGTTGATTTTCAGGGATATCAGTCATGCTGTGGCCAGTTTGACCATGACACAGGTCATAAGTCTTTGTGTGGTTTTAAATATACTCACAGCCTGTGCCACACATTAATCCACTGGTATTAACACCAGCACTGTTTCCTCTTCTGGTTTTCACTCTATCGCCACTACTTTTTTACTTTAAAAGGAAATTTGAAGCAAGTTGCAGGTTTCACTAAAACTCAGTTCCATGTATGAATGTCTGTGTCAGAGTTCGGAATCTGAATCAGGGTGTCCTCATTAGTCCAACACATTTATTTTAGGTTTGTTTTTTCTTTTTCTTTCTTACTTCCTGCTTTAGAGCCAAACAGAATTATGGGACGAGATGCTGCTGGGACAAAGGTCTTTCCCTCATACTCCACTTTTACATTTTTCTTTTGGATATTTTAAAAAGAATTTTATTTATTCTTATTTCTAGCCCTTTGATGCTACAGTGTGTAGAGACACTGCAGAAATAGTTTGTGTTCAACGAAATTACAAGACATTTTCGTGTTAAATGTTGTCTGAAGCTTTTTGGTTTGGTTCTGTACAGATTGTCAGTGAAAACTCTGCTGTTTAATTAAAAAAAAAAAAAAAAAAAATGAAGATACTTGAAGCGAAGAGTATTTTGTTATTAAAAGTAAAGGTGGACAACTATTCGTTTCATCTCCGTCTTTATGCCTCTGAATCAACTCTGAGTAAAGGATGTTTTATTACGAAGATCAATGTTTGAAGATATTTAATTCTGTCTCCACTGTCTAATGTAATATCTGGGCTTTAAATGACATTTAAAAGATTCAGCTGAAGTAAAGCTTTCCCTGTTAGTGTCAATAATCCACAAAACACAAAGGACAGTTTTCACTGAAACTGGTAGAAAGGAGCTGTGTTTTCTGAGTGACTTTTTTTTTTTTTTTTTTTTTTTAATAAAAATGTGTAGACTTCATATTTGAATTGCACTGGAGAAAGGGAACGTTAGCTTTACTTTGAAAATGTTCATTTCTTTAAAGTTCAAATACCTTGAGTGTTAAAAATTAAAACGTGAAAGAAGGAAAAAAAGTTTATTACATTTATAGATTCAGTCTATTACCAGGAATCGTACGTATTTTATACTAATTATTTGTAAAGCACTTTGAACTGTTTTGGTATGAGACGATTTACAAATGGATCTTAAAATTTTAAAACATACAGATGGACACAGATTTCCTTCAATTATTATAGTCCTCATTGTTTGTTTTCCATTGTTCTTGGACTGTTGGACCCAGACAGAGGCACTGAATCTCTCTGCAGCATTAAAGGGGTTTAGACTGAAACCCTGTATTCAGACCACACAGGTTCTATGTAAGGAAAATAGCCACGGTCTGATTATAACAGTCTAATGTTCTCCAGGTGTCACCTTTTTCATCACAGCCCTATTCTTGAAATATTTTGACTTAACTTCCTCAAGTTATGATATTCATTTTGCAGTAGGTCATTCTCTTGTAAAAATCCTTAGATAAAATTACTATTTTATTCCTTCAATAATTTTCTCAGCTAAATTACAAAATTACTTCTATAAGACATTTTCTATAAATATGTATTTAAGATATCTATATATCTTTCCTTATATATAAAATGAAAACTATTCTTGAAATTTAACATTTTCTTCTAGAATTGAAAATTTATTCTTAGAAAATTATGTAAGTTATAGTAATGTCTTTTTTTTTTTTTTTTTAAATCATAACTTTAAGTAACTAATACACAGCACCTTCTGGACTTTGTCCTACAGTTGTCTTATTACTCACAGTGTGTTACTCATGTTCATGTCTTTACTCAGGCTGAGACAGGAACTGAAGACGTACGACTTTTAAAGAGGACCTTTTAACACTCTATGTGCATGTCAGCCGTGCAGATTGAAGCCTGTGTGTGTGTGCACGTGCGTGTTATTTTGAATAATCAGTTGAGTTGTTTTGTCTCTAAAATGTCAGAAAATGAGAAGTGTCCAATGTGACGTACTCAAACACGTACTCAGTTTCAGTTAAACTCACCTCCGCTGTGTGTGAGTAGAGGCAGAAATCTGTAAACCTCAACGAATACTGGGGTGTTACCACAAGAGGGGGGAGGAGGACCGTGCTAGATAATCCTGTTTATTACAAATCACATCTAATTTACAGCAAATTGTTCCACAGACTGAGAATTAAAGGCCTGTTCTGTACAGAACACATTATTGTTATGAGGTGATGCATTGAACAAAACATGAACATGAAAAGAGAACTGGATCCAGAAAGGCAAGAGATAGAAAAACACATGCAAAAGGAGCTGCTACACCGGAGGAGCTCTGGTTAATGCTGACCTCAGATCAGCTCGGCTCTGCTACAGACTGTCAGGATCTTCTCTGGGTTCCCTTAATATTCACACTCCCTCTCTCTCTCTCTCAGTATGTTCTTCGTCCTCCGATGCCACTGTATAAACGTCATCATCACACAACAATAATGCCACATTAGTTCAGGTTCAAATGAGATAAATCGTTATCAATAAAAACCACATATTCTCATCAACAGGAGCAGATGAAATATCTCATTTGGTACCAAATTAAGAAAATATACCTGTAATTACCTGTATCTTCCATCTCCGCTTCACAGCAGGAAGCTGCTGCTTTTTGTTTGTAGGTTGTATGATTGGAAGTTTTAAATATTCCTGCAGATGTGATTTGGGAGTTAATGTCATCAGATATGGAGACTGATGGTTGGTGTGTGTGTGTGGGGGACAGGCCAGCAGTGTGTGGTGGGTGTGGGTGTGTAGAGGCTCCAGGATCGAGATGCTGTGTGATTGTCCCCGAGGAACCATCTGCAACCTCAGCGTCCTCAAATGTCTGTAGAGCCTAAATACAAACATCCTTCAGAATAAAGGCAGGTTGTTAAAAACTCTACCTTTTCTTTTTTTTTTTTTTTTCTTTCCACTGTTCAGACTCCCTGCTGCTCTGATGACACAGACACTTCCTCTAGTCTCACCACTGACAGTCCTGTCAGTACTGGTGCAGGTGTTAACCCTTTCAGTCCAGAGCCGAAGCTACAGGTCTGGCCTACTTCCATTTACCAGCCTCATAAAGTCTATTACCTTACTATCTGTATGAACTGCACTAATCTGATTTATCTCAATGAAAATATTGTATCGTTTTACTTTATGGGCCTTGATCAGTTCTTTAAAGTATTGAGGTTTTAGAAGTTCTGAGGCAAATGTCTGTTTGGTGAAAATGAAAACAAAAAGTGATGAGGAGTCAAGACAAATATCTGGAACATTTTTAATCTTTGACAGTTTACTGGGTTTATAAACTTCAACTCTTTAGATAAATGCGGTGCAGCAGAAATAGAAAGTGGCAGCAAATAAAAGTACAAGTACTTAAACCCAGTGCTTGAATAGATGTACTTATGTGAGGGTGGATCTGAACTTTGATCTCACGGTAAATCAGGTTCAAAATCCAGAACAAAGAAAACACAGTAGTCTTACAAACTCCTCTGGTTTATTCATTAATAAAGCAGCCCCCCCCCCGAGCCCCCCCATCCCAAACCAGTATCAGATAAAATTTAAAAAGCTTCTAAAATTCGAGTTTCTCTTCTGCAACAGTGTTGAAGCTTCAAGCTGCAAGTTTTAACGTTTGGTAATCGTCATTTAAAAAAAAAAGCACCAAAAAATGTAAAATACACTGTAAAACAAACAGCTGAAAAAAAAATTCACACACACTTTGACCCTGTTTACACCTCACTGTCAAAACCTGATCTGGATCAGTAACGGGTCTGAGTTTACAGCTGTGGGTATTTGACAGGAGATTAAAGCTGCAGTTGGTCAGTTGTCGGTTATCGATCGGTATCTGCAGATACTCGTGTAGTGTGATCGTTTACTGATCAGGAAAAACTGACATGAGGAAGATCAGCTTCCTGTAGATCTCCACACAGACTCCAGATCTAGCTGTAAATCGGATTTTAACCATTTTTGTTTTTTTCAAACATTTCTAATCTTCCTCATCCGGTTTTAGATTGATTTCATTTCATGTTTATGAACATCCTCAGAGACAGAGATTCCATCAAACTTTATCTTTGCAGGATTTTTCCTGATGTGGGCCACTAAAATTAAAGTTGCCCATCAAGAACTTGTCCTCCACTTCAGAAACAATAACTGTCTCCTACTTCATTTAACTGTTTGATTTCAGCACCCTGTCATCCGTGATCATTTTCAACATGGTTTCCGTTAGAAATTTTAACATTACTTCATCATAACTTAACAGTGTTTTTCTTTCTCTTCCTGATTCAGATCAGATTTGACCATCAGGGGTAAACATGGTTTTTATAGGAAATAAGTCATATTGAGCTTCGCTCGTGATCCCAGCTGATCCTCTCCTCCATAAGAGTTTAAATCTCCTTCCTTCGAAACAGCTGATTATCTTGTAGAGATAAAGTTAATGTTAGAGCCGGGGTTCAGTTTCCTTTTATCACGTTTGAATGCAGCTTTGACTTGGTTTACAGCATCAGAGCAGCTTCAGATCTCAGCACGGTTCAGTCATTTGATCATTTCTCTGCTGAAACCCTGGTTGTAAAGTGGCTTTACAGAGCGCTGGTTATTTCATTATGGAACAGGCTGCAGCTGACGAAAGAAGAGGGGGAAAAAAATCTTTTTTTTTTTTTCTTTGGCATTAAAAAGTATCTCTGCTCAGCAGATGACTCAAATCTCAGTTGTTGAGTTTCCTTGATCGCACCCGTGTAACGTTTCCAACAAGCTCTGCTCTCAAACTGCATCAAAACACAAGATGATAGACTACAGAGGCAGGCTAACCTCCTGAGGAGGCCCCTCTACTATTGGGCCCCCACTGACCCCCACTGTATGTGGCAGTATCATTTCCCCAGATGCTTGCCCCATTTTGTAGTTTTCTTTGACAGAACACTCAGCCTGTGTGTATATGCAAGAGCTGTTCAGCGAAAACAGGAAGTTAAAATATGTCAACTCAAGCCTCAGAGAACAATGAGGCAGTTTTCATTGAGCAATCAGTTATTAAAGAAAATAACTGACGGCAAAATTTGTCGGCCGCAGCCTTACCGTTCTCATACGATGGAATAATACAACATTACCCGAGGGTGTGCGAGTCTTAGCTACTGATTCGCAGAAAAGCGTAAATATGAGAAGTGGTGACGTTAGGACCTGCTCTGTGGAAGGAAGTGGGTCTAAACACCGATGTAGGACAAGGAAAACGTTTCTCTTAGAGGAGTAAAACATCAGAAACATGCGGCAGAAAGTAGAAACCAGGAGCTGGAAGTAGAAACGCTGATCTCTGTGAGGCTTGGCGGAAAAAATTGGTGAGGCAGCAGAGTCTCTAACGGTCAGTGAATGTCTCAGCAAAGTCTGTGTCCAATCCCAGGACAGCGGGACATCAGCGTCTCCATGGTGATCTGTTTGTTTGTTCGTTGTGCAGACAGGGAGTTTGTACAGCAGTCATCAAGTCTGTCCAGGCTCCGCCTCCAACCCTGGACCACAGTGCTCGCCACCGAAACGACCGCCCGCCGCTTAAACTCCTAAAACACACGGAACACACGTTTCAATGCAGGAGCACACCACACACACACACACACACACTCCATTGCAATAAACGCGTTTTACTCAATGTAGCACACAACAAACACAAATTTCAATGCAACACACACGTTTTAATACAACACACAACACATACACATTCGGCAAACAGTTAAACTTTCACTTTTTCTTTTTTATAAATAGAACAAATAAAAATTTAGAAAATAATTAGGTGATCAATCAATACAAATAAGTCGTTACAGCTAGCAGTTAGGTTACTTGTTACAGTTCTAGGTATAGATAGTCGTCACTTAGTTACAGATATATGTCATAGATACAGTTAGTTAGATTTTAATGAAATTATTGCATCTCATCAGCTTCTTTGCCTAGTGAACTCCTACATTTCTCAGAATGCATTTTGACATCCTACTACCACCACCACTTCTAATACTACTACCACTACGAATTCTACTAGTACTGCCCGTACTACCACTAATAGCCACCACTCTAACTAACTGAAACCTGTTTGTTAAGAGCCTCACGGTTTAAACATGGAACTGAACTGGCAGGATCAATGCATTCATGTGCAGCAGTTAGTTTGTGCCTCTTGCAGGAGCTGAGGTGTTGTCAGCGCTCACAGGTTATGAGATGCAGGGTGTTGCAGAGCAGGAGCAGCAGCACAGAAATTCCGATGAGGGCGGAGGTGGCCAAAGGCTTGGCCGGGGCAGAGGTGTTCTTCTGTGGCCTCTCCACGGGAGCTTCGGTGTTGGCAGCTTTACACTTCTGACTGTAAATACACAAACAGAGTCTAGGTCAGAGCTGCTGCCTCCATCAGGTAATTGTTAACCAAAGACTGAATAGTTCACAGCAGAGGGACCTTCTGACCAATCACAGACCTGCTAACTCAGTCAGGGCCAACAGCCCCTGCAGGTTCAGCCTGGTCTTGTTGTGTATCTGAGTTTTTCAGCAGGAACATAAACGGAGGTAAAAAATGAAATTATGACACGTAATTCATCAGTTTAGAGACTCTGACCTGCTCAGAGTTTTCACGTTGAATGAGGATAAGAAGAGATAAAAAGGATTTAGATCATGTGGAGACACTGTTGGTTTGTTGCTTTGGAGGGAAATTAATCTCACTTCATGATCTCCAAACAAATAACAAGATTTGTTCTCTGACAAGCCAGGGCCTGAGTTTCCCACCAGACTGTGGAAACAGTAGGGCTGGATATAAAAGAGGACTTTCAGATTGATGCCGATTCTTCTTTGAGCGATGGGTCACCGGTTCTTAAACCGTTTCTCCTGTCTTTGCTAAATGCTGCGTGTGTGCGGCAGCTTCCTGTTTGTGGCCCATTTAGAGCAGCACGATGTGTAAAATCTGCTGACACCATCCATGTAGCTACGGGATGTTATTTATTCTGAAACATGCACGGCAACGAAGCCCTTGTTAGTGATGCAGGATTTTGAATATTCTTGTTCCACTGTTTTGCACATCTGTAATGTTTTCTCGAGCAACAGTTTTAGAACGGGGAGTTCACACAGACCTACATTCATGGAAACAACAGTGTTGCTGAGCTGGTTTAATGTAGAAGACATTTACGTTCCCAGGATAAAGAAGTACTTTTGTGTCTTCAGGCCTCTTTGGCCGAGACTGTTAGAAATCATGGTGCGATGTCCGTTATCTGACCCCTCTGGGTGTGTTCTCACCATGTTACCTCCAGTGTTGTTTTAACCGACCAATCGACATGTGATCTGTCACGTTGGAACAGGAGTCTCCTCCCTCGCGCCGGAGCTTGGAGCAGAATGAAAACCCTGAGGTCCATCTGACCTGATGCTATCTCGTGTGAATAAACCGTGATGCCGGGGTTCACTTACAGCTGTTTCTGTAGGTACTGCTGGTTGGACTCGCAGGCTTTGGTCTGACTCTTGGCTGCCATCATTTGATTCTCGGCGGCGACCTTCAGACTGTGGCAGGACTCGGACTGGAGGAAGGCCTGGCTTAGGTTCTGCTGCAGGGCCTCAATTTGACCTGCAGATAGAAACACACATTTACCAAAGTTCCACATTTATTTGAGTGTTTTTAGGAAAACCGAGACCTTTGGAGCTTTTAGAGGTTTAGGGCTCGGGAGTAGACGACATTTGAATCTTTTCTGGAGAAAAATGAAATCTGCTCTGAAATAAGTGTATGTATTTTCCAGAGGTGTGTCCATGCCACAGACTGACATGATCACATTAAACAATGAGTGGTATTAATCAGAGCCGGTAGCTCCAGCTAATACAATGCCGCTCTCATATCTCCATCATGCAGGAAGAATTTTTTTCCCTCTGACTGTTTGCAGCAGGAAGTCACCATCATTAAAGTGTTCCCCCACTTCCCATCAGGCCACTGTTTGTGCACAGCTGCTTCTGGAGAGTATTATCAAAGGAAAATACCTTTCTTTTTTTTCTTCTTTTCCAACTTACTTCATCGTATGCAGCAAAAAACAAACACCCCAACAAGGCGATGTCAGGATGTTTAAAATCAGACAGAAACACACAAATAAACTTAATGTATTTGCCTTTGGGGTTCAGTAAGAAGCTGAATTAGCTTGAATTTTTTTAGTCTGTAAATCTCTTGTGGCTGAACATAAACTCCAGTCCCTGTCTGCTACTGAAAGCTGGCATCTTCGTTTCTGAAGACAATTTCTACATTAATCAGCCAGTGGCCTGAGATTATTACAGCTTCCTTCAGAACTTTGGTGGAAATGTGTCCGAATCCTTAAAAAAAAAAAAAGCCAGAAAAAAATAGTCATGACTTTACATCTAGACTAACCGTTAGTTAGGTTCAAACTACATCCCCACTTTGTCTAGTAGTTCTGTCAGCACCCAGGTTAAAGCTCATAACCAAAGCTACAAATAGCCCTAAGTCAGATTAGATCTGGGATCAGCCTCTGTATGGTCAGAGGCCAGGAGTGCTACAGTGTTTAGTGGCAGCTGCACCTGATCTCTGCTCTGTTGAACAACAATGGCATAGTTCACTGGCGTCATAGAGAAACGTTGCAGAGGGATGAGTCTTTTCGCTTATAAACAATCTTAACAGCGAAAAACTACAATCTCCTAACGAATGTAACACAATGTAAATGAAAAACATAGAGATTCACCAGGATGACGCCAAAAAAGTCGAGACCGATTCAATCACAAATCAACGAGTTTGTCACATGAGCTGGAAACTGGGTAACAGCTGGTTTGACCTCATGAAAGCAAGGTTTAACACTGAAGTGTGATTTTTTTTTTTTTTATTTGTCCTTGTCTCTCTATGTAATTCTCACCGAGGCTTCTAAGCCCCAGAGATTTAACTCAGCCCTACTTCTTTCCCTCTGTCCTCTTCGGCTTTCCTTTTTTTCCCTTTTTCCTCCTTTCTATTAAATGTTCTGACTTACAGTTCCTTTAACAGTTCTATTACACTATTCCTTCCTTTGTTTATTCTCTCTATCTTTTTCTCATGTTTTTTTCTTTACTTATGTACTTTTCCACCCTCCCTTTAATAATTTTTTCCCCCTTTGATTTCTTCGTTCCTTTTTATTTTCCTTATTTATTCTTACCTCCTTTCATTGTGTCCTTCTATTTTTCCTTTCCTACTTCCTTCCTACCGTTCCTCTTTTCAGTCCTTTCCATCAACACATCTGAAAACATAAAAATCTCCATGTTCGTCCTCATAGGCCGTGGTTAATGAGGAACGTTCCTACTGATACTTCAGTAAAATCTTAAACTCAGGACTGTAACTTATCAGTCTAATTCATTTCATTCACTTGATATATGGTTCAAGCTTTGATTTAGTTTAATGAGACTATTCTCATCGCTCTATCAGAGCAGAGCAACACTCGTGTTTTTTTCTAAACCAACCGATCGTGTGTTTATTTACCCTGACTCATGGGTTGGCATGGTAACAGGGGGGAAAATGTAGCTAAGAATACTGCCGGTGGCTCGTGAGAAAGTCTCCTTTCATGGTAGTGATGGAGATTTTCCTACAGAGGGTTCGTTACCTTCCTGCAGGCGGAGCTGGGCTGTGAGGTTCGCCTCCGTCCGACGGAGCTGCTCCATGTTCTCCTGCAGGACGCTGATGTTCATGTTCAGCTTGACCTGCAGCATGAAACAAGCACACCCCAGAGAGTAAACACAGGTTAGTGAGAGGAGCACCCCCCCCTTACAATCATGTCAACAGCAACTCTTTATTTCTCTGCTTTTCATTCATTTTTGTTTGTTTTTTTTGTAGCAGATGATCAGTTTGGGGCAGAATATTCTCAGTTGATCATGCCATGGGAAACAGAATTTAAATGTTTATTCACGTAAAAAGGACAAATCTAGAGTTTATTGTCATGGTAAGCAAAAAGTAAAGGAGCGATCCTGGGCTCACATAATAAGTTGCAATGGGAGGTCAAAGGTCACCACAGCTGCAAACAAGAAGGAAAACACCAAAGTGCTCCGAGTCCCGAGTATTAAAATAAACCTTTAACGACCCTGCACACCTGCTCAGGTGTTTTCAATTCATCAGGACAAGACATGGCACTAATTAGAGTTGTTTGCTGCCTCTGGACATTGTGATAACCAGCTTCATGTTTATGCTCATACAACATAAAGATTATGTGAGATTATTTTTTACCTGGGTTCCTTGAATAGGCCACATCCACTTTTAGTCCACTATATTTTCTGCCCTTTTTAAGTTTTTTAATCTCCCACAGTTTAATTCCCGTCTTCTTATTATCTGTTATTTGTAATTGTTTTATCACAACCTTTGTTCAGGAACTGTTCCTTCTGGTGGGTTCAGGAATGTTCCAATATCTGTGTTATCACCTGCTCAACGGCAACACCTTTAATACAAGAAGCTACAAAATGAATATACTCATTGTTTCAGCAGTGATTTTATTATTTTATTATTATTATTACTATTATTATATTATTTATTATATTATTTCACTTTTGTGTCTCTGTTCTGGTCCAGTATCCACCGCACCTGTCCTGCAGAAACACGTCCAGCCTGAGCTCAGCGGAGACCTGGTGTCCCTGAACATTAGGGACGTCAACGTGCTCCAACCGCCCTGGGCCAGGCCAGGCCCGGCCGGGCTGTGCCAGCCTGTTTGCTGTCTGCTCTCAGGGCCGATGTGCTGATCAAAAGCAGGACGGCTCGACCCTGAGAACGGCTTTTAGAAACATTCCTTTCATCGAACGCAGCAGTTATAGTTAGATTGGCTGAGTCCTCCACTTAAAGGAACAGTCCAAACAAATACCTTCACCCTGAGAGAGTGTTATACCATAACAATGTACACTGTGTACTTGTAATCCTTCTGATAATAATACTGGTGCACTGTACAGTGTACACTGTCCCCACTCTGTGCTAATGACAGCAGAGCTCATCAATACGTCAATTTATAATCAATACTATGAAACATCCACACCATCTGACCGGGATTTGCTTCTTAAGCCCCGCTGGGATGTTCTGAAAGGGATCCTTGAACACCCTCAAGGATCCCTCAACCATCCCCAGGGACACAGGGGATTCTTCAGTGACACCATGAATATCCTGAAGGACCATTAGAACCTTTTCGAAGACCCCTGAAACTACCCTGAGGTTTTCTGGCCTGGAACAACCTCAGTGACCACTATTAGCCTAACACAGCCTGATGAAATTTCTTCAAGGACTGTTGATACATGAATCTCCTTAAAGACCTGGTCAAACATCCTCAAGGACCCTTGGGAAATCTGCAAAGGCCTCTAGATAATTCTGAACCTCATCGAGGACCAACGAAATCTCCTCAGTGACCTCTGGAGCGTCTTCAGGGACCACTAGAATCCTACAAAAGCCCATTGAACTCTCCTTAAGGACACATAAGACATTGATACATGAGATACAGGTCGATGTGTTTTCAAGGCTTTAATCACTGAAATGTTGTTTTCGTCATACAGAAGATTCCTGAAAAAATTTGACCATGTGGGCTCATACTTTTCAGTTTTGAAGCCTTTTTTTCCTGTGTGATCAAACAACAGACTGAAAACGGTCAATGTTTCGTTTTACTCTGTAATCGAGTCACGATAAACTATCTGAACACCTGGAGTAGTTCAAGCTTAACAGGAAGTGATGCACAGGAAGCGGCCATAAACTCTTTTTGTATAAGGCTCATCGGTGTTCCCTCAGTGTTTGCATTCAGTAGCTGTTTGCTGCTGTGTTTTTGAATCAAACCAAAGCTGTGATCCTTCCTGTTGACTCATACACTCTGTGAAGTTCTGCCTCTGAAAAACTCAGACCTGAACATGTGTCCAACACCTGAAACTGGCATTAATGACTGACAGATGGGTGAAGAACACAGGGGAGGGTACAAGCACAACTACAGATAAACTATCTGAGCTGGTCTTGGAAGTCGACACTGCGCAGATATAAAGCCAGTACAGACAAGGACTAAAGACTAGAGGCATTTTCCCTTTTGTTTGTCACCTTTAAGCTCCTCGGGGACCCCTCAAACCACTCAGTGGACTTTAAAGGGAACCTAGACCATGGTCATGGACCACTGCAGTCGAAGCCCAGCGGACCTCCTGCAGGAGTCCTGGGACTCTCTCCTGGTCCAATATGACCCAATCAATCAGCCCTTTAAAGGTTGAAAGTAGAGAGATTTTCAACAACCTCAAGGACTCCAAAACTGGAGATACACAGATGGCCAAAAGTATGTAGACACTCCCTCTGATTAGTAGCCTCAGCTGCCTCAGACTCATGTTTCGCTAACTGGACCATAAAATCGCTCCTCTAGTGTCCACTGCAGATGTTTGCTGTAAACCATGCTGATCCCAAGAGCCCGGTAACTTTGTTATAAAATTACTTTGTACATGGTCAAGCTCTTATTACCAAGTTCCAAACTGCCTCTGGAGGCAACATGAGCTGAAGTAGGGATCACCATGATCTTCGTACTGGAGTTTTAATTAGCAAGCAGCAGCGACCAGGCCTGAAACTACCATGGACGCTTTCAGGCATTAACTGTTAGATTTAAGCAAACTGCCGCTGGACTCGTGGAAGAGTCACATGTTCTGAGTCAGATTTTCCCGATTTGCTCCAGCATACATACGTACACAACGATATTTTGGTCAATAGTAATTTTCCAGCTTTGTATCAACTTTTTTATTTTTTTTGTCTCCTTCTTGTTTCATCATGACAGTGTCGCTGTCCACAAAGACAGCTCCATAAAAGATGGTTCTCCCAGTTCGGTGTGGAGGAACCCACCTGGTCTGCACAGAACCCTGACCTCGACCCCTCCAGCCCCTTCTGGATGAACCAGCTCATCGACTGTGAGTCAGACCTGATCACCGGCATTAATGTTGGACCTCGCTGATGCTGAGACTAATGGGACCAGATCCCTGCAGCAGGTAAAACCACCAGTTGAAACCAGGAGAGCGCCAACGGACACATCACTGTAACCCATGAGCAGCTGTCCACATACTTTTGGCCATGTAGTGTAGATAGCTTTATTCATGTCAAGAAGGAAAACTAGTTTCGTAACTTATACACAGAGGGAAAAAAGCAATTAAACCCAGTGAGACAGATTAAAATAAACTTCAAATGAAACACATGCACAATAAAAGACAAAAGTACAAACTGATCCAGTGGTTAAACTGAAACAGTATCAACAGAGCTGGAAAAAAACCTTATCAAACAAAACCAGAAACCAAATCGACTCCCTCAAAATGCCACACAACGGCTGCAAATATCACACAAGGTTCATAAGTTTCACAGCCGTGACCACACTGAGGTTCAGAGCTAAACTCTGCTTGGGTCAAGGTCTGTCGTCACCGACACAGGTTTCATGAGAACAGAGATTTCTGGAAAAAAAAAAAACACCCAGGATGCCGTGGGTTAACATTCAGGTGGATTCTGTCCCTGAGGGGTTAGAGCAGCAGGTGCAATACATGGCCGCTGTTTTTATTTGAAGCTTTTATTTGTAGGAATGCTGCATTCAGGCACCAGAGATGCTGAGTTTGGGCCTGAGGGGTTAAATGATATCAGGGATTTTTTTCAGTCGGCAGCAGCTGAACATAGGAAGCAGCTGAACATAGGAAGCTGTCGAGAGAGAGACGAGAGGAACCTTGGTTCCTGTGTTGTCCTGATGATGTAGTAGCGCTGGTTGGAGACTCTCACTTTACGTTCGTCATGGTTCAATTGTACAACAGTTTGACAGACTGTGGCTGATGGAGTCTAATGACAACCGAGTATTTCTCTGTTCATTCCCATGAAAGCTTCACACTCAGTTCGTAACAGAATTACTTTTTAATTCATCGCCAGCTCCTGTTTCCTCCCTCTTTTAATCTATACATAAACTTTTCTGGTTTTCTAAATACTCATCAATCATTAACACAGACATTTATATCTGAGAGAGAGAGTTTTCACTTTCTATATGCAACCTATGACATAAACTTTTTTGATAAGGCTTCTTTAAATATGTGACAGACATTTACTAAACCGAACACTTTACAGTGTAATGCAGTACATACAGTGTATGAACCACCACAGAGAAGGTTTGAAGTATTTAGTTGGTCCATCTGTCTCTCTCTCTCTCTCTCTCTCTCTCTCCTTCTCTCTCTCTCTCTCTCTCTCTCTCAGTCTATTTCTGTCTGTCAGTCTGTGTCATTAAGATCAAAATGAAGGCAGAATTCAAAGATGGATGTGTTCTTAGCAAAGGGCACTGGAATGGAAATGTCATTTTGTCATAGGTCAATTCTTTCAGTAACTTGTCTGTCGGTTTGTGTCCATATAGTTTCTGTAGTTGTGAGACGTCTTCTTCAATAAAAACATCAGCTGATCTCAGGTTAGTTTCAGGAACCTGCATTCATATCGGATTAATAATGTCGGCTGATCGTCTTATTGGTTATGAATCGGGACCTTCGGTGTTTGGATCAAGTAGCTTGTGAAACACATGTCGAGCTAAATTTAGCATCTACAGCTTTTATTTATGTGTCAGATACATTTAATCAGCATTTACATAAAAAGACTCATCTGACTCGGTATCGGCAGGCAATCAGTAGTAAAAGGAACCAGATCGGGACCATGGTCGCAGGACCCGGATCGGGACCAGGGCTGCGGGGACCCGGTACAATCTGTCAGCTAGACTCTTAACGGTCACACTTCAACACACCTGTAAAAATCTCAACTCAAAGCTCCACTTACAAACCAAAGACAAGCCTTTACAGAGCTTTCAACCAGTGTCCCTGAGCTTCAGTGAAAAGATTCACCTGCTGTCTTTACTCTCACTCTGAGACCAACATTCCCTTCCAGAAGTTTCTCTATTTGCTGTTTCAAACCCTCTTTGTGTTTTACTGTACTTGTCTAAATGGGGGGGTGTGTTCAATGGGACCATGTTGAGTCATAATGTGGCAACAGCGAAAAATGAGCCAGAGCTTGTAACATCGCTGTGAGTAGGAAAAACAGTTTCCAAGAAATGCTTGAAGTATTTGCACACTTTCAGTTTCTATTAATAGGAAATGTTCAAGCTCGTCCACGGTCCAAGGGCGTGATGCAGGAGTTTCCCGGCAGCAAATAAATGTTTCCTTAACAACGAGGCTCTCACAGGAAGAGCAGAAAGAAAACATCGGGGGGCAGGGAGGGAGGAGTGGAGCAGAGGTGAAGGAGCAGAAGAGGACAAGGAATGAACCATGGGGGAGGAGGGAGCAAACACTCAGTTTTTCCAACCAACAACTCTGAGAATATGAAGCTGGAAAAGTTGGAAGTGACTGCTGAATGTCTCCACTCAGTTTAAACACTCGGGCCGCTGGAGGGAAAAACTATTCAGACCCTTTATGCAGGAAGGAAAGAAACCACCTCCCAAAATGGAGGGAAGTGGACGGTGGATGAGGACAAATTCATATCACAGCTCATTTTACCACAGAAACTCAGGTCGACAGACACTAATCTCAGAGCAGAGACCTGGGTTTTCTGTTGGATGTCTTCCAAGGACGAGACATCGCGAGTCGATAAACCAAACGAGGAGGATCTGGGACGTGCGTCCGTTGATCCGAGCTGCACGTGTGTCTGAGGACATGTGGGGGCCATTAGTGTCTTGGTGAGGAGGGCGGGGCCGCTCAGTTCAATGGAAAGAAAATCTTTCCTGTTTGGTGACAATGTGAGACTGTTCGCCTCAAACTGCTTCTGTGCTCAGTCTCGTGAGACGTTACAAACATCGACAAGCCAAACTGTTGCACAAAGATAGCCCAGCACCCGTTTCCTCATGTTTGATTAGAAACCACGGTGAGCGCCTGAGCCCACGGGCAGAGAAGGGACAGCGCTGAGACATAGCTGGTGTGAATCCATGACCAGGATTTGATGACAATGAGTAGAATGTAGAGAAAAACCTGAGTTACAATGACAGGTTGTCTCGGCATAAAAACATGCCGTCAGACTTTGTGTTAAGTAGTTCTAACTAACTTGTTCGCTTAAACTGACACCTAAAATAATTAGTTTAGACACTATCAGAAGTGATGTCCTGTTTATTTTTCCACTGTTGAAGCAGTTTCACGTCACCTGATTATCAGAGATTTTATCTAGATGTTAGTAAGACGCTGTAATTATATCTATTCAATTAAAGCGAAGCTCCAGGTACAACCAAGTCAGAATTGGATCAGTTATAAGGTTTAAATCTTTCCTGTTTTCTAAATAATCCTTCTGACCTTTGCACTTTTAGATGTTATCTGCAAGGAGGCGCTACAACAAAAAACCTCCCTCACCTTAGGACATCAACTGTTTTTGCTGGACTTTGGTGTAAAACCCCGTTTTATTTTCTTAAATTTACAGGCGTTTGTCCTCATCATCCTGTTTTGTTTTTATCATTTATGATGAAGCTAAAATGACAATGTGGACAATTCAGTTCACGAATGAAATGAGTAAAAGGACACAAAACAGAACCATGTCTCGTGACAGTAACTGTAAATATGAAAACGGAAAAACTTTCTGGGAAACTTTAAGGCCGAAACACTGCCTGATTCACTGCAAAGTTTTTAAATAACATAGCTAAAATCATTGTTTTAGTTGAGTTTACTCAAGTGGATGCAATTTTACAGTGCGCTGGCTGTAGTTTTCCCAACATGTACCAAGTTAGTGGGGTTCACCTGAAGATTCACACCCAACAGGTTAAGGTCTGAGCAGTAACTCAGTATTATCGCATATCAACTTTTAGCCTAAATTGTAGCGACGTGATTAAGTCATGGTTTCAAGTTTTTGTTTGACATGTGACGATGCTGCTGGGTCATAGATACATCATGTGTCATAAAAGATCATCTCTCCATCTGCGACCCAGCCAACCTGGAAGCAGTGAGGGCAGAGACTGGCCGGTTAAAACAGCTGAGTTTTACTGTGCAGACTAGAGGAACTAACTCACTCACTTACCGTTTCCTGTCGACAGTCCTCCAGCGAGGTGTTGGTGACGTTGAGGCGACCCAGCAGCAGCAGGATCTCGGCTCCCTGTCGCTCCTGCTCCTTCGCTGCCTCCTTCAGCTGCTTCTGCATATCCACCTTCTCCTTCTCCCAGGACATCCTGGCGTCCTCCAGCTCCTGCGTCATCTCCCCGAGGTCAGCGCGGCACTTGGCCGAACTCTTCAGGTCCGGGGACGTCGACCACACCACGATGATAATGAGCGAGATGAGGGACCAGAGGGTCAGCAGGGCGATCACCAGGCTCTTCATCTTCTGGGAGGCGTTGCTGGAGGATTCCATAAGAGGGGGTCACCTGAGGAGGAGGACTGAGACAAAGATTACGATGATGGTGAAGACAACAAGGATGAGCTGCGGCGAACGGCTGCTCTGGGTGAGGCTCTGAGTCAAACTGAGCCGAGCTTTCCCTTCTGGCTGGGCTGCAAAAACAGGGAGGGGCTCCCTCAGAGGCGACGGGACTGCAAACCCTTGGCTGCTCCACCCACAGTTACTCTGCCTGCATTCTTAGAGGAGGCAGCACTCAGCCGGACGCTGCCTCCTGGTCCCTGTTGGTCCCAGTCTGAGTTTCAGATGAGTTTCAGACCGGTAGTTTGTTTGTGTTCAGTAGAAACGGTGTCGGTCAGTTTCTGTGCTGATTCCTCTCAGTCTGTCTGGGTCTCTGGAGCCCCTCAGGAGTGCAGAACCCCCAGAACTTTAACACGGGACGAGCCAAACATGAGCAACCTCCTACTAAAAGGTGGATTCATGACCTCCCTCCGTCCTGGTGGGTGAAAATGGGTCCTCTGCTGAAAAAACTTCCTGATATGCCAAACCTCTGTGCTGCATTAAAATCCTGGCACCGGATCGAAGCCGCGCTGCCTTTCATATCAGCATCTTAACTCGCTGTCATTATCGATTTGACCTCGGGGCACACACGGCTGTTACGCTGCTGTCCACACACTTGTCTATGGAAAGTTCGACCCAGATCCAAGACGGGAGAAACTGGCTTTGACGCCCTCAGACCTTTAAACCTGCCGCAAAAACCAGTTGGAAACTGTTCATCGGCATCTTCAGAGCAACACAGAATCTGGAGAGGAATAAAAATCACTCTCTGCCCTCTAACCCTGCTGACCCTACCTCCTCTGTCCTAACACAGGGAGTTCTGCGGGTTGAGGTGAGGTCGGGGGTCAATTGTCCACACAGGCTGTGAAGGGATATGAAAGTAGTAATCACTTCCTTTATCGAGCCATCTAATGATTATTGTCTTTTAAAGTGTAACTTCTTCTATTTCTTGTTCTGTCCACAGATGGAAAAACATCAAGAGATTCGGTTACTGTGACAGAAATCCGAAAATCTTATGATAATAAAATGGTCTGAGAAGCTGGAAACAGGAAACATTGATCGGCTGATTGATTAATTGCTTGTTTCACCTCCTCAAGGTGACAACAGGTGACACTTATTATTTTTCATGTGTTGTAAAATTCTACAGGATTTAGTCCGATATGTCTCAACATGAATTAGGCTCTAGACAATCAATATTTTTATTTTCAAGATCAATCGACCAGTTGTTTGATCTTTGTACTGGTGATAAATCCAGAATATTTCATATGTTCTCCCCCACAGACGAGGAGAAGCATCACATCCTCGTTTCTGAGAAGCTGAGGCCAGTGAATTTTTGGCCTTTTTCCCTGAAAAATTCCTGAAACAATCAAACAAATATGGAATTGTTGTTGATTCACGTTTTCTTCGATGAATGTTTTCAGGTCTGGACCCGAGTTCTCCCAGACCCTGACGGACTTGAACAACCAGTTCCTCACTGAGCACCGAGCCTCCCAGGGTCCAGCTCCCTGCAGAACTGCAGTCACAAATCCACAGATTTAACGGAGTTATTTCTGCCTGAAGTCACTGTGGCGCCACCGTGAACACCAGAACACCTCACGACGTGTCCTCGCGTCTGTCAGGCTGATCTCAGAGCAGTGATTCAGCAGGACAGACTGTCTGTGTCGCAGCTCCTCCTGCTGACACAAAACATACACTACAACTCTGATGTCTCACTGCTCAACACGCACATTGACAGTGTGAAAGATCGACCAAAATAAACATCATTTCATTATCACATATTCTACATTAATCAGTAGCTATTCTGAATTAGGAAAAATTTTCATCATTTTTTTAACGCTGTGTGTTTGTGTGTGTGTGAGTGTGTGGGTGTATGGGTGTGGGGGGGGCTCCATTTTCCATTATTATTCCTCAGGAAGTGAGGAATAACCATCTGCAGTCTAAACTGCATGGCCTAAAGTATTTGGACAACAACCATTCATGCGAACTGAACGAGCCATGTCCATTAATTGTGCCCCCGGGGGGTTTGACATAAATCAGGCCACTGCTCGTGATTTGGTCTGTGGAAACCGTTCAATGTCTTCTGTCTCCATCCCCTTCATGATTTGTCTTGTCCTTAATCAGTGTTGGACAGCAGAGACAGACGGGACAGGTGGGAAGACATGAGGGGGCCGACGTGACCCTCGACCCCGACCCGGAGCCCGAGAGACCTCGGAGGTCTGAGAGTAAGACACTGAGGATCCCTGAGGACCCGTTGTGTGTTTTGACTGAAACGCTCCGACAGTTTTAAGAGCAGCTGTGGCAGCAGCTTCCTCAGTCCGTTGACGATGGAGTCTGTGTTGGTGCGTCTGGTCCTCTTCTGTCTCAGTGGTGAGTCCATCTCACGTCCTTTTATCTTATTCACATCTAAACTCCTCAGTCTTCACATTTAAGCCCATGTTTAAATTCTGACAGAGGCGTCAAAGCCGCTGTCGAGAGGCTTAGGAGCTGTTTGTCATTTTAAGACAACTTTAGGGGATTTTATGATGAAAATCCCTTCAAATTAAGGCTTCCTGTCTAGAGGATTAAAATTTCTCAGGGAGACTCTAAACCAAAAAAATGGTTTTAGCTTAAGACATAATGTGATGTTGATATTTCAGACATGTGTATCACACAAACTTTAAACAGTCAAATATAACAACTAACCTGCATTTATCCTAATATTCATTATAGAAAATATGTGCTAATAACAACTGTAATGTAAAGATATATTAAACAAATATAATCTACTGCAGTCCAAATATTTTTCAACATATGGATGTAAATGTATTTTCAAGAATGTATCAGAATTGATGGCTGAGCACCACTTACTATTCTCATATTCTTAAATAGACATACACAGAAAATATGGACATTATATTATATATATATATATATATATATATATATATATATATATATATAATATGTGTGTGTATGTATGTATGTATGTATGTATATATATATATATATATATATATATATATATATATATATATATATATATATACATGTGTATGTATATATATGTGTGTGTATGTATATATATATATATGTATGTATATATATGTATGTATACATATATATGTATGTATGTATGTATATATATGTGTATGTATATATGTATATATATGTGTATATATGTATATGTATATATGTATACACATATATGTATACATATATGTATATATACATATATGTATATGTGTTTGTGTGTGTGTGTGTCTTTATATATATATATATATATATATATATAATTACCCCTGTGTAAAAAAAGTAATTAAATATGAAAATCTTTAGTTTGATAAGTGTGAGGACTTCGATTTCCATTAGTTGATTATTTTTCTGTCCATCTGTCGTTCTGCAGTTTATTTTGTGTGATTATTATTCTGTACGTATCGTTTGTGTTTGTGAACAGATGTGACAGTTTGATGAGGCTCTCTCACCATCGACTAAATGACTAATAACTGAATGATGTCTGAAGCTCTAGTTAATATTCAGCAGAATATCTGACAAATGAAAATCATGATGATGAGAAAGCTCATTAAATTAAAAGTAAATAAATCAACTGAAACAGTTGATTTAATTATTGAAACAGAATCAAGTCAAATTACAACTTTGTATCTGATTGCGATGCAAAATCTGATAAATTTGATCTGTTGGTCAAAAATAAATGTGTTTTAGACAAGGGGGAGTTCACTGTCAATAATCTGACTTCACTGTTTGAAGGTTTCTGGTGGGGGCCCCGAGCGTCCGCCCTGCCGGTCTCCACCATCCAGGTAAGGGTGGGGGAGGACGCCACTCTGCATTGCCCCTTGCTGGACACCCCCCATTCCACCACCTTGGCCTTGAACACTGGTGCCCCTGCCGACCCGCCCCCCGCCTACACCCTGAGCTGGTACAGGAAGGCCGCAGGCCAGAGTCCTCAGCTGCTCCTCACAGTCAGGTCCATGGACCGGGCCCCCAATGTGAGATATGGGTCCGGGGTCCGTCCCGACCGGGTCTCAGCGGTGCCCGACGGGTCCCTGCGGCTTCGAGGCTCCAAGTGTAGCGACGCCGCCATTTATTTCTGCAGCATTAGTCTGGGACATAAGCAGCAGAAGAAGAAACTCAGGGAGAAATGAAGTGTCGAACCTGAACTGGTCCGAGTTTGGTTTTCACCTTTAGTTTCTGTCTATGTTTGATTGTTTCTGATTCTATTTTAAAATTAATGTCATACTGTAGGAAATGAGTCCATTTAAATGTAGTAAATGTGCCTTTGATGATCTTATTAAACAGTTTTGTTCATCTGTTGTTGGGACTTTGTTTCCTGTAGGTCTCATTAACATCAGTTTTCATCCGACTGTGAATCCGTCACTTGACTCTTTTGGCGTTTGCCTGGGAAATCTGGACATTTTTCCACATGTTCTGTCGTAGCTGTAACTTGTGTGTCTGTCGCCTGGTCACCATGTGACCAGATGACCATGTGACCAGGTGGCACTGACCCAGGGTCAGTGGATGTTTGTGGAGGGATGTAACACTGTGCTGCTGGATACTGGAACATTTTCACTATTTTCGGACATTTGAATGACAAAACAATTAACCAGGGAAAAATGATCCCTGGTTGCAGCTGTGGTGTGAAACAGCTTCAGCCTCATTTTCTTCCACCACACAGACTGACTGTAGGTTCCTCCACTGTTTTCAGGTTAAAAGAAAAAAGAATTCATAAAGCTCTCAGTCTTGACCTCAATGAACATTATTGGTGCAGCATTTTTACTCATTTTAAAAATCAAAGTTGTCATTTGAACTTAAAATCTACTGAACATCACTGGACAAAGCATCCGCTGATGAATAATGATCTGAATTAATCAATAATATGAACAGAACCGGGTATTTGTGTCATAAATCAGACCTGCAGTAAAAACAACCTGTGATGAAACCAGTGTCCAGTCAAAGAAAAGACACTGATCAGGGTCCAAGGAGTCGGGATCAGGGTCAATAATGACATTAACAGCAAAAATACAGTCAGGTCATAAATAATGTGGTTAAAAAGCTAAAGGATGAGAAGGGAAAAATAACAGAAATATTCACTTTGACAATATTCTAACAAATAATGAGCAAAACTCTCACTAGAAAAGGAATAAAAACCAAATAAAAAGAAACAGGTGGTTTCCAGACTCATAATCTGTTTATGATAAAAGATGAACTGATTTCTATGACATCTGTACACTTAAAGCCATTTACTTAAGTCGTTTAATCATTAAAAGCATCTTTGCCTCCATAGTTTTTTGTTGCTTTAAATAACTGCTGCGTGATTATTTACATTTATTTTCGCACTTATTTGTATAAACTAGATAAAGTGTGTTAAGTTATTCAGAATGAAGCTTTTTAATTTGGTCGCTTTAATTTTTTTATTTAAGCTTATTTGTATCATGTCTCTGCCTCCTGGGCTGCTTTTCAGGAGAAGTCTCATAAGTGAGTGAATCAACATTTAATCTGACTCTAGATCTGTTTCTACGGATCTTTAACAGAAATCTGTCGTTCTGCAGTTTATTCTGTGTGATTATTATTATTCTGTATGTATTGTTCGTGTTTGTGAACAGATGTGACAGTTTGACGACAATCTTTCACCAGAGATACTGGTTCCTCAGTTGAATCAACAGAAAATTTCCTGTTTTTCAGACTCTCACCAACCGACCGAACCAACGGTCGATCTGATCCCAGAGCAGCTCATCTCCTCTGGAGACTGTTGGTTTTCTGCACCAGCAATTTCTCTTGTCTCCAAATGAAAAGTCGCCTGAATGATGAGGATCATTAAGACACTGGTTTCAGACTGAGAGCAGCAGATACGAGGACAGGAATCAGGTAAAAAAAAAAAAATTAAGACTTTTATTTAAATGAAGAGAAGAACTTTTATTTCGGATAAAAGTAGTTTTATTAAAGGTAAAAAAAAAAAATATGGGGCGTTTATTTAAGCAAAAAAAAAGAAACATCATTAGAGGCAAAAATGTAATTATTAGGAGTTTTAATGAAGGATTAACCGCTATGACTTTTAATCAAATGTTAAAAACTTAATTAAAATGACTGTTTAAGATAAAAACTGTTTCTAGTAAAGGTTGTAAAATATAATAATTAGGACTATATGGTGAATACTGTCATTATAAGAACTTTTAATAAGAATGTTTTACTTGTTTAATGTAAAACATTCATTCCTCTTTTACGATATATTAATACGATTACAAAACAAAATCTCGTTTTACAAAGATGTTATTTTAAGGTAAAATGAGCCATTCTGGCAAAACTTTTATTTATCTTTAACATCATTATAAGAACTTCAGAAAAAACGAATGTGCCGATTTACCGCATCGTCCATCCTGACCAGGATCTTCAGGACGCGTCCCTGCGTTGATCATCGGACTGAGACACAGGACGAGTCTTCAGGATGGACTCGGCAGTGGCCTTCATCATCCTCTTGGGGTGAGACTCCCAGAAACAGAGGGACTGCATCTTTACGGCTGCATCTGGTCCGTGCATCCCGCATTGATCCTGGTTTGTCTCCCACCGTTGCAGGTGTTACCGTGTTTGGACACAGGACACAGGACAGTCTGTCTCCTTCTCCATGGTTTTCAGCAGAGGAACTTGGCTGCTGGTGGACGCCGCAGAAGACACGGCTGCTTGTGACAAAGACGATGACCTTCCTCATCCTGACAAGATGAAAGGTTGGTTTCCATGAACATGACCTTGACCAGCAGGAGCTCGTGTGTGGCTGAGGCTACTTCACCGGTTTCACTGGTTTTTCACTGGTCTCTTTCAGCTACTCCTAGTTTTCCCTATATTTCAAATGTAGAACTGTGTCTGTTCTCAGGTTCCACGTTCCGCATTGGTCCGTCGGTTCAGGCTCTGTCATCGGTCCCATTCTCCCCGGACCCAGGATCTCCTCGCCTGCTGGTCTGTCTCCTCTCCAGGTTAAAGTCGCCTGTGCAGGACGTCCTGTGGTGGGTCGACGACGCACCGGTGACATCGGAGGGTGCCGCCATGTCGCTGATGAGGTCTGAGGAGGGCGGGGCCTACAGCGCCATCTCAGTGTGGGAGGTGTCAGACTGGAGATCCGGGTCCGTGTACTGGTGTGGGACAATCCAGGAGGGTCAAGTCTACAGACAGAAGGTCTGCTTGGAGGACTGATCCAGACCCAGGACCCAGACCAGACTCGGGACCGGTCACTGCTCCAGCCAATTGTATACTGTGCCTTATAAGTTACAAGCTTATTGAGTTTATTGATGTTTCGCATGTTAAATCAAAATCAGCTTTTACTCCAGATCATCAGAGAAATGAAACATGGTGGAGAAGTAAATTAAAACCTCTAGTTCCACTTTGATCAGACAGAACTGGTGTAAATCAGAGTCACACTGACTAAAGCCACCGTCTTGTTGTGTTTTCAGCCTTGAAAAAGTGTGAACATGTTTCCAGTGTGGTTGATGAATAAATACTGATCAGAGCGGCGCCACAGTCATCCATGAGTGTGATGATGTATTAAAGGTAACGTCTCCATTTCCAGAGATGACCCCTGACCCGTTTCACACTAAGACTGTCCGTTCATACTCAAACACTCTTCCAACGGCGTCTGTCTGTCCTCCGGGGGAAAGACGAGCAGACCCCACGAGTGATTGGATCAACTTCCCTTTATAGGCCACGCGGCGTAAAGTCCCGCATCATAGAATCAAACGTGTTCATCTGAATCAGACTGAACCCGGATCAGCTGCTGTGACAGAGTCCTGCAGGATTCAGACTCTCTTTAATCTGGTTTGATCAACAGAAGTGAAATAATACATGCAAAGGTACACATGTGATTAGACATGCGTTACACTGTCAGTTTACATGTTATCCTCAGAAATAAAAAAGGTACAAGTTTACTCATCAATCATAAAACAACCTCAAACAACCCCCCCCCCCCCCGCCTCCCTCAGGGGCCGATATAAATAGAAGCCAAATATACATGTTTGTACAGAGGAGTATAGATGTGCACATTCTCTTCAGCAGGACAGCTTTTTACCCAGTGTGTTTTGGTTTGGCAAGAAGTTACAGACACGTGGACGGACCAGTCCAAGAGAACACGACCAGAACTCCCGTTTCTACTGGCGTATTTAAAGGAGGACTAAACCACGGACCAGTATCTGTAACACAGCAAGGACCTCCACAATTCGGACTCTGACCCAACCGGTCACAACCAGTTAAACCAGCCTGATCCGCCAGTCCGGCACCAGCTGACGCCAGGATTCAGGCCCTGCGGTTCTGTGGGTCTGGATCCTCTTTAAATAGAAAAAAAGCATCATAAGGGACGATCGTGTTCCTCTTGACAGTCTGGGATTCTGTACGGTGGCTGAGACAGAACAAAAAGCACAGAAACCTGAGAAAACAAAGGGAAATGGGAAAAAAACAAAAACACAAAAACACTTTTGATCAACTGGAGAGCACTTAATTCTCATTTATAAACAAAGACCAGACCAGGAACCATATTTATCAAGTACCTCAGAACCACCTGTTGATAAAAACCTGCTGTTGTAAATTATGACATGTTGTAGATTTTATGTTCACAGGGCTAAAAAAAAAAAAAAAAAAAAAAAGTAAATGTAGCCTATATGTAAATTCAGGGGAATAGATTTGGTTTGTAGTGGCACAGCCGGGGGGGGGTATTCTGTAGGTATAGGCCTCTATATACCCCTTTATATGATTAGCTTCTTCCCCATCAGGAGGCATCTGATCGTCCCAGACTTGGGCCGAGTCCCAACCCTCATCCCGGGTCGATGCGTTAGAACCCATCTGCAGCTCTGACACGTCTGACTGAGATGTGGGCAACTTCCTTGCTGAATGTCCTAAAAGTCAGATCGAAGACCAGGATTTCTGAGGTCTCTGATAAATACCGGCCCAAAACCATTTTGACCTTCAACCTTTCGCTGCAGCTTATTTTAAAACTCCTGGACTCACGCTGGAGTTCCTCGGATTGGTCTCTGTCTGGATCTAGACCAGCTGACCACAGGCTGGACGCCGCTGTTTTCTAAGACCGCTGTCTCGTTCATTCTTTCTCCGCCGCCGTTCGTGTGTCTGTAAATGTGGGCTCATTTTTTCTTTGAGCGGCACCAGGTCAACCTGCTCTTCTCGTCTCATGTTCTCTCCGCGTTCCGCATCATTTCTATCAGATTGGAAGCCCCTGTACAAAGTAGAGGTAGAACGTGTGGTTTCAGATCAGATGAAAGGGTTCGATTTCCACCGGAGGTCAAATCTGGTTTCTCGGGGGGTTGAACACTGAGCCTGTCTCTGGTTTTGTGTCTGTAATAATCTGATTAAAACCAAACTATGTACAGTGCAAAGAGGAGATCGTCCTCACTGCCGTGTAAACAACACAACGTTTTACTAGAAGCTCACGAACACAACACATTACTTACCTGAACGCTAGAGACTGGAGCTACACGATCTACTCATACGGTCAGAGTAAAGAGTAGAAATGATAAAAAAAAAAACCCAGGTAGATTGTCTCTGCGAGAAGCAGAAACCTTCATTTTCTCCCCTCAGAGTTTTACAGCAACATTGAGTCTGAACACATGAGCTCTGAAACCAAAAGGGAAGCAGAAGGAGACGCTGCTCTCTCACGCCTCCTCCTTCATGCCTGTGTCCACATGTGCCACGTTGCTAAAGAGTGATCAAATACAATCAATCAGCCCCGTCCTGAGCGTCCCAGGGAAAATTCACCTTCTGAACCAGGAGAAGAAGAAGAAGAAGCCAGAGAGGAGGCCAGAGTCTCTGTTAGTCCCGTATCAGAACCAGCGGCCTGTTCCGGGCAACACAATGAGGGATTTTGACTTAAACAATTCCAATTATGTTCACGGACTGATACAATGCTACCATTATATGTCCACACAGCAGCTGGAGGTGGTCTGGATCACATCTGTAATGAGGTTTCAGCATCTGTCACCATCTCTAGTCACCTCACTGTCCCAGCCGCGTGTCAAAGGGCTACAGGTGGGACAATAAGTTGAGACCATGAAGCTGCAGTGTTTCAGGAGACTGCTACGTCCCTCAAGACCAGACATCCCCCCGACTCCATCACGATCCACTCAGCTCCGGCCACCACTGTTGCAAAGTGTGCCAGCAAACTTGTGTAAAACAGTGGCATATAAAAGCCACCACCACCTAGTGGTTTGGAGGTGGTTTCTGAGTGACATCGACTCAGAAGTATAAATGCTGACAACGGTGTAAGCTCTGTGAAGCAGAAGCAAAAATCCAGCTTCACAGGGTCAGAGAGCAGAGTGACAGGGCTCCATAAATCTAGAGACAGAAAGAAGCATAGTGGAGCATCGGGCGCTTGACCCCCCCCCCCCCCCCCCCCTCCAGCTCGCTGGGCCCTGTAACTGGCTTCTGCACCGGCCCTGACTCTCTTCTTACAGTAGAATTACATCTAGCCGGGTTGGCAAGTAGCCAACATGCGTTTCCAGATGTCAACCGACGCACATCTGGCTGTTGCAACAGTCTCTTGAAATCGCTGCTACTTAGCCTGCAAACTGAGATCTGATCACACTGCAGCAAAATGGAGAAAACCTATTAATACCAGATGTGAATGTCACTACCTGTGATCAGGTGTCATATTGCAGGTGTCCACCAATGTAACGCTTGGTTTCGGCTGTAAACATAATAACTGTTTGAGCAGTTCGGTTTCATTTGGAACAAACATTCAGCTAATTTTTCAGTCAGCAGTTAAATGTTTATTACTGTGGTAAGAAGAGCCACATACGCCAAGAGACGCCCTTTAGTTTGATCTGAGGGGAGTTTAACGTTTTGTTTTTAATGTGAGTTCTTGGGTGAATAACATGCTTTAAAAATAAACTGATGCTTCGTGAAGCCACTGGTTCGAAGACTCTGCTACAACCATAATTACAAGCAGCCAAGTGGGAAGAACCTTGTCAGCTTCCGACTTGTTATTCTGAGTTGATGCGGTGAAAAAAACTACAGATGTGTCAACAGTCTGTTGACAGAACAACTGCAAATATAACACAGGGTTCATACTAATACAATCCATTCAGCTCATTCGAGAGAGAGACAGTGAACTTTAATAACTCGTGACAGAAATAAACTATCTACAAAAACAGAAAACACTGTTTTTAATTTGTAGTACTTTTTCATCACAGCTAGAAACCTGAATTCAACAAGTTTTTCAGAAGATGATAAATCACAAATGGAGGTTGTTGTACATAGGAAAAAAATCTAGTTTTTATATCTATTAAAAAAATTAAATGATGTTTAGAATTCGAAGTGTCACTTCCTGTTCGTAGCGTGTTAGCGGGCTCTGGTGTTTTTCTTACCACAGTAAAAAAGAGAACAGAGGATCCAACGAGTCCTGATATGGGACTAACGGTTTTACATCTGAATAATCTCCAACCTTCGAACTAAAAACCAGGAGCTCAAACGTGAAAACAGAACAACTGTCCAGCTGCAAAAACATCCAACGAAACTTCAGTGACCAGGTGCCGTAGCTGTTAACATGTTAGCAACAGCCGAGCGACAGAAATGGAAGTTGTCATCGCACAGGTTAAATGTTACAGACACTTTAGGTTCTGGTGTAATTTGATCCCAATATATGATGATAGATGTTTGTAAAGAACTGAACTGAACCTCATTACGTTTGTGTCTGTGGAGCGTCTGCGCTGTTTGCCAGGTGATCACTGGCATTGGGCGGTCTTACTGGCAGGCTCTGCTCCTGGCGTGAAGCCGTTGCTCAGGTTGTTTGGATTCGGGGGCGTGGTCAGCACGGGTGTGGCCTCGACTCTGGAGGCGGGCTCTACCACAGAGCAGCTCTTCTGTGGCAGCCGGGGGTGGACCAGCATGGTTTTGGGGGCGACGGACGCCTGTCGCAGCCCATCGGCTCGCAGGGGCGGTCTGGTGGGGGTGGGGGCAGGGCTTGGGCTTGGGCTTGGGCTTGGGCTTGGGCTTGGGCTTGGGCTTGGTACATCAGGGCCAGGGGGTTTGGGGCCGCGTGAAGGGGAGGGGCTGAGGGCGTGTTCCTCAGTGGGCTTCGATGTATTATCCCGTGGCTGTCGATCTGGGGGCGGGGCCTCTTTCTCTCCAGGGGCGGGGTCTGTGGATTCAGGAGGCGGGTCCTGCTGCATGCTGCTCTGCCTGGAAGCCCCTGAACCTGGAATCTCGCAGCTGTCGGTGCGGCGTCGCGAGCCTTCATGCATCCGACTGGTGGCGACGACAGCCTTCATGGCGGCCTGTCAACACACACATCACTGTCAACACACTTTACAATCTCATTAACCTTCAGCCAAAGCACAGTCGCTACAATCTGGGTTAAAACTGGGTTAAGACTGGAATCTCATAAGATATCTGTTTTATCTCATAAAAAGTATTTTACCAGGGAAATATGTATTGTTTGGAGAAAAAAAGCTGGTTACATGGACATGACAGTGTTGTATTGAGTCTCTGAAGCTCTGGTTGTTTTTGCAGACAAGATGCCGCCCTCACCTTGAGCTTACGTCGAGCGTTGAACTCCTGCAGTTTCCTCTGGGTGGTGTCCATGTGGGAGAAGCGTGCAGCTTTACCCAGCACCCAGGGATGCTGCAGGGCCTCCCGAACACTGAGGCGCTTGTGAGGGTCAAGGACAATCAGCTTGCTGACCTACAGATGGATAAAGATGGACAGGACCGAGTTCAGACTGTCTGAAGGGGAAGAAACGTTCTCCAGGACAGTTCCAGGTCAAGTCTCGAACTATTTCAGACCTGGAACAAGGTCGAATCAGGTCTCAAGTCAATCAGAAAAAAAAAAAAATCAAGTTATCTGAGACAAGTCCTTGTCAGGTACGATGACATTAGTTCCACTGTCAATACAGACGAGATCAACTTGAGCGACAATTCATTCTGAGTCTCAAGTTAATCCTGATAAGTCCAAGTCCAAGTCAAGTCTCAAGTATCCAGACCCAATCATTCGAGACAAGTGAAATAAAAGCCAGTGAAGAAGATGCCAGGCCAGCTTATGTTTGGTCTCCAGTCATTCTAGAACAAATTCAAGTCATTTGAGAGGAGTCTGAGCTGAGCTGTGTCTCAAATCCTTGTGTCATTCAGGATTCGTCCTAGTCATCTCAAGCCATTTCAGAAAAAATCCAAGTCATGTCTGATATGTTCTTAAACACCGTTTCAAGTCAAATTTAAGGTCAAGGTCTCATGTCATCCCAGACAAGTCTAATCTAAGTTTCCCAGACACGATTGAGACATTCGAGTCCTTGCAGTTTCACGAAATTCATTCAAGATTTTAATTGTACTTCTCTCGATTGATAAGTAATTTGAGAAAAATCCAAGTAAAATCAAAAGAAATTCTAGAAAGGTCCATTCTAAGTCCCAAGTCATTCCAGACCAGTCCAGCTCGTTTGTTCAGTCCGAGTCTCAGCGACATGGGCAATGAAAGGACCCTTCTCATGGATTCGAACATTTTACTTTGAAATCACCTAACAACATTTGACTCACTGAAACAATGGGTATGAAAACTATCTGCACTACCAACGCACACATGTACAGGACGAAGGCGACATCTGAGACACTGTATATGAAAACAGACCCGTTTCAATCAAATCAGAACTCATCACAAGTAGTTAAATATCAATCCACTGAAATACATATTGATCAATGAAGTGAAACAAGATGTGTTTAGCTACGTTGTGGGGTTGTCTGGAAACAGCAGAACTCACCAAGTCCTTGGCATTGAGGGAGACCTCGTCCCACCACGGGGACACAAACTCGTAATCGCAGTTGAGGATTCGGCTGTACATGTACTGATCCCCCCTCGGGTCGAAGAAGGGCTCGAACCCACAGAGTCTGAAACAGGGTGCAAGTCGGCTCACTGCTCATGGCTAAGGTGTTCAAGGGATTTATAACATGGCTGCCGTCAACTATGGTTCAGAAACTGAAAACAAAAATTCACATTACAAGACTTGCTCTTTTGTTTCTTTTTTCAAGTTTAGCAGTAGTGGACCACAATCAATACAACAATGTAAAAATACTCTGTTACAAGTAAATGCTCTGCATTCAAACATAAGTAAAATTAAAAGAATTGGCATCAAGATTTGCCTAAAGTACCAAAAGTGAAAGTCCTTGTCATATAGAATGGGCCCTTTTAGAATATTTTAATGTTTTAAATCATTGTAAATTATAGCCCTCACATTAACATGTAAACATATTTAAACGGCTTCATGTGACATTTATGAGCTATAAACTGCAAAGAATCTCCGTCTTTGAAATTAATTATAAGTTAATTATTGATCCTAAAATACTTTTTTTTTAAAATCTTAATATAGAACAAAAAACTGCCTGTCTTGTTCAATGATTTTAACATGTTTCAAATAGAATTTATTATGAAGATTCACTTGTCTAGAATCAAGGCAAGTGACACATTTCAGTAAACTAGCTGAGTTGTATTACAATAGATTGAAATTCAATTTTTTTTTTACTGTTTTAAGAAAATAGCAGTCAGGGACTCTATATTAGACCAGAGGTGCCTGAAAAGATGAGGATTTTTGCTGTGTGTGTAGTAAATATGTTAAAATAAAATGTTGATGTTACTCCGGCTGTCAGACACTGTAAATGTAGAGAAGTATAAAGATAAATTCACTCATAAAACTGAACTAAAGTATACGTAACTCAACTACCTGCTTAAGAACAGTACTAGAGTAAATGTACCTAGTTACTTTCCACCACTGAAAAATAGTGAATGGTTTTTAATTCAGCTGAATAATCTTCAAACTAAACAACTTGTCACACAAAAACTGTAATTGTGACACAAAATGTCACAATTACAGTTTTTTCGTAAACAGCGAAAACGTGTAGTTCTGGAGTAGGGAACAATAGAGCAGTGTGATATGGACTCTGCTGGTACATTACACATCAAACCCATCTGAAGGCACATTAAAGCCTTCAATTAATGTCTGAAGAAAACAGATAAACAGGAAGCTGGGTTTCCCATTATGTCACCACCATTAATGGCTGATAGGGGACAACAGAAGAGCATAAAGCTTAGATGTGAAAGTCATACTGACGGATCAAGTCTATACTAACTCATCCAGTACAAGTGTGTGTGTGAGTGCGTGTGAGTGCGTGTGCGTGTATGTGGGTGAGTGTGTGTGTGCGTGTGTGTGCACGTGTGCGTGCGTGTGTGTCTGTACATATGAGTGAGTGTGTGTGTGTGTACGTGTGGGTGAGTGTGTGTGGACCGGCAGCGAGGTGCTAATGGACTCACAGGATGTAGAGGATGACGCCCACCGACCACATGTCCACCTCAGGGCCGTAGGCATTTCCCCGCAGGATCTCTGGAGCTGCAGACAGAGGAGGCTGTTAGCTGCCAGATGGCTGACACAAGCTCCGAACCACAGTCATGGGGAATCCCACAGAGCAGCGGCTGCTGTGAACGCATCCCTGCCTGCTACCGGATATCGTAGCAAAACAGGTCATTAAACACATACACTACAGATACTACAACATCTACTACAGACACTATACCTTCTACTACAGATACTATACCTTCTACTACGGATACTACACCATCTGCTACGGATACTACACCATCTACTTCTGACGGTGTACCACCTAATATTTCTACTCTACTGTTCACTATACCTGTTAAAATGCCTAATTTTTACTGTACCATTAACAGCACCAACTACACCACTAATAGCTCTAGTGTACACTTTACTAGAGCTTGTGCAGCATTTAATACTTCTACTACAACCTTTACTACACCTACTATACCCCCTAATATTGCCACTTTACCTTTTACTACGCCTTTTACAACAGGTCATACTCACACTGTAGCATTTACTACACCTGCTACAACATCTAAAACTTCTACCACAGACATTTAATGTGCCTTCCTCAGAACCTACTTCTTCTAATATAATGTTTACTACAGCTACCACAACACCTGATACTGCTGTTTCACAGTGTATTTTAGATGATAAAAGTCTGTGTACTTACCGCAGTACCCTGGAGTACCACAGACAGTCTTCATGGTCACCTGGTCATCAATGATTTTGGAGAGACCAAAGTCAGCTGTACGAGAAGAGAATATTTCATCATTAGAACTGAATTAAAAGAAAATCATCATTCATTGTTTAACTCTGGGGGTTTTCGTGTGATTCTGCTGTTTCCTGTTTCTATTTAAAGGGAAACGTGGGCATGAGGCAGTGGAGGGTGGAAGAGAATGTGTCTCCCTGCAGGAGAGTCTCTGAGGTGAGGGGAGGTGTCGGTGGAAGCAGAATATGAGCTGCCTCCATCTGTAGCCACCCACCGACCATCTGGAGGCCGATACTCACAGAGGCTTCTCGTAAAACTGCACCAAATAATAAACCAACACTGGGCTGAGTGAACGGCTCTGTAACTGTGAGTCTTTACCTCCATACTTTCTACTTCTGACATGAATTCTCACACCAAAGGTAATAATGTTATGTGGCTATCAAGCTTTATAAACTACAGATGGTAAAATTTAATCTTTTACAATGTATCAAATAAAATTCATTACTCTATCTGAAAAACCAACATTGATTTTAGACACACTGGATCCATGGTAAGAAATCTTACTGTGCTGTTACATAAAATATGTATGAATAATAATTATTATCAGTAAACATTAATTATTGATAAACAGTACTATTATTTATTAATATCGTTTGATATTAATTTATTTTTTATCAGAAAAAATTTGAAGTAAGTAGATACCAATCAGTTAATTGTATACTTGGAAGCCTACTGTACTAAATGATATTCTTGTGATTAAACACTGGATTAGAATGTTAATTACCTGTTGGATCTCAGCACAGCCTTTGAACCTTACTGACAGATTAAGGTGGTGGGTTGTTGCTCTTTGTTGATCTGGATCCCGTTTAACACAACTTAACACAAAGAGCCTGTTCTTGGCCCTGTTGATTTTCTATCCATAGATTGGGCTTTTTAATGTCATTTCAGTATATTTCATCACTTTTATGCAGACGCAACTCAGCCATACTTGTTGTGTGAAATGTGAAGATCTATGTAATTTAACCAACAAAAATTACTGCCTGAACACCATGAGATTCTGTAGGTCTCAAATATTTTCTTAAACAGAATGAGGATGTGACAGGGGTGTCCTTATCGGCCCTGACAATGCTCAGAGGACCCTGCAGCGGAGTCTGGGACCTTTGACCACAAATAGCAAACCTCACAGTAAAAAAATAGGTGTAAATTTAGATTCTAGTCTGAATTTTAACAACATGTTAAGAGGTCTGTACTCATCATTCAACTCTTTTTAAAGTTAAGGAAATCTCTGAGGTCAGACCAAAAATTGTTGGTGGTGGTGATGGCTCAAAATGCTGCAGCAAACAAGTAGCTCCAGGGTTTATGGCCCTGATGCAGCCAACAGGTGATTACCTATCTTGAGCGCGGCGTCCAGCGACAGGTCAGCGTAGAGCAGGTTCTCCGGCTTGAGGTCACGATGCACAACACCGTTCTCATGTAAGTACTGCAACATGCGCACACACACACACACACACACACATACACACACACACACACACACATACACAGGTCAAAATGTTACAGAAACAGTCTGAATGCTGCTGAGCTCCGCATTCTACTGCATCAGTAAGAGCACCCCCTGCAGGCTGCGCAACTAACTGGAGTGGACGAGCTGTGAGTAAAAAGCCTTCAGGTGAGGTGAAGGTATTTGAGGTGGGGTTGGGAGGCTGGTGGAGGTCCGTGGAGGATCTGGCAGGACGAATGAAAAGGGAGAATGAAACGGTGAACTGACAGATGGACTCTTCCTCTGGCTCCCAGCATCCCCTGCTGCTCCCTGGACACCGAGCGCCCGTCCTCAGATCAGGTCGGTATCACACTGAGCATCAGAGTTATGGCCGATGGAGGAGAACAGCGGCAGCGGACCGAGTGTTTCTGTCAGAGACGCAGTCATTGACCACATCATTCCACCTTAGAATTATCGCCGAAGTCAGAACATTCTCAGTAACGACACCGTCTCTCGTCTCAGCCACTGCGATGCTGGTTGAACTAAACCTCCAACAAAAATCAGTGCACAGCTCAGTCAGCGTTTAATAAAAAACATGTCAAAGGGGAGAAACTCATCACATGTCTGTTACCATCTTTACCAGAGGGTCAGCACCTGCACGCTTGGTTGAGCTGCCTCTCATGGCAATGAAGTTTGCAGCACTGACACGTGTGGAGCAGCAGCCTTTTCTTATTATCAACAGAAAAGCCCGACAACCAGCGTCACTGAATTCATCCAAGAAACAGATCAAATTAGCTTCTAATTCTTCAGCATTTTACTGCCTTGCCTATTTCATTGAATCTCACTGAAACAGTTTATTTTACTTTATTTCATCTTTTGAAAATTTTCATTTGTTTAAACATTTTTGTGCAATTTTATTTAAAGAGCTGCATCTCATGTATGAAAGGTGCTAGACAAATACAGATTATTAATTATTATTATTAGTAGTAGTAGTAGTAGTAGTAGTATTGAGCTGCAACTAACGATTATTTTCCTCAGGGACTGAGGGGGGGGGGGGTCATCGGGGTCACACATCGTTCAGACACAACACTAAAACACTAAAACAATTAAAATCATTAAAACAAGCTACTGCTTCTAATGGCTGACCGACATCCTGTCTCTGGGGTTTTCATTTCTCTCGATCACAGCCAATCACTGATCATTTCTGAAAATCAAACTGATTTTTCTGGACATTAATGTTTGGACCGAGGAACGTTGCGAAAAGATTCTCATCCAACAAGTTTCTTGTTTTAAACCAGTTTGTAATTACAGATTTAACACATCTACCTTGCAGGGTCCTGACCCAAATGTTGAGAAACTCGGTTGTAAAATTCTGTTTGATGTGTTCAGGGTCTGCAGGATGTTTCTTTTCTGAAGATTACACACAACACAAAAGCAAACACCAAAACTGACCTACATTTAACAAGCAGAAAAACATACGCCTGTTTGTGTTTGTGTGTGTGTGTGTGTGTGTGTGTTAATCCTCTCTGGTTTTAATCTGTTCAGCAGCAGGACGGAAGCTGCTGTTACATAAGAGACCTGCAACCAAACATAGCAACTAAACAACCACAGCAACTAGACTAACAGTAACAAGCCCAACCAGAGCAACTAAACTAACAACAGTAACTAACCCAACCAGAGCAACCAGAATTGTCTCCAGCTTGTGTGTGTTTTTATTACAGTTACTGACAGTGCAGCAGCAAAAAGCCTCTGATCATCATAGAGAAGATGATATTTATTCATATTGGAAATTATTACATGTTGTAAAAATCACTGACTTCTGACCTTAATCAAGATTAAAGTTGTTTTTTTCCACCGCTGCCATTTTGCCATGAACGGTGCAGTGTTGTATAAGCGTGTCTGTTAATGCCCCGCGTTTTTTCTGACGTCACATGTTGACGTTTAAATATGATTCTGGTCACTTTTAAATTTGATTAAACAAAGAAATGGTGAATCATCAGCGGATGAGGACTGAAATCCTACAACCGGCTTCTGACGGAGCTTCTTCAGCTTCATCTCTGTGTGTCCAGCTTAGCACAAAGCCTGGGAGCAGGGGAAACCAGGGGAAACATGAAAAACCTCATTCATGGGGATGCAACAGTGTCACCAGATCTGACAAAAAGTGGCCAAATTGTCGTAAAAGCAGTCAATCAGGCTACTTTACAACATTTATCATGAACAGGAAGTATGATGGTTACACTGTGGGCTATAACCATGTTTTTTTCCACTATCAGTCTCCATTCAGTCAAACTGTCCCATTAACAGCAGCTGAACCAGTAGTGACACTGGAGGAGTCTTAAAAACAGCAGGATTCTGAATGGAGTTCTGCAGCCTCTTGACATCAACATGTGTTTCATGTCTGTGTTCAGATCAGTCTCAGTCTGGACTCTGACCTTTGACGTAAATTGCAGCAGCTTGTCTCTGTTTTATGAGACAGGCTGCCCCCCCCCCCCCCCACAAAAAGCAGCCTGAATTATAACATCCCAGTCTGGCATCACTGAGGCTGAACAGAGGTGGAGGAAGTAAACTGTAATATGACAAGCACAGGGATGGAGTGACGGAGGCATGGAGGGAATGACGGAGGGATGGAGGGAATGACGGAGGGATGGAGGGGTGTCAGTGATCCACACTGTCTGTGACCAGCATCAGCAGGAACGTGGCCCCGTGTGATCAGACCCAGAGACTCAGTCAGTCTGAAAACCTTCATCTGGTTCTATGAATCTTCATCTTTGGTCTTCATCCCTCATCATCCTCTGTTACCTGTCTTTTCCTCGTAATAATAAAAAACACCTCTACAGAACAGAGGAACTTTATTTCTAGAGTTTAAACAAACTGTTTTATTAGCTTGAATTTTGGGCCTTTTCAGTTCAGCTGTCAACTTCATACATTTATTGAAGACCTCAGCTAAAATGAGAGGGGATGCCTCGCTCTGCAGCTGCAGTCAGTTCTGTTGAATAATGAATCCGACTCTTAACGGCAAAATAAGGAAACAAAGCATCTTTTTTTCCTCATTAAAACCTGATTTTACAGCCACACTTTAGTAAAACTGTCTGAAACACACATTGAAAACAACACCAGAGACACTGAGAGATTAATCAGGGAAACTTTGCACAGTTGAGACCAATCCTATCAAAGAAATGCTGCTTCTTCTCCTTTACATCAACTCTCAAGACTTCATCTACTTACATTGCTGCAGAAAAGCTGTAAGTGAACCCTTTACTAGATCTCTGGAAAATACAATTATGACCCTTTCATTATTTTTATTTCTTGTGAACTAAACTTTTCTATTCTTATTTTGGGCAGATTAAAGCTGACATCAAAAAAACTTGAAAAATGGGGGGGTCCTGGTACTTAATAAACTAGGGGGGGTCCTAACTATGGGGGTCCTAAAAAAACATAAAATAAGTATAAATGTAGTGTGTTTATATATATTAGTGTGTGTTTCTAGGATAGTGTGTGTATGTGTTATTGTGTGTGATATTTTTATGTTGTTGTGATGATTCTTCTTTTTTTAAATTTGATTATAATTGGTGTCTCTAGTCTAGTCTCTCTGGAGTGGACACATAAACTAAAACAAAACAACATTCTGTTAAACACTGAATTGACTGAGAAGTAGCACACTACACAGGCAGTGATAAACATGGAAAAAAAATGCTCTGACAGAGATTTGCCAGACAGAGAGAGGATAGAGTACTGCCTCTCTGCTCAGCACATGACCTCTGCTGAATCTTCAGGCGGAAAAAGGGCCTCATCAGGGGGTGGTCTCAGAAAAAGAAAAAAGGAGAGAGACAGAGAGAGGGGGAGGCACAGAGGGAGGCAGGAGGGAGGCAGAGGGAGGCAGGGAGGGCAGGCAGAGGAGGGGCAGGGAGGCAGCGAGGCAGGGATGCAGGGAGGCAGGGAGGCAGGGAGGCAGGGACGCAGGGAGGCAGGGAGGCAGGGAGGCAGGGAGGCAGGGAGGCAGGGAGGCAGCGAGGCAGCGATGCAGGGACACAGGGACGCGGGGACGCGGGGACGTGGGGACACAGGGAGGCAGGGAGGCAGCGTTAAGTCCCCGACGTGACTCCAGGAAATCACTGATCCCAGAGACAACAGGACACCTGAGACTTGATTCTGTCTCTTCTGTCCATCTGTTGCGTCCACTGATAAAAAGAACTAAGACGGGCTGTGAAGGAGAATGTGGAGGAACAGATGGTGTGGAACCAACACCAGTCTCGTTTTCTGCCTCTGCGTCGACACTTCTTACAGATGAAAAAGAGAAGAACCAAGTTTTCTCCCAACTATGTAATAAAAAGTGTGTGTGTGCTTGTGTTAGTGTTTTTGCTTGTGTGTGTGTGTGTGTGTGTGTGTGTATGTGTGTGTACACGTGAGTGTGCGTGTGTGTGAGTGCTTGTGTTTGTGTACGCGTGTGCGTATGTGTGCTTGCTTGTGTGCATGTACGTGTACGTGTGTGTGTGTGTGTGTTTGTGTGTGTTTGCTTGTGTGTGTGTGTCTGTGTTTATGCATGTTGGTGTGTGTGCGTGTGTGCGTGCTTGTGTACGTGTGCGTGTACGTGTACGTGTAATTTTGTGTGTGTGTGTGTGTGTGTGTGTATACCTGTCAAACAGCTCTCCTCCAGTCACCAGCTCCAACACCAGAGCGATGTCAGTATCTGTCTCAAAAATCTCCTTCAGCTGAATCTGATCCAGAAAGAGAAGAGCGTCTGTCAGGGCTGAGTTTAGATGCCTGATCCTGGATCAGGAATGTGGGAATCTGTGGGAATCTGTATAACTGTGGATGAGGAAATGCCGTGAACGGATGGAGAACCAGTTCTGAATTCATCAGGGTCCCAGGTCTATTAATAAACATGCCTTTCTGCTCAGATTCTCAAAGTGAAGTTTGGACCCGCTGATCCTGCTTCTGCCTCAGTGATTGATCATCACACACGTCCAGTGTTTAAAGTGCGGCAGAGCCTCAAGGCACACACCGAATAAAGCAGGTCTAACATGACTCAGTGTTTTCTGCAGCAGCCATAAAGATTTGTCTCTAACATCCCGAGTCGTTGTAGCGTCCCAGAATCAGCTCGTCTAGGCAACAGAAAACTGGCAACTCCAGAAAGCAGGATTAATTAAATCATCCCTGTTTACTTTGACTAAAGAGCTCGGTAACACTTTACTTTAAATCCCTCTATTCAGCTGTATATTCATATAGAAAGATATAATAACTGGATTATTACTTTTCCTATAAAAAATGTTTGAATTTGCATATTAATAGTATATAGACATAATTTGTAGGAGACAGGGCTGCAATAGGAATATATTGCTGATATTTATTTATTACTCTTATCATAACCCTGTTTTACAGTGATATAGACAACGACAACTTAATACAGTAACACACACAGTGTTTCATAGTGTAATATATGACGTCACCACACACAAACTGATCATGGGTCCAGTGGTTGATCAGACATTTATAGTCCGTTGGTTCTGTAGAACAACAATGTCGTAAGAAACTTACAATGTTCGGGTGGGAAAGACGCAGCAGTACACCGATCTCAGTGCGAACGATTTTCTTGTCAATCTAAAACAGAAGAACCAAACATCAGACAGCAGAACCGGCACTCAGACACTGGGAGAACCTAGCCCGGCTTAGCAGAAGGGCCGGAGATAGCGGGGAACCATTGGCGCCCAGACGCCGGTCCTTGGCCTGGTGGCAGATCACTGACCGTTTTCTTGAGGACTTTGACGGCGTAGGGTTTCTGAGTCTGTTTCTCCTCACAGCGATACACGATGGACGTGGCTCCTCTGCAAGAAAACACAGAACCACAGCCGGTGTTAGACCCGGACGCTGACCTGACACCGGATGCCATATTTTAGACGCGTGTCCCAGGAACATGGGGACGTAAGAAGTTTGTGCCCACAAACATAGTGGTGCGTTCACCAACCAACGGACGTCCCAAAATCTTTAACTGGGATTGAGGTTAATTGGGTAGTAATTTTCTTTCGATTAACCAATCAGCTCATTGTTCATGCTCCGACATGACAACTGGAACCAGCCCTGATAGTCTTAGTCTCCAGACACAGGCACATTCTCATTACATTTTCTTATTATTACTGGATCCCAAACTAAAGTCGTCAAAGTGAGGATAAAGATTTTTTTCAGTGTTTTCTGATCCATCTTTGAAATTCAGAGATTGATGAACACATGTTAACTTCCCATGTTTAACTGTGTGTGAGCAGCTGTATATCAAAAATTCCTCACTAAGCAAAAGCGTTGTAGCAGAAACAAAGTAATGTTTTATGCTTGGAGTTGTTCAGCATCAACATGAGGCTTAATGTGCAGTAAACAGTGGGTCGGTCTGTAATTCCTGCTCTGTAATGAAGCAGTGACGGTGCCTCTATGTGTTTTGATTATGCAGCTCATCTGTTGTAAATTCTATCATTTCTGCATCAGACTAGCTGGAAATGAGACAACCATCACAGCAGAGACAGAAAAAGGACCTGGAAACACCAAAACACCAAAACATGAGTTTTGAAAATGTAAAACTGAGTCGAGTTCTCTGATGTTGAGATATTAAATGAACTCGACTGCTTCGCTCAGCATTTCCTCAGTTTTAAGCCTCAGGCGAAGACGAACTGTGTTGAGTCTGACTTGGGGGTCAGGATTGGATCCGACGCTGAGCCTGAGGTCCTGCTGGTACCAGAGACCACTGTTCCTTTCCTGCTTCAAACCAACTCTAACGTGAAAATCACGTTGTTATGACGACAGACTCAGGACATCTGAGTGTTGATGGTGGTCCATCGAACTGCAGCAGCTTTTTAACGGCAGTTAAACCATTTCCTGCTCAAATCGCTGTGGACACAGATTTACCCTGACTGTGTATGTGTGTGTGTGTGTGTGTGAGAGAGAGAGAGAGTGTGTTTGTATGTGCGTGTGTGTGTGGTTGCTTTTCGGATGGATCTGTTTCCTCCATCTGTCCCAGCAGAATAAAAAATACACCCCAACACACACACACACACAAACACAGAATCCTGGATGGTCTCCATGGTAACGGGTCACCTGGTAACAGGGCTGGTGGCTCACTGACATCATTTTACTGTTTCGACTGAGCTGTTAGTGCTGTTGTGTGTTGTTGTTACTGAATTAAGAACAACACACAACAGCACTAACAGTCTTGTGTCTTTCACACCTGCAGTTCAGTTCCCCTGGACAATAGAAACGTAGGCGTCCGACAGACTGAAGGTCTCGGGTCCTTCACTGAAGTAGAGCTAGACCGGACCAGGAAGCGGCGAGGGCGTTCTTAAAGCTGCCCCAGTCTTAGACGCGTCTCCGGCCTCCAGGCTTACTCGTGGTAGATGTCTCCAGAACACATCCCCGATCAGAATCGACATCGTCATGACGACCAGGAGCCAGGCGCTCCAACGTAACCCAGTTCTGACCCAGTGGTTACTAAATGGAGCCCCCCCACCCCCCAATTGGAACAGGCCTGACAACCTGAGCTCGCTCTTCCATAGAGACTAGCTGTTAACCAATATTTACACCATTTAAACGCCCAGTGTAACTGTTGTGTTACTAGCTGACCCAAAGCTAACACTAGCTAGCCACTCAGGGGCGGAGGTCACAGGCAGACGAGACATGTCTGACCTGAAACCTGGTGCTGATGTGAAGTTTAAAATATTAACTTTCACAAAAATAACACAGCAAAGATAACAGAGCACATGTCATGTGAGGACACAATGTGGCCATAGCAGTGAATAAGCTCAGGTTGCTTAACATGCTGCAAATGGACATTTCTCCTGCTAAACTGCTGGAGCACTTCTCACTGAGTCATTGTTCAACATACGTCTCAGATAAAACCAACATCTACATGTTAAAAAGACTTTCTGCTTATGAGGCTCTTTATTTAGAACTGGAGTTCAACATCTGCCTCACTGTGTTGTTATGTATATGTTTATTTTCTGAGTTATCACAAAATAAGAGTAGGATTTTGTCAGAATTTTAATTTCTGTCAGGTTTGTGTGAACGCAAATGGATCTAAGTGTAAAATTAAAACAATCTGTTATTGTTGATACTATGGTATATTAGAATATAAAGATGTAATAACCGGTTTATTTATCTGTATAATTAATATAAAGACTTAATAACCAGGTTATTTTTTTTTCTATATAATTAATATAAAGACGTAATAACTGGTTTATTTATCTGTATAATTGATATAAAGATGTAACAACTGCTTTATTTATCTAATTATATAAAAACGTAATAACTGCTTTAATTATCTGTATAATTAATATAAAGACGTAACTGGTTTCTATCAGACTGATCAGCTGTGATCAGGTCTCAGTGTTTGTTAATGTCTCTGTCAGCGACTCTGACTCCTCCTGTGGAAACATCATCAGTGGAGGCTGCTGGACAAACAGAGGACGAACCACGACACAGTGAAACAGCTGGAACCATATAGAACATGTTGAACAGACACTGGACAATAATAAACACTGACATATGATCTTACAACCGCTTATAAACCACATTTCAGTTGGTTATAAACCAGTTATTACATGTTATTATACTGATTATAGATGATGAATAGTGGGTTTAAATTAAAGTTGCCCTGTTATGTTAATGTGATTTAATAGAACAGAACTGTGGTTCTGTCTCTTCCAGGTTCACACGGACCTGAAGACTAAAGTTGGACCAGTCCTGCACCAGGTTTTAACTAGTCCAGTTTGGTTTCTGTGGTCTGGTTTGTCGCATTAACTGCAGAGAGGTCCTGGAAGGTGTGGCCCAAGTCCACTTCACACCACCACACAGTCAGAACCGCTATGTATCAGCTAGACCCCCCTAGTCCTGCTTTTTAAAGATGATCCCAGACCCGAGTACAATCACATGGACCCCTCAAGAGGGCAATTGTGGCCACGTCACGGCTCAATGTGATCCCATCAGCCCCCCCCCCATTCCCCCTAATAATGTGGTCCAGACCTTCCCAGCTCGGAACTCAGGGTGTAGAACTCCTCCACCGTCCCGTCCCGCCTGGAACCCTCCACCCAGAACTCGGCCGGCTCCGAACCAGGTCGGGACGTCGGCATGATGATGGCAGAACACCCCCAAAAACCAGGACCAGAGAGCAAGAGGACTGCGTCCAAGATCACACCTGGACCGGGACCGGTTCAGGCTGGGTCTGATGTGACCCGCTCGGAACCAGGAGCAGAGTAATTCCGATCAGATCTCAGATTTATATCCAGCTCGGTAAAACCCAGATTAGAGGAGCAGTGGGGGAATGATTCATGATCCTGATGGGCTTTAATCCAGACCAGCAGGAGGAGGAGGAGGAGGAGGAGGCGGAGGAGGAGGAGGAGGAGGATCCGCCTGCTCCCTCAAACTCTCAATCAGGACAGAAAAAACGTTTTGGTCCGCAGTGACACGCACGGCTCTTCACTCCAGACTGAGGCAGGGACCGGGACAAAGACGCACCAGGTCCAGATGTGTCGCAGCTTCCGCCGGGCCTAACTCCCCTCGGATGTCGGATTAGCTCAGTCCATCACCCTCCTCCCGGGGTCTAGTCGTATCTCCGTGTTGATACCGGCAGAAGCGGCCGCTCCGTCCCTTCGGAGCGCTGCAGCCTCCCGGCGGAGAGCCAACCCCGGGCGGCCCGGCTGCGTTTTCACCGGGAAACAGACGGCGACACCCGGCCTGGCTCGATGCGGGACGTCGGATTTCGGAGGTGTGATTCCCTGGTAGGGCTGCTCCAGATGTCCGCTGGATCTGCCGTGTGAGCTGCTGCTGTAATCTCACGGCCCCGCCTCTCCGTTCCCGCGCTGACCAATCACAGCGTTGCACGGGAGCCAAACCGCGCTTCCATTGGACGGCCGGTCTGTCTGTCACCGAAGCCTCTGCCAGCAACCTAAATACAGAAATAACCTAAATACATAAATGTACATTAGCGTGACATCTGGAGGCCTTGATCCTGCGGGACTCAAACCCGCAACCCCGACACCGTCGCACGCGCCTCCATCCGGCGGCTCGGCGCCCGGACACGTGCCGATTCACCCGCTGAGGTGTTTTATTTCATTCATTCTGCGTGACTTCAGGCAGATGTTCCAGATGTTGTGACGCTTTTAATCACGGTGCGATGGAACCTGTCAACACTTATAATCAGGGACTGAAGACTGAGGACAGGAAATAAAGGCTTTTCACAAAAAGCTGCTTTGGATGGAAAACTGCAGTTAAACTTCTATTAACATGAGCTGAGATTTACCGGTAACTTTATCTGGAACCACCTTAAACCAGTCTGTAAATTGTCTGAGACCACCTTAAACCAGCCCGTAAATTATTCTAGACCTACTCAAAACAGCATTTAATTTTTTGGAGACCACATTAAACCAACCTGTAAATTATTTTAGACCACCTTAAACCAGCCTGTAAATCATTGGAGACCACCTTAAACCACCCTATAAATCATCTGAGACCACACAAACCAGCCTGTAAATTGTCTGAGACCATTTTAAGCCAGTCTGTAAATTGTCTGAGACCACCTTAAACCAGCCTGTAAATTATTTTTAGACCAATTTTAAACCAGCCTGTAATTTATTCTAGACCACCTTAAACCAGCCTGTAAATCATCTGAGACCACACAAAACCAGCCTGTAAATTATTAAGTCTGTAAATTGTCTGACACTACCTTAAAACAGCATGTAAATGATTTGATACCACCTTAAACCAGCCTGTTATTTATTTTAGACCACCTTAAACCAATCTGTAAATGATCTGAGACCAACTTAAATCAGCCAGTAATTTATTTGAGACCACCTTAAAGCAGCCTGTAAAAGATGTGAGACCACCTTAAACCAGCCTGTAAATGATTTGAGACCACCTTAAGCCAGCTTAAATATTAGACCATGTCATTTTGTGAAATATCTGTTCAATATCCAAAACTATACAAGTGAATATACATTTAAAAAAAAACAAGTTGTACAATTCATTCAATTATACAAAAAACAATATAAATATAAAATATCTTTAAAAATCTGTAAATTATCAGAAAAATGTTTGTAAAAACTGTCAAAAGTAAAATATTATTAAAAAAAACAGACTATACGAAAGATAAAAGTAGATTTAAAAAAATCATAAAATCATCTTTAATAATTGTTCAAATATCTGAAATAAATATTTATTAAAGCATTAGATGACACAGCTGCTCTGTCAGCTGACTCTTCTTCATGTAGACTGAAGTCTGGTCACTGCAGTGGAGGCACCACAGCGCCCCCAGTGGACAGAAGCTGTTCACACAATAGATGACAGGTGACCACGTTATATTTACAGACAGATTTAAACGCCCTTAGAACATCAGCGTCACTCATTTGAAATGAAACATGTTCTACGGTCGAGTCACTATGAAAAACTGCTTTTTATTTTAATGCATAAAAATGAGGTGTGAGTGTCAGCCGTTGCGTCAGGACAGACAGGTGAGGGTGAATTCATCATTGCTTGGCGCAGCTGTCCAGATGTGAGCATGGTCCTCAGGTAAAGAGCTTCAGGCAGGTAAACAGCTGCTGAACAGAGGCAGGATTAGAGGTGAGGAGGAGAAAACAAGATCGCACACACGGACCAGGAGTTTCTAATGGGAACCGGAACCACAAGAGCCTGTGATGCTGTCCAGATGTTCCCCACCGAGACCTAAATCCAGCTGCGAGCGGTTACAGAGGTGCCGGAGGTAATACTGAGGTCAGGAGTCCACACTCACACCAGACACAAAGACCAGGTCTCGGTTTTTAACATGTACAATAGTTTTTTGTATCTTATTTCTTAATATCTCCCTGAGTTTGGAAACGTTCAACTGCCAGATTCATGAATGAGGTTCGAGGCGATGCCGATTAATATTTACAGACTGGCTTAAGGTTGTTTAAAATAATTTACAGGCTGGTTTTGTGTGGTCTCAGATGATTTACAGGCTGTTTTAAGGTGGTCTCAAATAAATTACAGACTGGCTAAAGGTTGTTTAAAATAATTTACAGGCTGGTTTAAGGTGGTCTCAGATCATTTACAGGCTGGTTTAAGGTGGTCTCCAATAAATTACAGGCTGGTTTAGGGTTGTCTCATATCATTTCCAGGCTGGTTTTAGGTGGTCTCAGATCATTTACAGGCTGGTTTAAGGTGGTCTCAGACAATTTGCAGACTGGTTTAAGGTGGTCTCCAATAAATTACAGGCTGGTTTAAGTAGGTCTAAGATAATATACGTGCTGCTGTCCAGATTCTTCCCAATATTCAAGCAACTCAGAGACCTTCAGTGCCTTGTAGACCAGTAACAGGGTTTTAAACCCTGTCCTGTGACTCGCAGGGATGCAGAGTAGCAGCTGGCAGCAGCTGTCTGGTGATTTTAACTAAGACACTGTGATAATTGACTCGTAATGTTTCAGTCAACTTTTCTGTTCCTTGTTTAGACAGAAATCTTTCATTCTCACGAAGATTCTACAGTGGTGGTCGGGAAGAGGAAAAGGCCCGTCCACACATTTGTTAATTCCCACATCTCTCATCGGGTACTTTATTCCTCCATCATCCGAAGGGATCTGGTGAATATTAATTCAGAAGGATCTAATTTAAGATTCAGACGGACGTTCAGATCTCCTCCACTAATCAGCAGGTTTCAGAAATGATCAATGTTGAAAATGTTTATGAAACAACTGAACGGGTGGGAATAAACCCTGCACAATGTCAGTGGGCTCCTCTTTATTTCCCTCTTATCAAAGTCAACCTTCCCCCTTTGTCTCAGGTTCACGACTCATCCCATCAGAAGTTACAGGGCTGCTGCTCCTCCATGGCCAGGGTTCTGAGCAGAACACGGGCTGGGGCCCGTCCTGTTCTGGTCATCGTGTTCTACCTGGCACAGGTGAGTTTACTGTAAACGCACTGTATCTGGTGTCTCTTCCTCTGCTGTCACACTGTCAGACATAAAATGTGAGTGGATAAACCAAGAGAACATTCATTCCAAAGGAAACAGAAACATAACGGTGGCTGTATCTTCATGTTTCACTTCTAAAATGGACGTTGTTGTCTTCGGACCCTCCTCTGCTCCTAACACTCCTTGTCTTCCAGTAAAACTCCTGGGGCCCAACCACTGCCAGGGTCTACTTCGAAGAGCTCTACCTGGAGGTAAGAGACTGCACAACATTTCTAACCGACTTGTTGGGAAACTGAACGTTATACTGATGGGGGGGGCGACTGTTTGGTGGATGAGATGCAGGCCGAGATGAAGACTGGCTCCGAGTTTTATAAATGGGGAAACATCATACTTTGCAGCATATATAGAGAGAGAGAGAGGGGGAGAGAGAGAGGGAGATAGAAAGAGAGGGAGAGAGAGAGAGAGATATGAATATACTTCTATCATTTTACCCCCTAATCCAAGCTGTACAAAAAGTAATTTTACCTTTATATCGGCGTACATTCTGCTAAACAATTATATATATGAGCAGCAGCATACCAAACTCCATTCAAAAATTCACTGCTTTAAAGCTTCCCCGCCACTCAGGATTTCCAAATAGTTTGTAAACGAGATTCGTGTTTTTTCTGAATCTGAAGGATCCGGTCGTCGGTCCGGCTTCAATCTGATCTCGGGAGATTTGTTCAAAAATAATCACTTTTTGGACAAAAAGTTTGTCGAAAAGTAGAATATAGCAGACAGTCGCTGCCTTTGCCGTTTGACGCTGACATTACCGTCAGGTCGCGCCGTGTGATTTAAACCCACCCCCTGGCCTCGCAGGTGTCTGGAGCCACGGCCTGGCCCACCTGCAGCCCTGCGATCAGCTGAGGGAACACGTGCCCCTTCACCTCGTGACGTCACAGCAGGGAGCGAGAACTTCCTAGTCGATTGTACTTTCTGTCAACAAACCGGAGGCAGCGTCCGGCTAAAGCGACGTGTATCTGGAAAACCCCGGTTCTTCCTCCGGTGCCGGTTAAAAAGTGCCGTTCTCCCGCCCGGGTCTCTCTCCTCTTCGGTGCCGACTGTTTCCGCAGGTGAAATGACTTTCTCCCGGGTTCTGTCCGCGGTTCTCGTACCGATCTGTTGGGTCTTGGTGTCGGTGGCGCAGGACGTGGCCGGATCCGCCGCCGGCAGCACCGCGGCGCCCGGAGCCGCCGTCACCAACGCCAGCGCGGTGAACTCCACGGTCGGCGGCGGCAGGAGCCGCGGGGGGTCGTTAGGCGGCCTCAACGTGGACAGCTCCATGATCCAGAGGGCCCTGTACGTCCTCATCGGCATCACCATGATCGGAGTCCTCTACTTCCTCATCCGAGCTGTGCGGTGAGAGCTGCTGTGGTTACATCTGCTTAGGGAATCTGTCCAAAATGGGAAAATATTCCGTCTATTCTCGGACCAGAGTTAAGATGAACTGAAAAGTGGCTCCTTCAGCTTTACACAAACATACGACTCACGTTTTACAAACTGTGTACAACTGCCGAGAGGCGGGGGAACTTAAAACCACTAGATTTTTGAAGGGAGTTTGGTTTACTGTTTGCACAGATTCACTGGTTTGGCAGAACGTATGCCGATATGAAGGTAATATTTCTTTTTTCTACAGATTCGACTAGGGGGGTAACATTTTTAGAAGTATATTCTGATAGGCGCTTAATTATTTGATGAATCTAAAGATAATCAGTCTTTAATTGACGTCATGCCGAACTCCATTCAAAAATCTATAATTTTAAAACCTTCTCAGCGGTATACATTCTGTAAAGGGTATTTTAGAACCGTTGGTAAATTGTCAAGGGCCACTCTTCAATTCAGCCTACATTTTCTACATCAGACAGTGTTTATTTTGAAATGGCTCATCTTTAGTTTCTCAGTAAGTTTCTCAGCTTGTACCTGTTTTATTTTCTTACCTTATCCATGCTCTCAAATCAGATCAGATTAAAGCCGAACTGAAGAGTAGTTCTTCCAGCTTTACAATAATACACACTTCTCTTTCTACAGTGTGTAGAACTGTTTGAAAAGAGACAAAGCATTAAATTACTAGATTTATTGCTGTGGTTTGGTGGGGCTCCTGTTTACATGTGAGACTGCATAGAAGGTGATGTTATATTTTAGTTTTCTCACAGTTTGGAAGAGAGTTACAGAAGGATATTACAATAGCAGAGAAATAATAAGATTGATTTAAAAAAGTAATTCAAGTCACGCCAAACCCAATTCATAAATCCAGCAATTAAATAAATTCAGGCACAACACTAAAACCAGTAGGTGATTGTAATGTTGGGGATGATTGGTGTAAATGCTGTAAAATTTGAACTACGTCATTTTGTAAAGTTTGAGTGGCAGCATTGCATCAATCAAACAGAATTTCCTTGAAATTGAATGTAACTTTAAAGCTCACAGTCCTGCATACGGACAGATGTTATGCCAATTCCCATATTAAATCCATCAATTTAATACATTCTCTCCTATCAGACCTGGAACATTACAGTGAAAAATGTGAGAAGTGTTTTTCTCCTCAGCTGTTGGATTCCCTCTTCAATTCAGAATGAATCTGATGCTGCAAATCCTCTTCTACCAATTTCAGTTATGGATGCAACCATTTCTTTTTACAATCAATTCATCTTAAAACAGTTTAAAAGTTACATCAATAGCCTAATAGTTTTTTAGCTCCTCGTTAGCGCTCTCCAAACCAAACTCCCCTCATAAATCTCGCGATTTAACACTTTGGTCTCGTGTCAGCAGTTTTCCATAATCTGTGAAATGTGACTGATGTGTCTTTCTGAGGCTGTTGGAGCCGTTTCAGTTCGGCATGAATCCGACGTTTCGTGGTAAAAATGAACTTGGGAACAATAGTTGACGATGAAGAGTGTCACAGTGACTCTGTGGTCGTTGCTGATGTTGTCAGGCTGAAGAAGCCCGGCCAGAGGAAGAAGTACGGCCTGCTGTCCGACTACGACGACTCGGTGGAGATGGAGGCGGTGGACAGCGACGAGGACGACACGCTGTACGAGGCTCGCAGCCTCCGCAGGTCAGAGGTCAACACGCAACACCAGCTTCACTGATCAGAACCACAACTATATGTTTCCAAAGGTGAATGACCATGAGCTATGTCTGGGCCATATACAGTGTAAAAATTGATCTAAACAGCTGGAAACAGTAAAGATTTAATTCAGCTCAGAGAAACATTCTTCTAACGTTTTTTTTTTCTGTTTGATATTTGATAGTTGATGTGTCAGTCCGCAGCCCCTGTGGTTAATGTTTGTTGTGTAAATGATACAAGTTTCTCCCATTTCATTTATTCGTTAACCTGCCTTATTTTGATCCTAATAACTTCGGATGCTTCCTCTCTGGCTTTGGTCCATCTCGGTTCTTACTGGGACACATGTTGTTGCTACACTTCATCTCACAGTGTTTATAATGAGGTTTGAACTGGTGGAATGACCCAGCAGGTAAGTGTCGACGTCTGCGTGACGGCGCTTGAGTAAAACCCAGCGTCTCGGGTTAACAGGTAAACCGCAGGAAACACTGGCAGGTACAGTGGCCCCGAGGGGTCAAAACGTTTCAGATTACGGAAAGGCCGGAACAAAGTTTCTCGTTTGTGATTGGACAGAACCCGGGTCAGTTCCGAGTTCGTTCGGCAGACAGAAAACTCACACACTGCCCCTTTAACTGGCCCGGTTTCACTGACCTTTGTCGACCGGCCATAACCGATCAAACCATTGATCTGTTGATAGAACTGATCTGTGTCTCTGTTCAGATGAGTCCGGCCGGAGCCTCCCAGTCCCCTTGCGGATTGGACCAGTGGGGACCTGCCCGTCTTTTCTGGAGGTTGTGGATAAGGAGCCCACCAGGCGATATTGATATTGGATTGGGAGTGAGAGGACTGACCGGCGGCTGCTGGAGGAAGAAAATGGACCAAATTCTATGATTATTTTTGCAGAAAAAAGCCAAAGCTACAAGCTGCTCCAGAGGCAGAGCGGCATGATGAATGTTTTTTTTTAAGGCAGTGTCGGACCGGGTTATTGCGGTGCATGGTTCTGGCATCATGGAGGAGCGGGACGCCCTCTGCCGTCGTCACAAGGCCAAATTTTCCTCCTCTTTATAATTATTGTTATTTCCAAGAGCCTTTTTCTACAAATTTCGTTTTCTTGCCTTTTCACTCTGAGCTCTGACTATGTGCTTCGACTACTGTAAACTGACTCCAGACCAGCTGATACACCTGCTCAGCCCTGATCCGATCAGACCGAAGCAGCGGTGACTGATCTGGACTCTGACCCACCAACACCGCATAGACAGTCTGCACAGGTCTGAACTGGACGCCTTTGGAGGGATGGGGGGCCTTGTTTCTGGCCTCTTATGGGGGGATGTGTCCATAAGTTGTGTCTCACTTGGCCGAGCTAATGTTTCACTACACCTCTGTTGTAGAGAACCAGGGAAACGAGGACTTTCACACGTCCTAATCTGTGTGTGTGTGTGTGTGTTGGGGGGGGGGGGTAAATCTGCCCCCACAGTGTGTGCAGGATTAAAAAAACAACACTACAGACTCCAGAGATTTTCCCGTGGTTCAGGGCCAAGCATTTTTCTGACAGGAACATCCTGGATGTTTTCTGACTTCACTAAACTGGGTTGGCTTGGGGGGGGGGTTATTAGCCCCACAAGAGAAAGCAGCTGGGAATAAACTGAGCCTTCCTTCAAGCTGCTCTTCTATGCGATTATAACTCTGCAAACCTGAGGAGGGTCAATACTTCCCCATCATAACACTGTGTTGAGTCCACAGACAGTGGGATGCCCCCCCCCAAGCAGGTATCCAGCCCCCATCTGTTCAGGTGTTTCTGGTGTTTCTGTCTTAATTTATCAAGCCGTCATTTCCTCATAGTTTCTAAGGGATGTTTCTAGAAAGAACTCTGATATTCAGTGCTGATTAAAAGAAAAATCAGCTTAACTCAGAGTAAATATTGATTCATTATTGATTGTAAATTGAAACTTTATTTATCACATATGTTGACTCGCTCTCTTGCCTGTAGACAACTTAGCACTCTGGATTTTTCCTTGTCATCAGGTCCAAGTTGAATGGTTCTTTCCAGAAAATGTCTTGAAATCTATTGAAAATATGTTTCCATAAAGTAAAAGGCTGCCCATGTGTCCCAGAGGTTTAAACAGAAGGATGAAGTGAAACAGCAGCTCGGTGGCGACACGCTGAGGTTTTTCTCCATTCTGTCAATGTCTCCTTTGGTCTGACTTCATCCAGTGTCTGACTGTCAGAAAAGTGCCAAACCTGAAACGTTGGTTCACTTTGGATCTAGCATTTTGGAGATCGTGTCTTTAAAATCAATAAACTGTGTTATATTTGAATTATTGGGCTAAATTCATTTCAATGTACATGATCTTTCTGAATTTCTGATTTAGTCAGAATAACCTCAGATGCTACATCTGAGGTTTTATATTATCGGTTTATAAAGCAGTCGTTTGTCTAACACCTTTTTTCAAAAAAAAATAAAAACCAGAACCAGGTGAAGGACTGAGACGTTCCAGGACCCGAACAGGTGCCAGATTCACTGTGACTCCCATTGGTTGGGGCCATAGGGGGTCTTTCCTGCAGCGCCACCATCAGGACAGAGTCAGAGGCAGAAGTTACCGACCAAGCAGCAGTGACACTGATATTAATTAAGAGGAAAATGATTATGATAAATGAATAAATAACCAGACACACAGGGCATCACCTAAAACAAACAGACGAGTAAATAAAAAATTATCTTATCACCATTTCATCATTTCCTATATATTAAACATTTTAAACGGATTATTTCTTATTAATTGAGACTTTGGGGTTAATTTTCTTTCAGAAAACAACCAGGATCAGTTTGAACCAGATTAAACTGTGATATCTCGTGTTTTTCATCTCATAGACTGAGATGCTGACCGGACTTTAGTGCGTGAGTCTCTGATGGCGACGTTGCTTTAGTGCCACTAAGAACCGACTGTTCAGGCACCGTTAAATGAAGGATCCAGGTACTGGACCTGCTCTTAAAAACTGACCTTTAAATCCAGGTGTTCGTCCTCACTGATGTAATATCGCCAGGTGACCAGCAGGTGTCACAGTTCTACGGGTTCAAACATCATTCGGCCTCCAGGCTCAGGAGGTCAAAGGTTAACGAGGATATAAAAGTGTAGAGAATAGAAGAAGACACCTACGATAGAACAGGATTTAAAACCTGTCTATAATGATATTAATGATAATAATAATCGTAACCATCTGGATTCATAGAACATTTTTCAAAACCCAAGTTACAAAGAGCCTCACACAAGGTGGCAAATTATGAAACCGTTAGATTTAATGATGAAAGAGATGAAAATAATTCTGGTCATATGAGAACAAATAAATAAAAACAACAGATAATTCAATTATAATTTTAGAGATCAGGATAAAATCTGATAAAAGTAAGAAGAGATTTAAAAATATGAAACATCTGTATTTAAATACATTTCTGCATTTTCAGTGAATCGCAGATGACATTAACCCCCTGCTGCATTTATTTTGAAGGTCATAGAGAAGGTAACAGGTAACAGTTGGAGCTGATTCAACTCAAACCTGCTACAGTGGAAACAGGAGAGAGACGAATCTCCATCTGTTCATTTCCTTGTGCTGATTTTTTTTTCTGGCACGTGACCCCCAGTGGACCCTGTAACCATGGAGACATCTCTGAGTGACTCCTAAAAGATCTTCGTCCTCTTCTTCCTCCTGTGTGAGAGTGGCCGGCGTGTTTTCCCACAGGTTGGTCTGTCAGGATCACGGATATCACACACGATGCTGATAGGAGGGTTATGAGGTCAGAGGGGGGCGTGGCCTGTCGCTGTAACTGTAACCAGTGATGAGTGAGCATGGGGCCAATCAGACGGCCCCCGGGAGACACAACAAGAGTGAGGGGTCCCCGAGGGGAGAGGGGGTGGGATTCAATTAGAGAGCTGAGTGTGTGGGTGTGTGTGTGTGTGTGTGAGATGCTCCCTCTTCCTCAGTTCCCACCTACTTCACACTCACAGGTGGTTCATCTGATCATGTTGTAGACGTGACCCCCCCATCCAGGATCTTCAGGTTCTCCTGCTCCCTGGTCTTGGTTCTGGTCCGGTCCAGTCTGGTCAGGTCTGGGCAAGTCCAGTCTGGTAGCATCAGTGGGATGTTTGAGTCCAACTACTGTTGATGAACTAAGGAGAAATTTTTCTCAGTGATTTTGAGAGTGAGTGTGTGTGTGAGTGTGTGTGATGCTACTTCCTCCTCAGTTCACACCTCTGTGTCTTTCACACACTCAGCAGCTCTGGATTGTCTGAGGTGGTTTATCTGATCTGGTCTGGTCTGATCTGCCAACAGTCTGAAAACAGCTCTAATTGAATCCCGCCCTCTCTCCCCTCGGGGACCCCTCACTCTTGTTGTGTCTCCCGGGGGCTGTCTGATTGGCCCCATGCCCACTCATCACTGACTTTCTACAGCGACAGGCCACGCCCCCCTCCGACCTCATAACCCTCCTATCAGCATTGTGTGTGATATCTGTGATCCTGACAGACCAAACTGTGGGAAAACACCTGACGTCTTCTTCTCTGGCAGATTTTATCTGATTAATTTTCTGTCTGTTTCTATTTAACGGCCAGAGGTTGGTTCCGGTCTGAGACCCAGTCTGTGCCAGTACCGATCCAGTGGATCGGACCCATAGGCTGGACGATGATTTACCAAGCTGACCAGCGTCACTCGAATGCATCATTAGCAGTGGAAAACGAAGGAAGATGACAGAAAGAAGACGAATGTCAGCAGGATGTCAGTCAGTGTAGAGTTTACTTTTTATTTTCATTCTTCTGATATCTCACAGGTACATTTGTGCATCTTAGATTAAAAAAAATCATCAGTTTACAACAAAGAACAAAACATAACAATAAACAAGAGGAAACAATAAAAGCACCAAAAGTTCCTTCAGCATCAAAGAAACCGGATCTGGTTACTGGTTCTTCTGCTCCAGACGCAGAACTTCAAGTCAAACACTGACTCAATAAAAAAACACACATTTGTTACAGATGACAATGCGTCACATGTGAATATCACAAACCCTCCAGCTCCTCGTTGGACTCAATCTCGGTCCCGAACCACCCGGACCTAGACCGAGTCTAACAATCTTTGTCTCTATTACATCAGCAAAGATTCATGAGATAAACACTTCAGAACTGGAGTTCAAACACATACTCCCCTGGAGCCAACATGGTGGATCGGTCTGACTCCCGGTCTCTGCGGGATCCGATCAGATGTAGCTGGGTGCCAGGTGAAGGTACTGCAGGTGACCGTGACCCCTGCAATCCTGCTCCTCCGTCAGGGTGTCCAAGTCTCCCTCTGCCGAATTCTCAGAGCCGGAGTGTGGCGACGGCGACGGCGACGGCGACGGCGACGGCCCGTCCTCCCCCTCCAGGCTCCCTGCTCGGCCCAGGGGGACCCCCCGGAGGTCCTGGTCTGTCAGCAGCCGGTCCAGGAAGTTGATGTACCTGAGGGCGAGGCGCAGGATTTCATTCTTGCTGAGCTTCCTGTCGGGGGGGTGGGTGGGGATGAGCCGCCGCAGCTCGGCGAATGCTCCATTAACATTCTGCTGCCGCCAACGTTCCCGACTGTTGGTGAAGATCCGCCGGACAACCCTGGGACCAGACCCTGAGGAGAAGAGGAGGGGTCAGCTGAGGTCAAGATGACCAGATCTGAGGACCACTGCCGTCAAGAGTGCTGACGCCTGTGACGATCAGCCGATTACTGATTGAGCAGATTGATCGATGACGAAACTACACGTTGACTGTGGCACCACTTGTGAGTTTAGTTTTACTCATTTCACGTTAATTCATCCCAAAATCTTAAATAGTTTGATTCTGTTTGGTGAAGTTTCCACAGAGCGCTTGTATAGAAACATGGCGGCAGATTTCCCAGCATGCCATGTGTCTGTCAGTCCTGAGCTCAATTCATCGGCCGACTGAACTCAGTTCAGTCGACCCCCACGTGTACAGCAGCAGGGAACTGAGTCTTTCAACACTGACGGTGTCTTTAATTGGTGCTTTTCTTCCATGGAGTCTGGTCTGTGCCACCAGAAGGTTCCAGACTTTAAAAATCTTAAATTCTAATGGACAGTCCATTGGTTCAGTTACCACAGACACAGTCAAGTCAACTAGAACCAAAAGTAAAATTTCACTTTTATTTTTAATTTCATCTGCAGATTTTTTTGATTTTAAATATTTCTTTGCAGATGAAATTTAACTGCAAATTTAATTCAATTTTCACAAAAATGTATCAATTTTTATTAGTTATAATATCACTTATAATTATATGCGGCTTCAAACTTCAGACTCCAGATATTCTCCATGTTTCTCTGCTTTTTAAAAACGTTTTCGTACCTTTGTTGAGGTTTGGCTGATGTGGACTCAGCGTCGTCATGATGCACTGATCTGGATCTCTGCAGACAGACAGGCTGAGAGACAGGAAGAGGACAGACAGACAGGCAGAGACAGGGTCAGAACCAGGCTTGATGGCTCCCTGGACATGAACTGTGGACCTGGTTGGGTTGGATGTAGCATCAAGACGTGTGTATAAAATTCTGGTCCTGGTCTGACGGATGCGGACTTTATTCTGGCCCGCGAGTCTGACCAGGACTAAACCCGCCGAGAGCGGGGGCAGAGTGGGGCCCTCACCTGTCGAAGGTGGGGAGGTGCAGCATGTCTCGTGCAAGCGGCAGCGGAGGACTATGCTGGATCATGCGGGGCTCGGCTCGGCTGCTCCGGGGGTCCGGTGAGTTCGGCGCGGGTCCGCGGAGCTGCAGTGTCCGCCTCGGCTGCGCCGGGCCGCCTCTTTATACCGACCTGCGCCCCCCCCCCCCCCGCCTCTGTGGGTCGTGACGCCTCGTTTCCATGGAGACCCCTCTAATAATCACAGTCCCATTAAAGTCGGACAGACCGGGGCTCCCAGGAAGCGGCCCCCAGGGACCAGCGGTATCCAGGAGGTGGGGGGGGGCGCTGTGGGAGTCGTGTTTTCCGGCGTCTCCTCCTCCGTCACGACCCGGAGCCCTGGGCGCCCCGGGCGCCCCCCATCAGATGAGCTTGACAGCTGAATATAAACACAAGGTGAACGGACCAGAAGTCAGCGTGACTGAGTCAGACTGAGTCTATAAATATAAAGGTCTGCAAAATAAAAGTTGCGTTTTACAAAGTCATGTTGTCCCCAAAGAATTATCAGAGTAAAAGCGCAAGAGTTGGGTTTTGGGAACGACTCTCCTCTGCTGCAGCTCTGAGCTGAACCGGGATCAGATCTGGTCCAATGCAGCTTTTCTCTGATATGAATCTGATCTTTCACTGGAGCTAGACACACAATGGCTCCGGACGATCAGGCTGGTGGGTCGGGAACTAGCTCCCCGCCCCATCTCAGGTGTGTTCTGGTCTGTACCGGACGCAGCCTTCACCCAACCCAAACTAGTTCCAGGGTGTGTGAAGCTTTGGGTTCTGTCGGGTTCTGTCTGGTCAGTGTGTGTTTCACTGTGATTCTGTGTATGTTTCAGAGTGTGTATCAGTGTGTGTTTCAGTGTGTTTCATTGCATTTCAGTGCATGTTTCAGTGTATATTTCTGTGTTTCATTGTGTGTTTCAGTGTGTGTTTCTATGTGTATGTTTCAGTGTGTGTTTCAGTGAGTTTCTGTGTTTCCGTGTGTGTTTCAGTGTGTTTCTGTGTTTCTGTGTATGTTTCTGTGTATTTCCGTGTGTGTTTCAGTAAATGTTTCTGTGTTTCAGTGTGTGTTTCAGTGTGTGTTTCAGTGCGTGTTTCAATGTGTGTGTCAGTGCATTTCAGTGTGTTTCAATGTGTGTTTCAGTTTGTTTATGTGTGTGTCAGTGCATTTAAGTTTGTGTTTCTGCGTATGTTTCACTGTGTTTCACTGTGTGTTTCTGTGTGTTTTGGTGCGTTTCAGTGCATTTCAGTGTGTGTCTCTGTGTGTGTTTCTGTGTGTTTCAGTGGCTTCCTGCTCTGGAGGGAAACAGGAAAGTTCAGGTTATCTTGGTATTTAAAGGGACAGTTGTTTAGTCCCAACTAAAGACTTAGTCTCACGCGAGTGATACTGATGGACAATTTCAATACACCATTTTTGGCTTTGGGAAACTTTCACCATTTTCTGACCTTTTGAATAAAAAAATAGATTGAATGAGAAAATTAAAAAAAGACTCAGCTGAACTATGTAAAAGCGGTTAGGACGAATGGACCTTTGAGGAAGTTAAGCACATCGTAGTGCCAGAGGAATGAACTGGAGCCCACCTGTTAAATGGAGATATCTCCTCTGTCACCGCCACTCTGATGGGTCCTGATGACAAGATCTGCTGGTTCCTGGAACACTCGGAAAGTCTGGGCCAGCCCCGGGACCAAGTACTTTCACCTGGTGCGTGAAGGTCCAGGTCCGCGCTCATGATTCACCTGCTCCTGGCCGAGTGTGTGAACCAGGTACTGGATGCTGAGCATCTGATTGGCCCTGGCTCCGGGCCAATCAGAGGCTGATGGAAGCTGCAGCACCGAGTTCCAGCACTGAGCTGAAAGTGTTTAGTCCATAACATGTCAGGTAGGTGTGAAACGTGTGCTCCGGTATTTGCAGTGGTTCGGGCTCCCACCAGCCCCCACTGGCCCCCGTGTGGCGTCACAGACCCCCCCTCAGTGGCCGAGGGTTCGCCGACTCTTGGCGGTTGTTCTTCGGATGGTTCTGGGTAAAATTTGCCGTTAAACAACTGATAACAAATTCAGTGACAGAGGAAACTAGTTTTACCTTCGGCCTTGGTAGTTGTTTCTCTGCCTCTGGTTTCAGCTGCTCTGCTCTGACTGATGAGCATAATTTCATCTCTGGGGGGGGGGGTTGGCAGGCTGAGTATCTGGTACCTGAGGAGGAGGAGGCTGTCGTCAGACCAGCGGTTTCCGGTTTCTGCGGGAAGCCCATGACGAGGCAGCTGAAAGCTCCACCTTTGGTCAGATGTTCATCTTCTGACTCAACCTTTAGCCTGAATGAACTCGGAGGGAGAGTTCGTGGTTGTCTGACCCTCAACAAAGCAGACATGTAGTATTATTATTTTATGATGTTATTATATTAACTAACTCTAGAGTTTAATACAGAGATAATATAGTGATGAACAGTATTGACACAGTTGTGTAGAGTTTATAAGGCTTTTTCTCCTAAATCTGGTAAAACCGATTTTGTTAATCCACATGAATTAAATTTTCATTTATTATTATTATTATTATTATTAGTATTATTATTATTATTATTATTATCATTCTCTCTCTGTATAAATCTCTCTATGTGGATTTGTAGAGTATGTCTGCCTGGTATTTAAAACCATTTTGAATTTGTATGGCAACGCAGATTAAAAAAAAAAAATTTACATGTTCAGTTGACTAAAATCAGGTCAAAACTAATCTTTGTTAGTTTTGCACCGTTCACACAGAACCACACATTTTGATATGACCGACAGAGAACTGGGAATCAAACGAAAACAAGGAAACAAACAAAAACCAGGAAACAAAGGAAAACTGAAAAACAAAACAAGTCCAAGTCCAAGTCCAACCTGGCCTTCCTTCTCCATCACAGCTCATAACCACCGTCGAGAGAGCGAATCCTCACTCAGCAGCACGGAGCTCAGCTAACAAGCCATGTGACTGGATATCAGTCGCTGGATGCCAGAGGTGATCAACATCTGGACCAGGTCCAGTCTGGGATGCTCTGACAACACTCTGGGAACCGGTTTGGCCCTGAACCACTCCGACGGGTGGAGACGGACTGAGCTCGGGTTTGAGGACAGGCTGCAGTGATCGGATTGACCAGCAGGTATCGGTGTTCTTTCGCTGTGGACGTTTATCCCTGTCTTCTGACAGTGTGTTCTAACACAGCCTTTAGAACTGTGGTCGGGACTGAGACTGGGATGGGGACTGGGGCGGGGACTAGGGCGGGAACTGGGGCAGAGACGGGGGGACTGGGGGACTGGGGGACTCTGACAGAGGAGGTGGCTTTGATCAGTTATCTGATGTTGGGGGTGCAGAGTCTCTTTCAGACAGGTTTAAACAGGTTTTATTTTATTAAGAGGATTAAATTTTTTTCTGATTTCAAAGACACATTTACGGTTCAGTTCAGAGGAGGAGGAGCATCCTCATCACTAACACCTTGCTCCTCCTCTTCCTCCCCATATATATATATATATATATATATATATATATATGAAAAATAATTAAAAAAAAATATATATATATACATCCCTGGATACAACATTATATTCGGTCACTGGTTTTACTATGTATCTTTGTGTTTATCTTTTCGCTGTCGCCTCTTCATCATCGGCCTTCACGCTGACCTTGGTCTGACGCCGACGAAAGCGTGGAGGAGGTCAAGCGTTCAAGGTTCCTGCCGTCAGAGGCTCAGATGCACACAACCAACCACAAATCACAGGCTCCGATCCAGCTGCTGATCACCGGATCAATCGCCGGATCGATTGCCCTGTGCGTGTGTTTGTGTGTCTGGGGCCTGCAGCTGAGCGGCAGGGGCTGATGGGATATCTGTAGCTGTGGACAGGCTGAGGCATCTCCAGGCAGCACCAGTTGGTTCCATGGCTTCGAGGACGTCCGGGTCAGACTGGAGCGGATCCGGTTCAGAGGTGAGTCGGTTTTACCTGGTTACCTTCCAGGTTGCAGCGGGTGGCGACATCCGTGATCCAGATCCGGGAAAATCAACGACCGCTTGTTTAATCTGACAGTTACTGACAAATTAATGTTAAAACGTAATAATGACACTAAATCACAGCAGTGAAACGTCGGAGTCCGATTCCTGCTGTTATTCAGAATTTTCAGTCTATTTTAGTTTGTTTTACAATTTCGATCTTCTCCAACTTTAATTCTCATCTCTACGTTTTTTCACAAAATCAAACTGAATTTGAATTTAAAAATTAAATTCAGAGTCAATCAGCTCAATTCAGAGCTAAAATTTTTAGTCAACAAAAACCTGGTCCCTTATTTTCAGATTCAGGGCTGCAACTCAAACTGGAAGCAACGTTGGAAGAAGGTGAAGGCAGATCCGCCGGGTTCTGACCAAAGACACGGGTCAGGTCTCGGCTTCTCTCGGGACCAGTTCGACCTGAATGACTTTCACCAGAAGCAGGGACAAGCTCCTGTATAGACTCGGCTCAGACGTTTCAAGAAATGAAGATGTGGTTTTCAGACACGAAACGACACCTTAGATTTTCACAACTGAAGCGGTTGAAATATTTTGTTGTTTTATATTTTATATCAGATAACCTGTCTGCTAATGTACAGCAGGAATAAAAAATGGCAGGTGAAAATCGTTCACCACGGAAAATGAACAAAACAGATGATTTCAGATGATTTCTAACGACTTCTGGTCTAAATCCAAATAAATGATAATTAATTATTATCATCATTTTTATTTAGTTTCTTTTTCTTTTTCAGCCTGCAGCAAATATTCCTCGATTACAGAGTGAAAACAGAATTTCTTGCAAATTTCTATAAATCAAAAACTGAGGTTTCATTTACACAACAAACTGAAGAAGATGTGAAGTCACATCTGTTGTTTATCTGCCAAAATAACTTGAAATGTAAAGGAATAGAAAACTGAAAAACTGCAAGAACAGAATCACCTGGAGTCACATGAGTTTCCTCCAAAAGTGGATGAACAGGAACAAAGTGGAACAATCCTTTCTGGTGGAGCTTTTTTTTATTGGTGGTGACATTATCAAACACAGATTCATAAACTTCTTACATTTTCTCTCTGAAATCTTCTTCAAGGTAAATTGAGTAAATGTTTCCTTAGGTTTTATTTTTCCTGCTCATGCAGCACAGGAAAACGCCTGATGACCTCTGACCCCTCTTTAGCCAATCAGCCAATCAGATAAATGCATTCTTTACAACAGGACTTTATAAGCATCCAATAAGAAAATATACAAAAGTTTTTTTTGTCTTTCAAAGAATAGAATATGCTGACATTTTCATGTAAAAAAACATTTTCCTCTCCGTATGATTGAGCACAGAGATAATGTAAACCAGAGATAGCGGAGAGGTCTCACTCCCACTCACAAAACCACCATGAGAACTTTTTCTCTAGTTTTTCCTTCCTCCAGCTGCTTTAATGTTTCTTACACCACAAAAAACTATTCCATCCACACGAAAATCAATGAGGAAAAGGATGACGAGCTGTAAAATCCACCGAATATTATTCATCAACCGCACCGGAACACACGGGACTACGAGGACCAGAATGCATTGTGATGCAAGCAGGAACAAAAAGGAGAAAAACGACAACAGCAACAACAACAACAAACATCGGAACGATTCCTTCACATCTCTGTCATCGATTCATGTCTCGTATGGATCTTCTCCCGCTATTTTTAACAGAAAAACCAGCACGGACGTAAAATAAAAACTGAGGAGGAAACGTCGATGTCAGTTTGTCTCCGTCCGTCTCCTCTGGAGTCTGAGTGCTACATCGTCCGGCCGGTCTCCGTCACAGTGGCTTAGTTATATACTGCATTTCCCAGCATGCCCCTGCTCGTCCACACACAAGGACGCGCTCCCCCTCCATCGGCAGGGATGGAGGGATGAAGAGATGAGGAGATAAACAAAGAAGACCGGATGAAGATCCTCACCTCAGCCACGCGGTGTCACTCTTTCAGTCACTAAAAATTCAGCACCAGTGAGGGAAAAAGGCCATATTTCGTTTTTAATTTGCGCTAAACATTCGTTTTTATTTTTTACGAAAAAACAACACGATTAAGAAAAAAAATGTACTTGACCCCTCCTCTTAAGTTAACCCCGCCCCCTGCTCTGAAAGCAGATGGGGCTAAAGCGCCCCCTCCCTGCAGCTGCTGTATGAATTTACCAGTCCCCCTCCTCTAAAGAGATGCCCAGTAGAAAAGGTTAACTTGAGTCTTTGGCAGAGTTACAGAAAAGCTGCAGGGGTGTGTGTGTGTGTGTGTGTGGGGGGGGGGGGCAGAGAGAGAGAGAGGGAGAGAGAGAGAGAGAGAGAGAGGATCCAGCCTAATCTGGTCTTTATTTTAATAATTGAAAGTGATGATGATGATGATTTCAGTCACAGAGATAATCCACAGTGTCCGGAAGCATCAGCTCTGATCCAGGCTGAAGAACCAGAACCACATTATGACCGATAATAACAAATGATGTCTCTGGGGCGACGGGGAGATGCTGTAGTTAGCGTCGCCTACGGCTTATAAACAGACCTGAGAACGAGTCTGATCTCGGCCCTTTTGTACTTGAACGAACGAGGAACCGAACCGAGAAGCCGTCGCGTGGTGGAAAAGGTCGGAGCCACCACCGTTCCCTTCCCATTCATTTTCATCTCACACACCGGAGACCAGACCTCAGACCTCTGGGGCCCGGGGCTGCGGGGCGCTGGAGTCACAGCTGTGCGGAACAGCTGCAGCTTAACAGCTGGCGAACGCTGAAGCCGGATCCTTCGATCCGTCACCGATCGAGTCCAAACGGAGAAGCTGCTGAGTCTGAGGCCGAGTCCAAGTCTGAGTGCAGGGCCGTGGCCCAGCCCGTTGCTGCTGGTGACGGTACAGCCCAGATGGAGCTGCTCTGTCTCAACCATCGAGTCCGGAGCCGTGGTGAAAAGCCGAGAATCGGCCTGACGAGTTCAGTTTTAATTTCCTTCAGCCTAAGGACGCATTTCAGACAAACCGAAGCTGGGCTCCATCAACCGCTGTCCTCGCTGTGAGTCGGAAAACATTCCCGTTTGTCCCCTGGATCGATTGGACTGCTCTGCTTAGACCTCATCTTAGTATTAACGTTTAAATCATCATTTCGTGCCATTTTCAGTCAGAGGGCTGAAACTAAAAGACCACACCAGCTTAACCCTGTGAAGGGAACTAGATAAAAACCTATCAGTAAAATATCTTGTGCAAGATATTAGAGCACAAGATGTTTGATATTATCTGCTGCTCACAGTTAAATATCCTGTAATGAATTTACTGTTTTTCAGTTTGAGAGTTTTTGATGTCTTTTCTCACTGTATGTCATCGGTTTCCATCCATTAACCTACAACATGAGAATCAGTGAACAGGCAGTTGAATGTTGCTCATGTTGGATCCTTAAGAGTTAAAATCAGCTGATGAGGTTTTAGTGCAGATGGAGTCTAGAAGCCTGAATTTCCTCCTTCGGTTAATTTAACTTTGCTGCGACGGATCTAACAAAGAGCAATTCTCATCCTGTCCTGACATGAACGGAAACCAACAGCTGTCAGACCCTGAAGGTGTTGAGGCTCAAACCACACGCTCAAGATTTTAAAAAATCTCATGTAGAATCTTTCGTCAGATCATGATTAGATAAAGATCTTTTGTGTTTTATCTTGTTCTGTATTTTTATAAACTTGTAAAAGGTTTTGTGTGTGTGCATAGAAAATGACTTTTGCACATTGAATCTAATTTCCAGCTCAAAAGTTCCAGATTTTGTGCATAAAAGTCAACAATTCCTTTGCACAAGTTTAAAAAGTACTACTGTCCAGGACTCTGGAGAACGTGGAACCGGCGCTACAGTTCCTTCAGGTCCTACATTTACCACGTTTCCTCGAGTAAAAACCGGCAGTTGGTCGAAGGCTGGGTCTCTGATTTGAACCGGGGACCAGTCCCCAAAACCGGACCTGGGAGAAAGGAGGCGGATAAATCCTGGTTCGGATTAACATAACGTTAATTTCTGCCACTTTGATTTAATAAGTTCATCGATACGATCGAGATATTTTCAACATTTTTCTGGGTTATTCATCCAAAGTATTATTGTCCTATATCAGTCACTCTGTGTGTATCTGTGTGTGTGTGCGTGTGTGTATTCGTGTTAATGTCTCAGCCAACTGTAGTTTATACAATGTTTCACAATAAAAGCCCTGTCAAGAAATGAAGGGTTTCTGTCCATGGAAAATCCAGAGGGCTTTTAATCTGAAAGATTTACAGGAAGTGTTTAGTTTGTATTAACATTGTGTTGCAGTAACTTCACCAGGAGCCAGTTAGAACGACCTCCCGCTAAAATCTGACCAATGATACTTGAGACGTAAAGGCCCGGAGCCTTCTGCTGTTCTGGTGGATGAGGCTTCGTCACCGAAACACGGTAATTAGTTGTAACGAAAAAGAGGGTTTTGTAGAAAAGGGAAGTTTTGGCACCGGAGTTCAAAAAGATGCAACAACATCTGGGGCAGAAGTGACGCATAAGTCCGGAAACATACATGTCAGAAACCGCGCTAGAGCCAAAGTTCCTGTAGAACCAGTGGATTTAACATGACCTCCACCCGTAGATTTTAAATGGAAACGTCGTCACAGAGCAGAGATGATCCCAAAAGCTCCAGGTGGTTCCAGGCTCCTCCCACCAGGGACCCGCCGCTGAGTGTAGTTCAGGCGAGGGTCAGAGGTCATGGGGAGGGTTGGCTGCATCTCCTCAGAGCAACGGGAGCGAGGTGAAGAGGAGGTGCTATGAGGAGGCGAGAAGGAGGACGAGGAGCAGGGCGAGCAACGTGGCGAACAGCAGGGGGAGGCGGGGCAGAGCAAGGCCGCAGCCACCGGTGGTGTCATCCGTCAGGAAGGGCTCCGGGGACTCATACACCGAGTCGTCTGAGGGGACACATCGAAAACGAAGGGTTAAAACCGGACCCGGCCACATCTGGACAAGCCCGAGGACGAATTTACACCAGCAGGTACAGATGTGACCTTTACAATAAAACACGATATTTCGTTTCCGTGGTTCGTTTTTATTGCCTTGACCTGACGTGGAGTGTCACAGCCCCTCGTCCGTCTCAGAGCATGGAGGGAGAGTCGGATCCTCAGGGTCCGAGGACGCCTGCTGAGCCTCGGCCCCTCAGCCCCTCGGCCCCTCGGCCCTTCGGAACCTCTGCGACTCCTCTCTACACCCAACCCATCGGACAGAAAACAACCCTTTTAACCATGTAACCGGCATCGCCTCCTCATCGCACTTTGGCCTTGCTGTCGACTGATCAATCAGACGATCTTTTACTGATCGATTTTCATCGATGGCATCTTAGCCTATTGGGCCAAATCTCTAGTGTTTGCGCATCTGTAAACTTAGCCTGCTAAGCTAATAAGCTAATAAGCTAACAGCTGATAGTCACATGCGACACTTGCGGTATGAACAATCAGTTTTCACTTTATATTCATTTTATTATTTTACAGCGTCGCTTAGATGAGAATCTGCATGAAACAATGAGGAGTTCCATCTTTTGTGTGAATCCCCTTTTAATATTTTCTGTTATTTGATTCTCCTCCTCCAGAGAGGCCTTTATTGTGAAAGAGCCGGATTAGTAGGTGTAAACCCTGCGTGTGTCAGAGGGATTTAGAGGAAATCATTCGTACTGGATTGATTTTTGTTCCCTCCCGTAAACGTTTCACAGCTCAACTGTTTCAGAACAAACAGCGTCAGCAGAAAATCCGGCTCCACATCCACGAAAAACCTTTCTCTTCCTGCCTGGTGAAATCCACCGTCTCTCTGACATATCAGCTTTCACCGGCGGGAGCCGAGGATTTCTGGCCATTAATGCCGCTTTCTGTGGTGACAGGTAAATTCCTATAAAGTCCTTCATGGCTGCGTTGAGGACATTTACACATTACACGGAGGAGGAAGAGTTGATTAAACATCCTCCTGAGCCCGAGGACTCTTCAGTTGTAGCTGCTCTTATTCCTCTAATTATCAGGATTTTATTGGCTTATGTGAAACACTTTTTTTTCCGTCCTCACATTTCATTTCGGACCAGTTCGTTCTTTTCTCCATCTCTAAAGCGATTTAATTGTTAGAATAAAATATAGTTTCTACCAAGGTGGCACCACTAGATCCAGATCCAGGCCGAAAACCAATCAGCTCGTCTCTGGTTCGGGACTATACCTCAGCCCCACGGCAACGAGGCTGTTCAGGACTCAGGTCCCCAGGGAACCAATGGTCGCTGTCGGCTCAGGTGACCAGAAAGACGTTGGCCTGACCCCGGGACTCACAACCGTACATCTAGAACGGCCGACACCATTTATGACCAAAACTCGGACGATGTGACTGTCTGGGGCGGAGTAGTGAATGCAACAGACTTACGTGACAACAGGAATTAAAGAAGAGACTCACTGGTCGGTTTGACGTAGACTTTGAGCTTCAGACAAGGTTTCCCGGCCAGGTTGGGATGTGGAGACGCTGTGGAGGAAACACAGGAACAGAGCAGTGGGTTAACAGCAGGTCCGAGGCAGAACACGGACCTTGGATCAAATCTGTACCAGAGGAGTCGGCGGGACGAGATCAACAGCCGTTGCTGTTTCCACCCCCCGGGCATCTCTGAGATCTTCCATTTGTTAGTTAGTTATTTGTATCAGTGGTAATAGACAAGTCTATCTTCAGTTATTTAATGCCCCCCCCTTTCCTCACTTTACGTCCTGTTTACTGCAGCTGTTCACAAGTCTGACGTCTTCTGGCATGAAACCACATCTTCGTCACAGAGAACAACTTGTGGTGTGTGTGTGAGTGAGTGTGTGTGAGTGTGAGTGTGTGTGAGTGTGTGTGTTCGGTGTGTGGGGGGGGGTGTTCAGTGTGAAGCTGTGAGGGATCTCTGAGATTAACAACCCCTCACAGTCACTTCCTGGAAACCGGCAAATAGGTAAAAAAGTTACAATACTTGAATATAAGAGGAAGAAAACTGTCGGCTTTCTCTGCTCTGACGAAGTTCAGCTTCGGGGAATCTGCAAACTCTGAAATCAGATTTAATGCGTTTCAGGACCTTTTCAAGATCCCAACAAAGAAAAAGTAAAACTCTTTCCACAGCAGAACGACTGCACATCAGGGCTCAGCAGCACGGTACTATGTTTCTCCAACGCTCATCTGCGTCTCCAGGCAAAATCACATATAGAATTATTAAAAAGTAAAAATCAAACCAGTTAACACAAAGGACGTTTCTCCTCTACACGAAAAAAATCACACATCCAAATGAAATGTTAAATAAAACGTTTCTGTGGCTAGACTCGTATGACTCTACCTGGACCGGTCTTACTCTACCTTGATGGGTCTTAATCTACCTGGACAGATTTTCTCCCTGGTTCATTTCCTTACAGCAGACTTCAGACACTCCTGCAGGTTAAACTGGACCAACCAGACACCAGGCTGATTAACTGAACCTGAACTGAACCTCTCAGTGCCCATTCTCCTGTTCCTTTGGTCTAGGTTCTGCGGCTAAGACTTATAATGGTTGGGAAGACCCTGTAACAGATGCGGTAGAACGCAGTACAGCCCAGTACTATACCATAGTATTCTGTATGCAGTACTCACAGATGTAGTAGTACTCATGTCCCGGCCTGAACTCAAAGCCCAGGCTGAAGGGTGTGAAGAGCTGGAATTTCTCGGAGAACTTGAGCGGTCCGTTGGGGCTCGTTGGCCGGTTGCACTCCCAGCGTTTGAAGCCCTTCCTGTGGTGGTCGCAGGTCGTGTAGCCGTCGTAGTTCACCATGTACAGCACGTAGTGCTCCATGCGATCGGTCGGCTCCGCCCCCTCGTAGTGGGGGCAGTAGATGTCCAGGTAGTCGTTGATTGCCACCTCCACCGTGTACTCGCCCCGGAGGAACCTGAGACAACATAAAAAACCTAAAACCTTGCATATGTCTACATCAGTTTTGTTGTTCTGTTCTATTTTACCACTGCATTCTCAACACATAGCACAGGAAATATTTACCCCCCCCCCAAAAGCTGCAAAGTTGGGCTAATATTTATAAAACCATGACACCAACAAATAAACTTGAGGAAACTTCATTGTTGTCGGAGATCAAACTCCAACACGTGGAAACCACTGATCAGGAGAGAGAGTGTATGTAAGTGTGTGTGTGTGTGTGTGAGTGTGTGTGTGTCTGTGTGTGTGTTAATCAGAGCTGTTTATCAGTGTGTCATCTTGTTTACATCATGAGGATGTTGAGTCTGTGTATAATGAAGAATCTGCTCTATATGAAAACTTCACTGAGAAAAATCTCTGGTTGAAGTTTAGTCCCTGGAGGACCCAGTCTGTTATGTCACAGTTTTTTTATTTACCACCAGGGGGCGAAAGACCTGAGCCCCAGGGTTTAAAACTTATTATCTATCATGTCACCAATTCTTTTTCACCAGTAAATAGGAAAAAAATGTTGCTTTCACTTGATCCAGCTTCAGCTTTCACACGGTACTTTACTCAATCTGAGACTTCACCTTCACCTGTTATCACCTGTTTGATCTTTAACACCTAGACTCCCATCATCGCTCACATCCAATAGGAGCTTTGTCATCACAGGTTTTAGACAGTAAAGACAAACACAACGACAACAACGACAACAACAATGATGGCAACGACGACAACAACAGTCTGTAGTGACAATGGGGATGATTCAGTTCCACAGCTCAGCTCCAGAGAGACGAAGAACAGGAGACTACACACACACACGTTTGTTCCAACATTCTCGTGGGGACGCTCTTTGACATAATGCCCCCCCCCCCCACCTAAACCTGATTCTCAGTCAGACACTAAAACCAGGTCTGAGGAAAAAGTTTGTTCACCCAACCACTGAAAGACACACACACACACAAGTGTTTGAGGGTTGATCAGTAGAAAGTGATGGTGTTTGCTCATGACTCGTCCTCACAGCTGCTGAAATTTACATTGTTTAATTTATCAGAGTTGTAGAAACGATAATCAATCAACAATTGCTTTCTGAAGACAAGCCAATCAAGTTCAGCTCTGCCTGAATATTCATGTTAGCCAAACAACAGCAACAGTGAAGTAAGAACCCCCCCCCAATCAACAGAGCTAATTTGTACTTTGGTAATGGGGTTTGAACTGACTGATTTGGTTTCCCACGGTCCGTTCTGATTGGCTGCACCATGACATTTAATCACAGCTGGTTTTAATTCAGCTCTGCTGTCATTTAACAGTAAAAAGAGCAATTCAAATGTTTGATAAAAGGAGGGGCGTGAGGGCTGGGCTGGGGGGTGGGGGTGTGTTTCACTGTTTACTGGCCTTGAATAAAAAACCCATGAAATCAAAGTGATTCTGATGGATTTAGATACAGAAAGATGGAGGTGAATACTAAAGGCTGAGTGAACAGAGCTGAAGGTCTGTACCTACACCAGACGCTAGGCGGTGCTCTCTTCCTGCCTTTAGGTCTCCCCAAGTCTGCTATTGCTGGGGCTATATCCAGCCTGACAGGAATGCCTGCAGACAACGCTCAGGGCCGAACCACAGGGTTCAGTATCTAGAGACAAATCTGTCTGATTCTTCTCCAACACACAAAAGTTTTAATTCAATGTTTTTTACAGAAAAGCTTATTTTTAAAAATTAAAATAAAGACATTAACAGACATTTATTTTAAATACCAATATCTTTGACCTTCTGTCCTAATTAGGACTCATTAGCTCATAATAAGAACTGTATTTCAATTATTTAATTATGACATAAAAACTTATAACATTATTATGAGATAATGAGTTGAGATCACAAGATATAAACTTCACAACGAAACACTGTCCACGACCCCCTGGACCAACACCTGTACAACCTGACAAGTGTCGGGGGGGTTGGGGTATTAATAAAACCCCCACAGCCCCCATGGCCCCCACACTCTGTATTTTTTTAACTCTGCCTTCGGCAAAGTTTCTTGAAACTGGATGAAAAACGTTGCGAGTGGCTCTTTGGCAGAAGGATGGCCTCTTAATGGCTCTAAACACTTTATGCTTCGCTCCACAGCCCCTCTGCTGAATCATAGTCATCTGATGGTTCCCGAGAGGCCCGAATGCAGCATCGGGGCGTGGTCCTGATTGAGTTTGGGAGCGGATAGGAGCGGCTGGAGCTGGGTCCTGATGGAGGGAGGACGGAGGGAGAGTTTCTCCTCCGCCGCAACCTCCTCGTCTCCTCTAACGCCATTAGCGAAGTGCAGGCTAACTGAGTTAGCCCAAGGATCGAGTGACTAACAGCTCAGGGGGCAGGCGGTGCGTTTCGGTGAACTTCGTCTTCTCACCTCTCGCATCTCTCATCTCTCTAATGGAGGGAGGCTCCGTCCATCCCAGCAGGCCGCAGGGTGACACCGTCATCATCATCTTTGTCATCGTTGGCTTCAACATCCACCAGCACGGGAGCAGCGTCAGTCTGTCATCTGACAGATGGCGTCCAGTGCTTCTCTACTGGAGGCTTCACTGAGCACATCAAACCAACAGATCAGTGTGATGATGAGGAGGAGACTGGAACCTTCCTCATATCAACACATGGAATCGACAGAACCGTCAGATCTCCACCACGTTCTCCACCTGGTTCTCCATTTCCCGAGCTCTGACTCCAGCTCTTTTAATGTCCACTTCTTCTGTGGTGGTTTCAATGGCAGCGGCTGGAGAATCGGCTCCACCTGCCGTTGATTAGCAGCAGGTGGAGGAAACGAGACTCACTCAGGTTTAACTCTGAGGATTTTGGCTGATTCCTGGTCGAGCATCAAACTTTCAGACGGGAACCTGAGCCGTGATGTGACATCACAGTTGCTGGTCTATGTGTAGGCATTTATGACGAGCCATCAGCCAACATGACATCACTTCCCCTCGACACGGATCAGCGGGCAGAGCTGCCTTTGTCTAAATAAGAGGCGCTGATGTTTTCCATGGCCTGATAACCTGTCTTTTGCCTTCTGTGTTTCATTGATAATGAACCCGTCATTAGCTGCAGTACGTGTTATAAACCAGGACTGGGCAGAACCTGGACCTGGTCTGACGTCCTGGTCTGACGTCCTGGTCTGACACGACCGGAGCAGGTGTTGGGGACGGATCCCGTCCTCCTCACTTTCTCTTCTCAGAGATCTCAACATTTTCTCTGCTCACATGCTTCTTTTTTTTCTGCAGCAGCTGCAGGGATTCGCTTGCTCTCTCTCTCTCTCACTCTCTCTCACTGTGTGTCTCCCTCTCGCTCCTCAGTGGAAATAAATTTCAGCTTCCACACCTGTGATGTCAGAGCTCCCAGCATGCCTCACTGTGATTTACAGTGTAATCTGTGCAGGTCTCTGAAGGTCGAGCCAATTAGATCCGGGTCTGGCGTGGACGAGCATCCAAAGTGAACCGGGCCGAGCTGCTGACAGATAATTGTTCAGATCCGCTCAGACACAATCAGAACCAGGTTTATTCTGCTCAGGTGGTCAGGTCTGGACTGGGGGGGGGGGGGTCCAGACCAGGACATGCAGCACATGTAAAACAGGGACTGGTGTCATTTCACTGACTTTTTCTAAATTCAAATGTTTTCAAGAAGATTGATTTTTTTGTCACAAGAGTTTTTTTTATTCATTCAATGAGATGATAGTATTACAAGGACAAGACTGAACCAATATTGGGCAGAACCATGACCAAATATTGCACCAAACCAGGGTGATTTCTGGGCCAAACCATGACTAAATACTGGAGCAATCCAGGACTAAATACAGGGCTAAACCAGGACCAAATACTGGACCAAACAAGGTAAATATTCTGGACCAAATCAGGACTGAATACTGGACCAGGCCAGGACCAAATACTTGACCAAACCAGGACTAAATACTGGACGAAACCAGGACTGAATACTGAGCCAAACCAGGACAAAATACTGAACCAGACAAGGGAAATATTTTGGACCAAATCAGGACTAAATACTGGAGCAGGCCAGGACCAAATACTTGACCAAACTGGGACTAAATATTGGATGAATCCAGGACTGAATACTGAGCCAAACCAGGACCAAATACTGGACCAAACCAGGGCTATATTCTGGACTAAATTAAACTTTGTTGTAGTAAATTGAGGGTGTGTTTAAGTTTAGTTTTTGCTGCTCCCTTGTGGTCATAAGTTGCCAAAGTCCAGTTAAACTTTCTCTCTTTTTATCTGATTTTTGCTCATATAAACGGTTGGACCTTGAATTTGAACCACAGCTGTTGTTATTGCTTCAGATGCAGATGTGCCACCTCAGGACCAGGTCACCTGGATCTGCTACTGCCAGACCATCAGCAGTTCTTCGTGGAGTAGGATTTTCCCACTGCGGCAGCAGAGACCGGCTTTATCATTGTCTGTGCCACAGTCACATGACCAGTGCCCTCTGGAGATACTCTGCAGGCCATTGTGTTACTGTGTGTGTTACTGTGTGTGTTATTGTAACCTGACTCTGTCTTGACAGGCTCAACCACAATACCCACAGTGTTTCCTTCAGGTTTAGACAAGAAGCTACAAGGTACAAGACAAAACTATCAGATCTGCTGCTGGATCACCTGATCCTAGCGGCTCAACACATACACACACACACACACAGAGTTATTTTTCTTTTATCAAAGAGAAACATCCACCTTCTCCCTTGCTGTCTCATCAGGTAAAGAACTCAAAAATTCAAACAAACAGACCAACGGGAGATTAAAACTGTTTGTATTCAGACCAACTTCATCCCTGTGTGAAAACACACAGCACTCCCATTCATCTGAAAGAGGTGAGTCCACCCCCACAGCGTGGACACAGACAGATCCAGAAAAACCTGAGCCGTGGACAGGTGAACACTGTACCTCTGCTGTTTGCCTCGTACACATCGGAGCTGGGTTTAAAAACCAAGGTTAAGGGTGTTGGTGTCGGATAAACCTTCACACTCAATGATCTCTCTCCCTTTTGTACCTGCATAATCAGCAACCCAACAACCCAACATGTTATTCGGGTTATCTCTAAAGTTCACCGATGGAACATCCAGGTCGTTGGGTTGTTGAGTCGTTGGGTTATTGGGTTGTTGGGTTGTTGGGTCACTGAGTCATTGAGTTGTTGAGAGTTGCGTTGTTGGGTTGTTGAGTCATTGGGTCATTGGGTCATTGGGTTGTTGAGAATTGGGTCGCTGGGTCACCGTTTAAAAGTCCAATAGTCCTTGATCATCTGGTTAAAATGATCCTTCCTCAACTCAGGAAAAAATGGAAAGATCACGTTTCTCTTCATTACACACAAAATTACAAATACATTTTAACCAACTGTTCTGATCAGTCAAAACAACATCATCAACCAGACATTTTGTTTCTAATTTGTCCGTTAATTAGAAACAAAACAAAACATCATCAGAAATATTAAAATAACCACAGCAACAATATTTATGGACATTTTTTTCCATATTTTCACATGTTGTTGATTCTTTTGATTCAGTAATCGCACAATCCTTAATCCAAACTATATGTAGAACGTGGAACTCGTTCAGATACACAGAAGGTCTAGATCACGATTGTGGGCAATAAGAGAACCCACTTCACAAAGAATAATCCCACTAATCACCCCTCATATTAATATTTCAGAAATCATCCGATACCCATCGTGGTCTGGTCCGCTTTAACCCGGTACCTGAACTTGCCCCAGCCTCATCGAGTAGGTAGAGATTCAATACTCAACTGGCTCCTGTCCAGGGATTGAAGGTCCTTTACTGAACCGGACAAAAGTAGCTGTTAGGGGAAACATCGCAAGAGAAACAACACGGACCAGATCATGAACTGAAATACAGACAATACTTACAAAACACATACACTGTATATACACACACCATTCATCCACAAAATCAAAGTCAGTAAGTGGCTGATCAGGTTTATTCGGTTAATAAAGGAGAGCAGCTGTGCTGGATTATCGTCTACAGAACAAATCTGCCTTCAGAAGAAAAACTGGAGATTAAACTCCTCTGTGCCACCAGCTGCAGGACACTGATGTAAACCAAACCTCTGGTAAAAAGGATCAGATTAAAGGTGGAGTGGTTCTCCAGGAGAAAAATGGCTGTTTGCCAGTTTGTCAGAAAGGGGGGGGGGGTTCCTGGACCAGTATAGGTACTCAGGATCCCAGGCCTCTTTCTGAGAGGATCATGAAAACAGCAGGACTCTCTGGACCATGTGCTAGACCTGGACTCTGCAGAGCAGAAACAACTACCAGACCAACAGCATGTACACACTGACCTGAGAACAGGTACGTGCTCAGTCGCATTACCGCCTGAATCAAATTGGGGGGAGAACATTAAAGAGCAGATTACGTGGAACTGAAAACCGGTGTAGTTTTCTGCCCCAGTGTCTGTTTTAAGCAGCTGTTGTTGCCCCGACATTTTCACAGCTGAAGCGCCACTGGCACCCGGCGACGCTACAGTAGCAGCACTGACAGGAGTTATGGTGCTGGGAGATTCCTGAGTGGTGTAATATTCAGAAAATGTAGGATCGAGTTAGCTGAACATGGTACACACACACACACATGCACGCACTCACACACACACACACACACACACACACACAATCACACGCACATACGCGCACACTCACACACACATACACACAAACACACACACACACAATCACATGCACACACGCGCACACTCACGCACACATACACACACACACACACACACACACACACACACACACACACACACACACACACTAGTAGCAGCTACATGTTCATTGTAACACGATTCCAGTCTCTTTGTCGCCAGTTACCAAGACGACCAATGATGAACTCCATACCGGGCAAGTGTGTGTGTATGTGTGTGTGTAAATCACAGTTTATGGGTCAGACTGTAATACTGCAGTTAGCCTAGCTTAGCATAATGACTGGTGGCATGGGGAACCGTTAGCCTGGCTCCATATAGCAGGTCACCACACTGGGGACAGGAGGGTTACCCAGAATGCCTCAGTGTTGGGGGTGAGGTTAAGGTGAAAGCTCAGATAAGGTTAGGGACAGAGACAGTCTCAAAGAGTATCGGATGGGAGGGTGTGGAGCTGTAGATGCAGATTCACCCAAAAATCTGCCCACTGTCAATCAAAATCTGCCCCCCACCCCGCCCATATCATTGCCCCTGCCCCCTCCCTCTGCCCCCCACACCTCTGTCAAAACAATATCAACAATACGGGGCCACGCTGCTTTGTGTTTTTCTGACATGAGAGGTGAAGCCTGTCAGATACTAACGCACGCGCACACACACACACACACACACACACACACACACACACACACACACACACACCGACCCCTCCCCTAATGTGGGTCATGTGGCCCCTGTTGGCCCCGGGACCCTGCCTGATCCTCTATTATCTTTAGTCCTGTCAATCATCCTCTGAGAGAAGAAGCACTGAGAGTGAGGAGGAGGAGGAGGAGGAGGAGGAAGGGGAGGGTCGACTCTTCACATAAATTACACACGGGATGTTCATGGGTCTCATACGGAGAACATGTGAATGTGTGAACATGTGAAAATGTGAAGACCGAACATGTGAAACACATGTTCGGTCTTCACACTTTCACATGTGAAACCAGACTGGAAAAAGTACTAGAAAACAAGTTTTACTGGAAAAGTTTTGAATATGCATGTGTGTAAATCCAAGTCCTGATGGGGTGAGGGAGGGGGGCTGAGGGAGGCTGAGGGGGGCTGAAGAGGGATTACCGGCATATACTTTAGAACCTGGTAAGCCTGGAAAATGTCATTTTTCTTAGAGGCTGTTTGAAAGACCTGGAAAAGTATTTGTCAAAGTGACAACATGAAACAAAGAAGTCCTGGAAAACAAGTTTTCCTGAGAAAGTTTTGGATGTGCACAAATCCAGATTATGATGGATCAAGGAAAGATCAAGATTTAAGATGTCTGAAAAGGTCTCCATAGGTCCCGAAAAAGTCAGGATTTAAGGCAGTTTCCCGCTTGTGGAAAAATCCTGGACAAAAACTGAACAATGCAAAAAATGTCCTGGAAAAGGCTTTTTGAGTGTGACCTGTGTGGATCCAGGTCCTGATGGACTGAGGGATGGGGGTTGGGGGTGTTGAAGATAAAAAGGTGCCCTCTCCCCACATGTCCTGGAAAACTTTCTTCCAGGACAAGGAGAAAGGTCCTTTACTGCAGCTTCTGGTTCAGGGGAAAAAAAACCCTGGACAAAAGGACAAAAATAGAGCAAAGGTACCCTGGAAAACAGCGAGGCCTCCTGGAAAAGTTTCGAACGTGAAAATGCCCCCTCTGCCCCCCTCCCTCTCCCACTGGCTCGAGGATTTGGGAGCTATCAGAGCTCACAGAGGAGGACGGTGGGGGTTTTCCTGCCAGCTGGCAGCCTCTTTATCACTTCTATTAACTCCGAGTCCGGCCCGATGCTGGCTCGGTGCCGGCATGGCCGGCTGCCGCGACACTTCACACTTCACACTTCTGCTGCAGAAAATCCTGGAATTACAAACCTGCTCCTCTGAAATCAGCTTACAGACACCGGCAGTTACTCATTTCACAGAGTTTATACCGAGATACACGAGACGGAGGAAATATGAACCCCCCCCGGTGATAAACGGCACAGAGGGCAGCAGTCTAAACAGGTCCAGGCTTCGCGGAGCACAGCAGGTTTTGAGTTGATTTTCGGTTGGAGACGATCGGCCGGAGGCTTTTCAGCGGGGAAACTCGACCTTTGACCGTTCAGGGACACCTTCTCGGCGGGCCGGTCACAGCCGAGCCGCCTCCATCCCACCTGCCAGTGGTGCCGCACATATTCTGGGACGGTTTTTAATGGAAAAAAATTCCCTTTGAAAGAGTTTGCAAATTATTTGAGGTAGAAGAAAGTTAGTGACGTTTTAATGGATTCGTGATACATTCATCAGCTCCTCTCAGTTTCAGGCTGTTTCTCTCGATGGTTGGTTGAACCGAACCGAGGCTGAGCTGATTTATTAGTGGTTAGTAGTTCCCGTTCACACTGCAACCACTGGATCATAGTCGAGTCTGAAGGAAAAGCCTGAACTGTAGCGCTGAGACCAGAAACTGTGTTGACGAGTCCCATTTCTATGTTTGGACGCAGGTTTGCGGACAAGCGCCTGATCGTTGAAAAGGGGAAGTTTCACCGATTCTAGCTGCAACCGTGTGATGACTCGATTCTAGACCTCGACCGGGGCTTTGTGCCTCAACTTCATATCAGAAAATGCTAATCCCTGTGACAAATTGTTCACGTGTCTTCTGTGACCTTTACCCTACTTCCTCTCGGCTTCCTGCTTCTCTTCAGAATGAATCTGATTGGCTGCTGTGATCTCTGGTGGGGACGCCAAGCAGGGATTCACACGGGGGACAGGAGGGAGAGCGTGAGGATGAAGAGGTGGATGAAGAGCATCGAGTTATAGCTATCTGAGGAGAAACCATGAACACACACACACACACACACACACACACACACACACTGCTCCTTTCTTTGAGCAGCAGAAGTAGGAGGAGGACATTGTCATTCATTATTGATTAATCTACAGCTTGTTATAATTTCCCACAATCCAAAATGGCGTCTTCGAATGTCCCGTTTGTCAAACCAACGGGTCAAAAACCCAAAAATTCAGGTTCCTGTCATGTGGCAAAGAAAAGCGTCAAATCTTCACACCTGACTGGGACATTCAGAGTTAACCCTTCCATCGCCACCACAGGAAGAATCAAACACGGAGAAGGATACAAACCCTGTGTCTCATCGAAACTGACCACTCACATCGCAACTCTGAGAAATAATGTCATCTTACTGATACAATAAAATGTAACAAGGCTGGAAGGCTCCAATCAGCCGCAGCAGTAGAACGCTGTTCTCAGGGACATATCCTCAGAATAATATGGAGGACACGTTGCGTTCGAGAACTCTATCTGGTTACTTGGCTGAAATACATTAAGAAATCATAAAATAATATTTCAAACTACATCACCTGGTGATATTCCATAGAGTCCCTCATTTCCACGGTGATGAAGATGGAGGATATCGTTAAAGGAACCATGGATGACTCTCAGTTTTACTCAGATTTAAGAGGAGCTCATTGTGTTCTTCCTTCGACTGCAGCTGTTCTCAAAGGAGCTAAAGACAGTCTGACCTTCTGCCCAGGCACAGCCTCCTGATCACCACAGCAACCTTAACGAGCCTTAACGAGCAGTAACGAGCAGTAACGAGCTTTAATGATGGACTGTGAAATAAAATCGATGTGGGGGGGTTCAAAATTCATCAAAACATATAGAAACCTGATGTGGGTTAAACTGTACGAGGGGGGAGTCGTCGGGGGGGGGACAAAACAAACAAAGAGAAAGTGAAAGTGAAAGTGAAAGCTGCTGTTGATCATTTCACTCATGAACAGGAGTCAGAACAATCCAGACTGATCCGGATCCAGCGGGCACCTCAGATTAATAAGTCAATGACTCCAATTGGCAGGTTCAACATTATAATGTGGCCTGTGGAGCTTCAGGTCTATTCTCCTCTATCGCTTGTTCCTGCCTTTACTTTTGTGCCTCTTACTCACTTTCCTCCTCCTGACTTATTTCCTTTCTTCTTTCTTTTCATCCTTCTTCCTCATTTTATCCTTCTCTCCTTCCTCCTTTCTTTTTTATTTCCTTCCATTCAATCTTTCCACCCCCCCTCCTCCCCGGTGCGGTCACTTGAGTTCAGTCATCCACATCAACAGCCATCGGCTTCTTGCGATCATCGCTGTGGGAACGGAGAACACTGATGTGTAGAGGAGCAGTGAAGTGACGAAGAAGAGGAGGAGGAGGAGGAAGATGTGTTTGGCTACAGGTCTCGCGGGGGGGGCGGGGACATGGCCTGTGTGTCTGATTGGCAGGCACCTCCGGCCAATTGAGACGAACTAATGGAGCGGGATGCAGTCACCGGGGCAACCAAGAGAGGAACTATCAGAGCTGTCAATCAGAGGGAGAGAGAGAGAGAGAGAGAGAGAGAGAGAGAGAGTATGTATGTGTTCATGTCTCGATTTTTGGAGCATGGCCTCCTCTCCCATGATGCACCCCTCCACCTGTCACAGTTCATCTAGGTCAGAGCTGCTGACACACACACCAGTAGTTTACTACATTTGTGGGGACCATTGTTGATGTGCTGCATTCCCCGATCCTGATCTAAACTTGTGCAGTTCAGCATTTTGGCCCCCACAAGTAGAGGGGCCTCCAGGTTTTTCAGACCCAATTAATATAGTAGAACACACACACACTGAATGCCCTCCGGTGTGACCTCTGACCTGCAGCTGCAGATGTTTCTGATCTTTTGGGGTTTTTTTGTGATCAGAAAACCTTCAGTAAACTACAAGAAGTTTCCAGAACCAAACATTCTCTCGTCGATCCCCCCACCCCCCCACCAGCTGACCTTCTGACAAACAGACTATGTCTCCACTCTACATGGTTCAGTCCACTGTAAATAAAGATAGAGATGATTGATCATCCTTGTTGTCCTGCGTCTTCGTGTATAAACACTTGTCCCAGCAACCAGGACCAACAGATGAGACCAGGTCTGGAATCTGTAACCATGGTTACCAGATTGGCTGGTAAATATAGATTTGGGTGGGTTTTTCGTAGTTCTTTTTTTGGTACCATTAGAGTGTGTCACACCTATGAAGCCTTGTCTATAATACAGAGAGTTCAGCTTTTTTTTTTGGGGGGGGGGGGGTTAATGCAGGAAACAGTACAATATGCATCAAAAATCTGAGCCATAACTGAGTCAAATCTGGAAACAGATATGAAACATGTATTTTTTAGATTCAGTGACACTTTCTACTTCCTGGGGAAACCATTATGATGTCCATCAAAATAAAAGTCTATAAACCTGCTTAGAACTCCATTCAGAGTCTCCCTGTTTTTAAGTCTCCTTCAGTATCACAGTGATCAGTGACAGTTGTCTGTACATCCACTGCTACACTGTAGACAGAAGCTGGTCACTGTGAATGCAGCAAAAATTTCCAAAATGAAACAATGACAAAAATAAATAAAAGTCAAGGCTCAGGTTTTAGCCCAGAGCGTAACTCGCTGAATCTACGGCATGTCTGCCTTGTAAAGTCGTTACCTTAAAGACTTTGTAGAGGCCAGGCTGAGTTACAGACTGACGGGATCCCTTCTCTCTGAGGGCTACTACACCAGCCCACATGGTAGAGGCATTATTCAGTGTTGTTCAGCCTTCACCGGTACAACACGCTCATGTCGAACCCACTGCTGCTGAGAACAGGAGCCTGGCAGACTGAAACGGACCAGAGCCAATGTTCTTCTGATATTAATATCTCTGCCACAGAGGTAAATATCTGAGAATTTACAGTGGATATTTAATGACATGATATTATAATAGGAGCTCTTCTTTTCTTTAGATATATATGATCTGATCTGTCCAACTTATTAAAGGTGTGTGTGTATTTACTTGGACTGTATACATGCTCATTCAGAGACATGCACACACCCAGCATCACCAGGTCAGTGAGGATGGAAGGAACCAGGTAAAAACATGTAACAACACCCCCCCCCAGCCCCCCCAGGTAGAAACACCTCACCTGTTGCTCTAAACCCCCAATGACATACCACCCTGTGAACGCAAACACACACAAGGACCACAACTCCCCAGAGCGTCGTAACGAGGAACAGAAACACTGACACATGTCGTCCCGTGACACACACACACACTAATTAGTCTCTCATTTTTCCCTCATTAAAAAAAAATTCAACCAATCAAATCAATCTGTGCAGCTAACGACCTCGTTAGGAAACAACAGTTTAAATAAACACACAGACACACACTCACACACATACCACAGAACAATGTCATCAGTTTGTCCTCTGGGACCTGATTGGTCTTCAAGTCAGATTCACTCATATAAGCACAATAAACAATAGTCTCTCATCCTGTTGAGTTTCAAAATAAAAGTCCCGACCTCTTCAAAGTCTTCACTGCCAGTATGGTGCAGATGGAAATAACTGTTAAGGGAGCAAAGTTCTGATTCTCTAAAAAGTTCATGGTATTAGTGTAAAATCTTTAAATCTCGAGGAATGAATATCAACAGTCTGATTTATTTATACAGTGTAAATATAAACAGAGATGAATTAACAGGAAACTAAACTCTGCTGCTGGTGGACGAGGTTTTCCTCGTAGAAAAACCGAATCAGAGGGAGAACTTGGTTCCACACAAGAAAAAGTGGTGTAACAGCCTAGTAAATGTTCAAATTATAAATATACTCATACCTAATAATAACAACAACAACAAAAACAACAACAACAATAATAATAATAACAACAATAATAACACCTTTGTTTTTATCATTATTATCATTACTATTATTATTGCTTTGAACCAGCTCCTGACTCTCTGACATTTCACAGACTTTTAGAGTAAAAACTACTTTGATCAACAGTTTTTATTTCTGAGTTTTGTGAGTAAAAGTGAAGTATTTTTACTTTAAGTCAGAAATTGGACTTTTTTCAGTTTTAGCTGAACCTTGATCAGGATTCAGTGTTGGGGCTGAAATCAAGTCTTGGAGGTGGATTATAAACATGTAGACAGTGTGTTGAACGTGATCTGTGTATAACTGATGTACCAACATCTGTCAGTACTGTTGCTGTTTGTCACATGAGCTTTTGTGTTTGTGTGTGTGTGTGTGTGTGTGTGGGCAAGGTTGGCAACTGTTGAGCTATTGACACACACACAAATACAGACCATCTGCCTTTGTGTGTGTGTTTGTGTGTGTGTGTGTGTGTGAGTCTCACTCCGCCACCTGCCTTCAGCTCCTTATGCTGAACGAAACACACCAGTCAAAACTGAGTTTCCATCTGAATGTGACATTTTTTGTCTGAAGCTTGACTGAAGCAATGCTAATGCTAATGCAAGGTGAGCAGGAGCAACATAGACAAAATGGCTGAGTTTATACTGAGAACTGGATTTATTCTGTGTGTGTTTGTGTGTGTGTATGAACCACCACAGTCCAGTAAACAACTAAACATCTGGCTGTCCTCAGTCATAACCCAACTACTGTTCACATCTGGACAAGTTCAGTCCAGGTGACCTCCGGAGGTCTCACTCTGACAGTTTTATCAGGGAGCTTACGTTAGGCTGGTATCCCAGCATGCATTGCACATCAACCAGCAGTGGTGTGGTTAATAAATTTAATCCTGTTAGTCTCGCTTTGTCAAGCTCTGATATTTTCCAGTTTATTTTTTCAACATGTGGTCGGTTTATTAGCAGAATGTCTTTTTGGACATTTTCAGAGATGTGATGACAATTTAGTCACAGCACAGTTACAGACCGGTACAGACCAGTATAGACTGGTACAGATCGGTAAAGAGTGTGTTGTGTCCAATCTCTGTTTCATCTGCGAACCAAAGTCCTCCACCTGTAACCATGGTAACAAAAGTGAGACCAAAATGGACAAATTTTCACACCTTTACCTGCTGAGCTTCGCAATGTCAACACATCTCAGCATGAGGGATGGTGCTATGTGGGGTCCTGAGAGGCCACCGCTGTCCTTTGTTGAGCCTGGACATTAATTATCCTCCTGTTAATAAAAAACACTCACCTGCTGAGGCAGGAACCTGAACTGTGTTAACAGGTGTCCATGGTAACGGAGGGGGGGGGCAAGAAATGTGGACGAAAATGTGCTGTCATCAACTACTTACACGGGGGGGGGGACTAAACCATCTCGTAAACCTTGTGAGACGAAGCTGTGGTTAATGTCCACGTGTCCCACTTCCTGTCTCCTCAGGACAAAGATGGAGGAGCTCGAACCACGTTGGTCTCAGAATCGACAGGGACAAGTTTTCTCATGTCCCTGGTTTTCTGTGTTCATCTCTTCTTCGTCCCTGTGAACTGAGTCTCCGGGTCTCTGTTGGTCAAATGAAAACCACATTTGAAGACGTCACCTTGGTCTCTGCAGACGCTGGACGTTTTCCATTGTTTTACAATGTTTTATAGACTAAAACATTACTTGAAAAACATTTTACCCATGATAAAAAAAAGACACGGGACAAAACCAGACCTAATTACAATGGAGCGAATCCAGACCAGGGCATGATTCAGGTCTTGCCCTGGTGACTGGAAACCAAGCAGACCCGCGGAGACCTGTAGCCGGAGGATCCGTCCGAGGATCGGCAGCTGCAGTCTGATCCCCATGAAGAGGATCAGAGCAGTTTTCATGGTGCCAGCTCAGACGTAGAGAAGCTTCAGGTTTCATTAGTCCTCGTCCCCACCAGGAGTCAGGGGGGGCTTAATGGAAATTACACACACGCCCGTTTAGGGAAGATTGAGTCGGGTGGATGGGGACTCATCGATCAGCAGGACGTCCAGACTTGACGAAATGGAAGTTTCTGTTTGATTCTCACCCATCTGCCCCAGGGGAGGGAAGGGGGTAACTGGCAGCATGACCGTGACCAATCGATGGGCTGGGAGGCGTCTCTGCCCCGCCCACCCCCACAGAGGGAGGAGGGTTACTGAGAGGACACACTGTTCCCACTGAATCTGGGACTGGACCTGAATCCCGGAGGAGAGGCTTCGAGCAAACCCTTCGGGTTCCAGGACTGGACTGTTGTGAACCGAGCCGTTCTCCCTCTCCTCATCCGCCACCGCATACAGGAGGAAAAAAAACACACACGCTCGATCGTGGCCAGACTGTCAGATGGAGGATGTACCGGAAGGACAGAACCGGGCCAGGACTCACCAGGGGTCTGGTTCTCACAGCAGCCTCGGTTAGAGTAAAACGCCTGCAACAGAGTTTGCAACTATTCACCAATACACAAACTGGTGGGTCGACAGAAACTCGATCCCAAACTAATCAAAACAAAAGTGTCTCAGGCTCTGAAATATGACAATTTGCCACCTGTATTTTATTTTTCCTACGTGACAGTAAAAGCGAACACATCTGAAGGCACCGCACTCTTCGTCACCCACTTCTCCTCTCGGCCGTTTACAGATGCCTCTACACTTGGATCTAAATCGGATTCCATCTCTTGGTCCATGTAAACACACTTGTCCTCGAAGCCTGTGGACACACTTGCGGCGCTGTGGTGCACAGACCGGGGCCGAGTTAACCCCGCGTCAGGCGGAGCCTCGCCGGCGGACGGAGGTCGCTCAGAGGACGGAGACGTAAATGTCTTCCGAGGAGTCCTCGTCCTTCTCGGGACACTGAGTGGAAGCTGTTTTTTCAGCTGGTGCTCAGGAAGTCCAGGCCGAAGTTGCCAAAGTCAACAAGACATTGGTCTTTTTCTCTGAATGAGCGAAGGAGCAGAGAGAGAACCGACGTCTGTCTGGTTCTGGGCTCTGTTTCTAAGAGAACCCAGATGGTTCTTGCTCTGATCTGAATTAAAACAAACCATGATCAGGATTCATCCGACCTCCGTTAAACTTTAATCACCAAAATCAAAATTTTGCTAAAGTTTGTTGCTTTGAATTTTTATTCTCTATTAGTCAACTTTCTCTTTTTCACATGGATTTTCTGCCTAAAACCAAAGTTGAAAATTGAAACGTGTTAAATTCACACCCATGACAATCAAATTAACAAAAAGACAAATAAATGCTAAAAAGAATTCAACTTTGCATTGCCACTGGTTATAGATAAAGTTTAAAACAAAAATGAAGCCCCTGAAGGCTCCGCCGGCTGATGGCGGTGACAGAGGCGTAGATGGAGAGTGTGGGGGTGTTAAAGGTCGGAGGTCAACGGCGTTTGATTTGTTGCCCTCTGGAGTGTGAAACCTGAAACCCCTCAGCTCTGCAGACACACTGAGCGTGTGCAGAACAACGCCTTATTTTTGGAGAATGCTCGAGTGTGGATCCCGTCGCTCCTCACCAGACTCTGCCTTATATTTTCATGTTTTTACACTTTTAAGCATTAAAGCCTTTCAATGCAGCAATAACTTGATACGTTTTTCAACAAATGTCAAAGATGAAACTAAATCTGTCACATTTTGCTCTCGATTTGATTCGGATCTACCTGGTTTATTGTGACTGTTCAAGAACAAAAGGCCTTAAAAAAACTAAATAAACAGTAAAACTGATGCCAAAGTTCAGTTTGTCGCTTTGCGGGACAGAATTTTACAGATGAGAGAAAACAACAAAATAACATGAAACTGATTAACTAAGTTTTTAATTATTTTCCAAATCGGTTTAATTTGTGAAAATATGATTTAGATACAGCAAAAAATACAGTTATCAAGAGTTTAAAGTTGGTAGTATGACAAGTTTGATTTTTATCATCAACATCAGAAAACAAAAAAAAAAAACTGAATGATAATTACAGAACTCATAACTCAATATTTTTGCAGAAATCTTCCCAAAGAGACTAAATTTAACTAAAGTCATCATCCTTCACCATTCAAAGACTGAGGACGAGTTTTCACATTTACCAAGTAAAAACGATGAAATACATAAAATACTCAGTAAATAATTGTCTGGATTTCTACAGATGAAATTGATCATTGCTTCATTGAACATTTCTGCAGGCTACGTTTCCTTAAGGCAAAACTTTGGCTGAAAAGATCTGTCGACTTGCAGAAAATTTATTTGCAGCTTTTTAAATTATTGCATATTTTAATTTTTCCTCTGGTTCCAGCTTCTAAAACGTGAACATTTCTTGTTCTTCAAACTGATCTTTGGGTTTTTCACTGTTTCAGGACAAAACCAGACATTTGAAGATTTTTTTCACCAAATTACAATTATAATAACAAATGCTTAAAGAAAAAAAACGAGCTAAATCAATACTGAAAATAAAGATTGGCTGCAGGTCGGTCAGGACTGAAACAGCAGGAGACACAGCAGGTTCAGATTCATTGCAAAGCTTCAGGAATATTTTGGATTTAACAAATTACCATTTGCCCCTGACGTCAAAGATTTAACTGTTTACACCTCAACAGAAATATAGAATAAAAAAAATATATTATCATTTCAAATCAGGTTGTGTGTGAAAAAAAAAATAATCACATTTAGACACATTTTAATTTCTCTGGGAAAATAAAAACATGAGAGTAAATGAAAGTTATTAACTAACAATTATTATGATTATTTTATCGTGTGAGTTTCATAATATAATATTTTATTTTTATTTTATTGTAATTTTATTATTACAAGAAATATTTTGTAAAACCAATAATTTAAAATAACAAAACTGATCTCTCACACACACACACACACACACACACACACACACACACACACACACACACACCATTATTATTTAAAAGGTTTTTTTTATTGTATATCATTTTTTTTTAGATATAAAAACTTTTTAAACCACATGCAGCTTTGGTTTCTTAATTAAAGATTAAAATGTATCAAGACTAAAAACTTTAAAAAATTTAAAACCTCACCTTTTACTATTATTATTTTTTAGCAGTAAAGAAAATATCAGTCTACGGAAAGTTAGAATTATACAATATAGTCACACAATGACAACAATGGACTTAAATTAGAAAAAATATTATGGCTGAAATCTACATGTTTTAATTGACCATATTTAGTGTTTTGGATAATCATGACATATAAAGAATTAATTATGCCTGATACTACAAATATTATTTTTACTTTTAAGAAAATGTTAAATACACACATTTACAAAAAATATGTATATTTTATAAAATCCAAATTTTAATATGTTGAGTGATAGAAATTATTTATGATTTAAAAGAAATCCAGGTTAAAAAAAATATATATAATTTATTTATATTATGCTTTTCAGCACCGAGGTGAAAATCTGGCTTCAGTTCTTTGTGACCCTTCAGAACAACCATTGGGGTGGGGGGGTCCTGGGGGTCTGGAGGGTTGAGAATAGGGCTGAGTTGAGGGGGTGGATTAGTTCTACTTGGTTGACTGCCCCCCAGCCCCCCAGTGGTGACCACTCTCATCAACGCGCAACAACCCGTCATGCATGCCATCATTCCCAGAAGGACTGAGAGGACCCCTCTAAAGATCTCCAAGATCAGGAGGGAGAACTCTACCATCTCCATCTCTATTCCATGATTGAGAGCAAGAGCACTGACCGCCGAGGAGGCTGAGCGTATCCTCACGGTCGCGTGGTCGCCGATCCCAGCCAGCTGTCAGTGGTGGACACGCTCGCCCACACGTCAACAATATACAAAATTCCCTGCATCATTCCCAGGGACGGAGAGGAGACGGAGCCTCCCTCTAAAGGGAGGACTCTCACTCTCACTCTCCTACAGTCTGATTCCAGTCTGATTCTGAAAACTGACACTGACCTGGCTGCCGAGGCTGACACGGTCGCGTGGTCGCCGAGCGCGGCCTCGCCCAGCCTCGCCTGGCCTCACCCAGCCTCGCCCAGCCTCGTCTAGCCTTGCCGGGTGACTGCCAATGTAGCTGAACAGATGCAGATGTCGCCCATCAAACGTTCCTTCCTGACAGGAAACGCTGGCGTCAGGCTCTGCCAAGGTTTTCAACCGCATGAAATTAGGTCTTAGTTTCTATAAATTCTCCTTAGGAAGAAATAATAGAAACACAGAGACTAAACTACTTCCTGCTCAGTATTACATAAATAACTCAAACTGTGTCTTATTTTTAAGAGTCAAGGTAAGAAAATCCACCTGGGAGACACCCTCTGACCCCACCCCACCCCATTCATGATTAAATATTCTGAGATTAACTGTGACCAACTGTGTAGCAGCTGCAGCAGAATGAATCAACAGTATCGATCTAAAAAACATGATATTTTCTATTAACAAACAATTTTAAGTGACAGTGACGTAGCAGCTTGACTGTTGACAGTCATCTATACATCTATAATTCTATAGTTCTATAGTTCTATAGTTCCTGGACGTCAACTATATTCTTCATCCTCTCCAGACTATGTGAAGTGAACCTTTTTTCTCGGCAGCCGACCAGTGATGTCAAACAGGCTCGTCCTCGCCAACAGAACCATGTCCTCTAGAAATAAAGGCGCTTCCTGTTCTCCGACCTATCCGCGGCACTGAAGCCGTTAGCGAGGGAGGGGGCCGCCGCCATCCTCTCAGCTCCTGCCGGGGACACAGCAGACCCCTGCCAGGCCTTATCAGCGCCCCAACACGGCCCGGATTACACAGCCCTGGTGGCTGCTGGGAGTTCTGCTAATCCGACCGCTCATTAATATTTAAAAGAAATCCTGCCAGGAGACGGAGGCTGAGACCGGAGTCGTCCCGCTCAGCGCCCCGCTCCGGTTGGACAGAAGCCACCGTTGTTGTCGTTCGGTCATCTCACTGGCCAATCAGCTGCAGCGCTAACTCCCTGCCGCACAAAAACGAGCCGCCTTGCCCTTTGGTTGGAGCACGGGGACAAATCCGACTCACCAACTCACCAAGACATCGACTTGGTGACTGACCTCTGGCTGACCTCTGGCTGACCTCCGGCCGACTTCACTGTACAGATAATTAACGACTCTCGTGAAGAGGAAGAAACAGAAACGTCTCCACCAGACTGAAATTCTCATTTTTCAGGATTTTTCAGTGAACTTTCAGTGAACTTTTTTGTGATCATCTCTCACCATTTTTGTTATTTTCTTTCAATTTGACCAACAGAGACTAAAATACAGACAGAAAACTTAACGGTTCTTCTTCCTGGAATGTTGTTTTTGACTCCTGATCTCTGCCGTTTGTGTTCACACTTTATTTTACACACCTGCAGCTTCCTAATCAGGCACGGGACAGCTTGATATGATACCAATGTTTGGTTGATAGACAGCAGAGTAACAATTATTTTCATCATGGATCAATCTGATCACGATTTTCTAGAATTGTCGATTAATTGTTGGTAAAATAGCAGAATATAGTGAAACTTGCCTTTTTGATTCAAAGTATCGGGTCCTGACATCTGAATGAGCAATTGTTCACTTTTTATATGAAAAAAAAAATAAATCTCAGACAATCGCCAATTCAGTCAACTAACCCATTAACTAACTGATGTTCGCAGCTCTACGATCCAGTAACAAATTTATAACCAGTTCCAGTGTCCAGTTACTTTTGGCACTTGGACGACGAGGACGAGGGCGAAGATGAGGAGGAGGAGGACGAGGACAAGGACAAAAATTCAAGCTTGAACTGTTTGACTGAGACTCTTCATCTCTGGGAGGAGACACATCCTCTGACTGCCCCCACCAGCCTCATCTACAGGGACCGACCATGGAGACACGAAGACAAGCCCCCCCCAACCTAAACCTGATTCTGACCTGACTTCTGACAGAAGGATTCGGAAAGCTTCAGTCCACCTGACTGGACTAAGGTAATGGTGCATTTACAGGTCTTTGCTGGTCTCCGGAAGGCTACATTATGACCATCCAGATCCCCCAGGTGGTTCTGGACCGGTCCGCTTTCTGTCCCCAAATCAAAACCCAACAGGTCTCAGTTCTTTTCAGGCCAGAAGACTTTTGCTGCTGCGTTTTATCAAATTGAATCACAACTTATTTCTCACAGTGAACTGTTTATTTCTTTTAAATTTTATGTCTAAATGTTTTTGTTTTATTGTCTTTTGCAGTTTAATGATTTATGTAAAGCACCTTGAATGACATTAGTGTTGAGAGGTTCCGTACAATTAAACTTCTCCTGTATCTGTATATGGTTCACTTCCTGGTTCACTTCCTGGGGTTTTATGCTCAGTTCCCCCATTTGATCATGATAATGAAATAAAAACAGTTCAGGGTCTCTGTCCTGGGTCCGGACTACGGACAGAAGCTGTTCTCCCACAATGCACTGAGGCGGGGACAGAGGAGCCACTCAGAGATGATTTTGAAAAATTAGGGGAAAAAAAGTTTCTGTGTGTTTATGATGTTTAATAGACAGCGCACACACATAAGTGTGTTATTTTTGTATATGAGATCGTACTTTATAACATCAATGTCTCAGAGGAACCGAGACACAAACAGTTCAATTCTATGTCAGAATTTTTTCTCACTTTACTCATTTTTGACTTTATGCTTTTTCTTTTCTGTCTTCTCATTTCTTTTATCTTGCTGCTTCGCTTCCATCTGTCTCTTTTGTCTGTAAATAATAATCATAAATTAAATCTGGTCCGTGTGTCTTCACGCATGAGACTTTCTAGTTTCAGTTTCAGGAGTAAAATCAGGTTCAGATTCCTACAACAGACCAGCAGCACGTTTGTGTTTCTTCTCTGGATTATAACTGTCAGTCCCCCCCCCCCCCAACTCTGAGCTGAACACTTCCAGCTCGGTTTTCTGTTACCACCATAAATTCAGCTCCGTAAAGTTTGTGGGACGACGCGAACGCAGACGGCGTCGCCGGTTTCATCTCAGCCAACATTTGCTGGAAGGGACGTAAAATCTGACCACTCAACTTCAGAACGGTGGAGGCGAGGCAGCGGCAGAAGCCCCCGGAAAAAGAAACAGAGAAGAAGAAGAAATTACCATCAGTCGGCACAGAGATCATCTAATCACTTTCTCGAAATTTAAATTCAGAACAGAAACTTCAGTTTTTTCATTCTGAGGCCTTTTGTCTCTCAGATTCATCTCATCTGTTTTATTTAAATTCTCTATAATATCTGCATAAGACAAACAAATGTTCCTTCAGATGTTCAGATATATTTGTTTTAAAGCTGAATTTAAAGAGGACGGAGTGAAAGTCCGTCAGTTCTGTTAGAAAACAGAACCAGGGATCGGACCGGGTCAAAGCTTAAAGAGCGAAGCACTGGGTCTCGGGCTCATAATCCAACACATCTGGGTCGGAGCTGGACAGATGTCTCTGTCTGAGCCACCGTATCCAGTCAGACCGAAGGGACGGGAACCCCGGGGGCCCCGCACACTGAGGGGCTTCAGAGGGGCTCCCGGTCTGACACACGGACCTGGTGTTGAGCAGCAGCTTCATCGTCCGAACCAACGACCTGGCCGGTCGGTCGGTCGGGATGGCGCCCGCGCTGTGCCGAGCCCGGCAGCCCGTAGCTTTATTATTTATTATTTTTGAATAAACCTGAGGACGTAAAGGCTGAGCCGGGTCTGTGAGCGTCTGACAGCAACCTGGAAATCCTCGTCTGTGTGAGGCAGTGGAGGAATCGGCGGCGTGATGACGGCCTCTAATAAACCGCACCGTGAGCACGCTGATCAGATCCAGATGTCAATGCGGCTGGACTCCACCAGCCCGCCCCCGCCACACTCTGATTGGCCACCATCAGCCCCCTACGTCCCTCCCCCTCTCTGACTTTTGAAGGTGTTATTATGTGAAATCAGAAGCCGCTGTAGTTTCAGAGCCCCCCCCCCCCCCCACCACACACACAGACACACACAGACACACACACACACACACACACACACACACACACACTCACTCTCTGACAACAACAGAGGAGTTTCTAGAGCCACTCAGAGGCTCCTAAAAGTTCCCTGCAGTTTTAAGGAACTTTCCCCATGAATGAACTGAGCCGTTCTCCATGTTCCTGTCTCAATTGTTTGGTTCATGTTGCCACCAAACCTCCTTTGTTCCTCCGAACATTTCAACACCCACACACACACACACACACACACACACACACACACACACACACACACAAACGGCATATTTACACTGATTAGGTTGTGACCGAGAAAAAAATAAACTCAGTAAACACATCAGCTGGACTGGAACTTCTGTTCACACTAAGCAGCTAGATTCATGTTGGAGCCTGAACCAGAACCATAAACCAATTTAATGTGTCCTATGACGACGTGTTTCTTTTTGTAATACAGCTGTATGGAAACATCATTCCTGGGAGACGAGGTGGCATCAGCCTGGTAACGTTGCGAACGCAATACCACAGCATTACCACAGTGCTACCACAGCGCTGCCACCGGCTACAGGTCACGGGTCCTGCATCCAGCCTCATGTCACAGTGCAAGTTTAACACGTGTACCTTAGTCACATGGTTCAGTTTCCTAAACAAAGTTGTGTTTCTACAGAAACACTGGGACCAGGTTGTCTATATAGTATATACACACCAAAAACTATTATAGTGTCTATATAAGTATATACGTGTAGGCTGCTATGTTCACTGTGTCTAGAGTCCTCAACTGATTTAGTGTTGTACTCCTGCAGCACTGTCACACAGTCTCGTGGTAGAATGGCCGTGTTATATTAGTAGGTGCTAATGTGTCCTGGAACCTGAACCCTGCAGCAGCGATTGGGGGGGGGGGGGGCTACTCTGCCCCCTCTGGAGACACTGAAGGCTTCATACTGCTGTTTAAACATATTCAGTCATACTCCCCCACACCTGGAAACACCTGGAAACACGCTGAGGAGAAATTCAATGGAGAGCAGATTTAATTCAGCGAGGGGACAGAGAACAAATACGAACTATACAGAGGACACAGTGGGTGTGGACATAACAATGGTAAACATTGGCTCCAACACCCCCCCCCCCAAAAAAAAAAGATAGTGGGCCCTTGGTGGTTGGTTGTCTACATGGACACTAGCAGCTGATGAACCATGATTTTCTCCTTCAGCATTGTTGGACTGAACAGGTGACACATTAGACTCGAGGTCTGGGCTTTTATTGTGAAAGAAAACTGGAAGGACTGCTCTGAGTCTGGTCCTCAGGACTCCGGTTCAGGTTCAGGTTTGGGTCGGGGGGGCATTATGACAGTAAGGGTCCTCACATCTATATAGAGACAAATGTGTATGTGTGTGTGCTTAGGTTTCGTAAGGTTTCATTATCAGTATGCCCATCATACTCTGACACGGCCCCCTCTATGACCTCATCAACAGCGAATTTAGAGAGACCCTTACACCGGATGCTGCAGTGCATTGTGGGTGACTAAATTTGGCCCGTGCCGGAGGTTTTGATCCAAGCAATTCACTTTTGTATCACACACCTCTGGGTTCTTCTTCATCATCCTCCAGTTGTATCATCTTCCTCCCACCACTGATCTTCTGAGCCACCGTCAGCCGAAACTCATCAGGCAACGATGGGCTCATTTCCTGTCAGAGGGCGAGATGTTTCACCCCGGGGTAAAACTCACCCTTCGACCATAACTCGCCCATTTGACCTGGAGCCAGAGAGAGGAACCGAGCTGAGCCAAGTCACCAGGGATACATTCAGTTCTCTAACGTCTAATCACAGCAGAAACTTAACGACTGACTGACGATGATGAGAACCGACAGGAACAACTCGGCTCAGAAGCTGCAACCACAAACTGTGTCTGACTGAAATGCCACTTCAACAATTAAGCTGCATCAACTAATCAATGAAATAATCAGTGAACAAATCAATGAAATAATAGGTGAATGAATCAATGAAAGAATCAATTAAAGAATCAGTGAAAGAATCAATGAACAAATCAATTAAAGGATCAGTGAAAGAATCCAAACAAATCAATGATAGAATCAATGAAAAAAATCAATGAAATAATCAGCAAACAAATCAATGAAATAATCAGTGAATGAATCAATGAAAGAATCAATAAAAGAATCAGTGAACTAATCAATGAAAGGATCAGTGAAAGAATCAATGAAAGAATCAATGAAAGAATCAATAAAAGAATCAATAAAAATATCAGTGAACAAATCAATGAAATAATCCCTGAATGAATCAATGAACGAAACGGTGAATGAATCCATGAAAGAAACAATGAAAGAATCATTGAAAGAATCAATGAAAGAATCAGTGAACGAATCAGTGAACGAATCAGTGAAAGAATCAGTGAACGAATCAATAAAAGAATCACTGAACTAATCAATGATAGAATCAATAAAAGAATCAGTAAAAGAATCAATGAAAGAATCATTGAACAAATCAATGAAAGAATCGTTGAACGAATCAATGGAAGAATCAGTGAACGAATCAATGAAAGGATCAGTGAAAGAATCAATGAAAGAATCAATGAAAGAATCAATAAAAGAATCAATAAAAATATCAGTGAACAAATCAATGAAATAATCAGGGAATGAATCAATGAACGAATCCATGAAAGAAACAATGAAAGAATCATTGAAAGAATCAATGAAAGAATCAGTGAACGAATCAGTGAAAGAATCAGTGAACGAATCAATAAAAGAATCACTGAACTAATCAATGATAGAATCAATAAAAGAATCAGTAAAAGAATCAATGAAAGAATCATTGAACAAATCAATGAAAGAATCGTTGAACGAATCAATGGAAGAATCAGTGAACGAATCAATGAAACAATCAGTGAAAGAATCAATGAAACGATCGGTGAAAGAATCAATGAAACGATCGGTGAAAGAACCAGTGAAAGACTCAATGAAATAATCAGTGAACAAATCAATGAAAGAGTCAATGAAAGAATCAATGAAAGAATCACTGAATGAATAATGATAGAATCAATTAAAGAATCAATGAAATAATCAATGAAAGGATCAGTGAAAGAACCCGAACAAATAAATGACAGAATCAATAAAAGAATCAATGAAAGAATCAATGAAAGGATCAGCGAAAGAATCAATGACAGGAACAATGAGTTATAAATCATGAGGTGAGAACAGAGACAATGTGTCAGAGACCAGGACCTGGAACAGAGCACAGACTCAGATGGAGAATCTATTCACCTGGATCTGCAGGTAACAGATGGAGTTTAGCTTGACATACTGTGTGTGTGTGTGTGTGTGTGTGTGTGTTCTCTACTTTTTGTTGTAGTGTCAGTTTCCTCCCGGTTTCATTTTACTTCTGTTACATTTGACTTCAACCTAAACGTCTGATTTTTTGTGTCTTTGTCTTGATGCATAGAGAAAAATGAAAAAGCTCGAGCGGCTGCGGTCGTTGTAAAGCAGAAAACAGACACACACCAATCCGATCCAGATCGGGACCGCCGCTGGTTTATTGATCCTCTCGGTCGAGCCTGGATTCATGCATCTGCTGCTGCTCATTCAGAAACAGAGGAAGAAAAAAAACAAAGTGTCAGAGAGGAGGAGGAACAATCACCAGACCTCTGCAGGGATTAGAGAGAGAGAGAGAGAGAGAGAGAGAGAGAGAGAGAGAGAGAGAGAGAGAGAGAGAGAGAGAGAGAGAGAGAGAGAGTGTGTGTGTGTGTGTATTAATGTGTGTGTGTGTGTGTGTGTGTGTGTGTGTGTTTGTGTGTGGTGAAATATGAGCAGCTTTGGTGTTTGATGAGGAAACAAAGAGGAAGAAAGTGGAAACAGGAGCGATGGAGGCGGAGGTGGTTTAAAAACAAGCCGCCCAGGATTCCAGGCTGAGTGATAACTGACGGAGACACAGACACCTGATGGAAAATCCCTGCTCATCTCTCTCTCTCTCACACACACACACACACACACACACACACACCAAACACACACATCAAACACCAGACACACATACACACACACACATACACCAGACACACACACCAAACACCAAACACCAAACTCACACACACAGACACAGACACACACACACATACACCAAGCACACACAGAACACCAAACACACACACGCACATACACACACACACATACACCAAACACACACACCAAACACCAAACACACACACACACACACACACTTTTTAAGACCTTTTCAATGCCACAGAGACTCTGATCTAATCTCGGTTTCATATTCACACATTTGTCCAAAGTATCAGAATATGATGGAAAACAGGCAGAGACGATATGATCAATGATTATTTACTAATAATTATTATTCCTTATGATATAATGAGTTATTGTGACCTGGGCAAGCAGTAGAATGAACAGACAGATGAACCAATTAAAATAATTCATTTGATATACAGCTGCAACCACAGCCAATCAATCAGTTTGATGGAAAATCAGCAGCTGTTTTCAGAATCAGTCGACCAGGAAGTGGCTGCAGGGATGAGTTAATCGGACGATGCAGACCGGGACTCAGAGTCAGACCCGGACTCAGAGCTGGTTCAGTCTGAACCCGGTTCAGTCTAATCAACCAGTCCAGTACTGATCCTACATCATACAGGTTCATGTTAGTTCACCTGCAGGATCATGTTGGAGGATCTAGTCTCTGATGCCCCCCCCACACTGAAATAAACCCTGTGGCCAAACAACAGAAATTCATGTGGTGTACCTTAGAGCCACTGGCTTCACTGTGTGTGACCCTGAGGCTACAGTTTGGGGGTTTAGTCCTTGGAGGGTCCACAGGTCCAGTCTCCATGGGGACCAGTTTCTGGACGAGTTTCCATCTGTGTTACTGCTGTGAAACTATTTAAAAACCAGAGCAAAGTGATTTATTTAAGCCAATGTCTGCATCCCATAAAAACCTGGTCCCGTTCGACCGAGGTCTGACGTGGTCTGACGTGGTCTGAGATAAACCAGTACCCTTCCCACGGTCGCGACGGAACCAACCCCCCAGGCCTCATTGAACACTCAACAGGTTGAGTTCTCTGCTCTGACTTCCAGGTTCCTTCTGTTCCTCTGAGTCACGGTGGATAAAGGTTCTACCAGATGAGTGAATGTAAATGTGACGAACTCTGTTTACTGAGGGACCACAGAGCCGAAGGAGAGGCTCCACTCACACACATTGCCAGTCGTCTGTAACTCTTTGTGTGTGTGTGTGATTATTAAAGTACTTGAGCAGAGCTGGAAAAAATTTGCCAGAGGTCAGAGGAGGCCATTTTTCTTACATTTGCTTCCTGAGAGAAAAAATAAAAAAACATTAAGAGGTTCAGTCGATGCAAAGAGAGAAAAAGGAGAAGGATCCAAGAACAACTCAATGACAGAGATGACAGATGGAACAAGGGCTGGGAACTTCTGGAGAACCCGGGGTACAGACAGCTGGAAATGACCCAGGGAAACCAAACACACATCTGTAGACAGAGGAATGAAGGAGAAACCCGAAACAACCAGACGGAACCAGCAAAGAGAACCAGCGGTGGAGGGAACCTGGGAGTACCATGACAGACCAGAATCTGGAGAACCACGGAGAACCTGTCAAAAGCTGCTCAAACCACACACAGAACCAAGCAGAACCCTGAGAACCACAGAGAACACGCCAATGGTCCGGAGCGGATCAGAGACTGTCAAGGGTTAATCGTCTGAACGCTTTCATCAGCGCCGTTCTTTAACCTGCAGGTAACCATGTCAACAGTAGTGATGCCTCAGGTAACGGAGCGAGACCATCACAACACTCACAACAAATGCTGTAGAACATGTGGGAGGACCCGACATCTGCACATCGTCCTCCCTCCGCCCCGAGTTGGACCAGGTAAGACTTACTGTTGGCAAGAGCCCTCGGAGCCACCGATCTGCCCTGAGTTCATGAGCGACGCCGCTGCTGCTGGAGGCCGTCCCGGATAAATGTAGCATCTTACCGTAGCAGGCGTAACTGGGGGGGGGTTCAGGGCGAGACGAGGACGGACAAGGACAAAACGCAGAGGACATGCAGAGGACGAATTCACCGCTTTTATCGTCTCTGGCTTTATGATACAAACTTTTGTGTTCTAGTTTTTTCCCTCTGAAATCTGTGTTTTTATTTTCCATCCATCTTGTTAACGGTGTTGTGACAGCTGCAGCAGGAATAAAGTTATTTTACCATAATGAGGCTGTGTAATGTGTGTGGTGCCTGTAATTAATTGACTCTGTGTGTGTGTGTGTGTGTGTGTGTGTGTGTGTGTGTGTGCTTCCTGTCCAAACACTAATAGAAACACTAATCGTTCGTCCCCGCTGGCCATCAAAACCAAACCTGCTGTGATTATTCAGAGCAGGAGGAGGGTGATTAATATGGGACTAATTAAGATGACCTAATGGGGGGGGGGGGTCCCTCATGACAGAGGACAGATAATTACAGCCAGGAGGTCTGAAGCTTCACCTATGGACAGTGTGTTCGTGTGTGTGTGTGTGTGTGTGTGTGTGTATGTGTGTATGTGTGTGAGGGTTGGGCCTCTTGAGGAACTGCAGCCTCCTTAATAGCAGAATAATGTGGCATCTTCACAGTGACCTGAGCATCTGGTCCAACACACATACACACACACGCTTGTCTTTCTATACTGAGCATCTTAACATTTCTGACACCATCTGAATTAAGAGTCGGGATCAGCGAGAACAGACTTAATGTTGTTAATAAAAGTAGGGTAAAAAAAAAAAATGGGGGATGGGGGGGGGTCAGGGGGAACATCAACATCAACAGAACCATGTCAGTCCTGCACCTGGCCCATGATAAACCACCAACAACAAAATACAACACAGAAACCAGACCTGGATCTGTTCAGTCTGGTGGAGTCAGTCTCAGTCTGACTCCACCAGTTTTCCGGCTCCTTTCAGTCTTTGTGCTGAGCTAAGCTAACAGTTTCCCCCTGCTTCCATTCTTTGTACTAAGATAGGCTAACAGTTCTCCCCTGCTTTCAGTATTTGTGCTAAGCTAGGCTAATAGATCCCCCTGCTTCCACTCTTTGTGCTAATCTAGGCTAACAGATTTCCCCTGCTTCTTCTTTGTGCTAAGCTATGCTAATAAATCCCCCCCTCCCATATGCTGAATGTTAACGAAGTCGGTTCAGGTCCAGGTCTGTAGCTTAACCAGCTCTGGGCTGGTTCCACTGTCATGGGTAAGAACAGCAGCAGGTAACAGGTGTGATACTCTCAGTGATGCTGGATCAGGTTTTGCCAATTAAACCAGTTTAAAGTCTCAGTCCTCACACAGTTGGACTCTGATTGGCCAATGGTAGGAGCTCTTCTGATGAAGTGATCTGCTGATTGGTCGCTTTTCAGTTTAAGTGCTACAAAGTGAGCCAACTGGACAAATTAGAGGTATTCATTACTGAAGGGGCCAATTGGGACCAGAGCTCCGTCCATCACCAGCTTGTCTGAAAAACTCTTTTCACCCGATTGGACATCTGTCCGGGGTTCGGAGGGAAAATGGGGTAAGTGGGTGCCGCCTCTTTTCAAACACAGCTAATACATCAATGCAAGGCATCATGGGAGGATGGGGTGGCGGGGGGTCTGCTTATGTATTCATGGAGGATTGAAGTGATTTCCTCTGACTGGACAGCGTGAGGCATGATAGGAGCTGCCAGTCTGGGCCGATTATTTGGTGTGTTACTTTAAGCTTTAATTGATTAATGATTAACTAAAAGTAATCGGTGGTTTGATGTGTCCGGTAGTGTTTTAAACTCAGGTCATAAAATATGACGCTCGGTTATAGATTAAATTACACAAACTGAGCTGAAATGGAGACAAACTGTTTCTTTTATTGTTTCATTTTTCAGTTTCACAAATGTGATGATCAGCTGCTTTTCCTTTTCTTAACTGTAATAATTTTTTTGCTGAACACACAAACATTGTGAAGGTATCACTTCGGGCTCTTTAGTAACTGTGACATTTTCTCACTGTTCTCTGACTTTCTACAAACCAAACATTAGTTAATTAACCAAGAAAATAAGCAGGAGATTCATCCATAATGAAAATATTCATCAGCTGCAGCCTCGCTAAACGTTAAACCCCAGCCACAATAGTAAAATGCTGCTTTTACATTAATCAATCAGTGATAATCCAATGAAGGAGTAACAGTCACTGGAGACGTTTTTCAGCAGTAATTTTACTTTACATACGTTAAGTACTTTTTCCTGATTATACTCACATTTTTACTTAGATATCATTTTGAAGGCAGGACTTTTGTATTTTACAGTGTGGAACCAGGACTTTTACTTCTTCCACCACTGCTGAAATCTCTGGGGATTTTTCAAAATCCTCCACAACACACAACCCGGTGAGATCCAGACCGTTTGTGTCAGTGATCATTTTACAGCAGAGAAGAACGGAGGCGGACTAATCTCATCTCCGATCGAACCGTAAACCTGGTTCTCCAGGTTTTATTGCAACAGATTTTCTTTGGCTGTGGCTTTCTGCTCAGCTGCTCCTCGTTCTTGCACTGTTTTCTATTTTACTCATGTGTTTTGGGTCTAAAACCACCATTAATCTCCCATCACCATCTGAATCCCATCGAACGAGGTCAGTTTGGCTGAATTTTGTCCATAAAACCAGACCGAGACAAACGGGTAAATAAAACCAAAAAGACTCCACTAATAATTTCAGTCTAAACACTATTTCAAATGTTTTTCCAACCATGTAGAGCAAAAACCACAGGAAACGGCGAGAGAGCAAAACTTCAGGCCTATGGAGGAAAACGGCTTCGGCGTAAAAATAGATCTGTCAACCTCCGGCTGCAACTCCACCACGAGAACGATGAGGACGGTGAGGACGGTGAGGACAGCGAGGACAGCGTGTCTCGCTGAGCATCGTGGGTAGGGGAGCGGCACCTGCCCGCCTCAGCTGAGAGGAGGAAGATCAGGACAGAGGCAGAAAGCTGAGAGGGTGCGTTTGATATTCATGTGGATCATGGGAGCTCCATTCGTATTCATGGGAAATGATAAAAAACATGGTGGTGGATGATGGAGGAGCTGAGACACAAACAGTGAATACAAGTTCTGAATATTAGTTTTAAAAACAATTTCTGAATTTTTTTTAAAAATTTACCTTTTTAGACTATTTTATCTCACATCAATCACCAGTCTTCATATTTTATCCTGATATTAAAGTAGTTATTCAAAATAAATAATTTCTTCCTCCATTTAGTCCCAAACAATATAGTTTTATTATGCAGACATTAAACCATGACCTCACTTCTCCTCTTTGTGCCACAAAAAATATAATCAGTCAAAAATCTGAAACATTCAAAGTGATTAAACATAACAGATGAAGAAGCAACACAATCTGTGTAGAGTCCCGCCAGTGCCCCCTACAGGCTGTAGAGTGAAAGGTGAGCTGGGAACGGGAACAACCAGCCAATCAGCACTAAGTTTCCGGACCAACGCTTGTGTTATTGACGGTCAACAGATGCTCGTCGCCAAGCTGACCAATCCCCCGACTGGATATTTCTCTGGCCCGTAGCTACAACCCTCAATAACCTGGTTGCCTTGGATATGGTGACACTTAACAGAGAATAACTATTTGTTATGGAGTAATTATTGGATGCTTACTGAAGTGATATCAGACAGACGGAGGATGTAACCAATGCCACCTGTTTTACTGCTAAAGAATTTTCTAAGCTAGCCAACTTAAGTCACATTAGCCAGTGAAGCTAGTTAGCTGACGTTACATTAAAACACTTCAACTGAACAAAGGTTTGTGTCTAACGTGATTTGGTAGCTAAACAAAGTTTCACACCCAACATCTCTTTCTGATGAAAACCAGCGGTTGAAGCGGTTTTCTATGTAAATAACGAAATACAGCAGAGAGCGAACTTTGCTACCATAACTTCTACTGACCCAGAGGTAACGATAGCTAACAGGCTAGTTGTGCTAAGCCAAAGGTGTGTGATGGAAACCTGCCAAACTTATCTGTGGTTCTGCAGGGAACCGTTCCTGCTCAGTGTTCAGTCCCTGCTGACACATCACCTCTGACAGAGAACCCAGACAACTCCCATCACTCCTCCGCTGACACATCTCCCTAAAGTTTAACTGGCGCTTACAAGGCTTTTACACCGCAGAGGGAGAACTACAGCTCCCAGCATGCCCCGGGGCTCTGAGTAGGTAGCTGGGACCCAGGGGAGAGCAGGAAACACACACACAAAGGGAGGACCCTCAACTGTCTTCACCTCCTCTCCCGTTTGACCTACAACTCATCGCCACGGCAGCCGGGGAGGATATTGCCATGGCAACTCCCTCCAAGGAACCGCAAGGTGGTTCAGGTGAGAGCAAGAGTGGGTGGGCTCAGAAAGGAAGGAAGGAAGGAAGGAAGGAAGGAAGGAAGGGGAGGGGTGGGGGGGCAACTGTTTTCCTCATGAACACCTGTCTGTCCAGGAAGAAGACATGTCCCGCACTGTCTGTTCCCGATATAAACAAACTGTATATTTTGCACATCATTTTATCCGGTTCCTGGATCAGTGTGTTCAACAGCTCTTTTTCTCTCTGAGTTTTTTATGTCTTGTTATTGGTGCAAATAAAAAAAGAGAAACTGAAACTTTTTCCATGACTTGGACTCGAGATAAATTGAGACCATTGACGTCTCTAGGACACGAGAAGATGAAGTGTAAATGACTGAAACGTCTCCAGGTGAGGACGAGACGGACGCTGCTTTGGTGGCCAGAAACAGGAGGTGGAGGAGGAGGAAAATGTATAAATAAAAGGACACGAGGAAAAAGTTAGAGAAGAGGGGGGAGGAGGAGGAGGAGGAGGAGAGTTTAGGGGGCTGGAGGAGGAGGGGGGAGGAGGAGGGAAGAGAGAGAGTTAGGAGGAGGGAGAAGGAAGAGGATAGAGGGAAATGAATAAATAAAAGGACATGAGGAGAAAGTAAGAGAAGAGGGAGGAGGAGGAGGAGAGTTTAGGGGGGGTTGAGGAGGAGGGGGGAAGAGGAGGCGGGCAAGGAGGAAGAGGAGGAAGGAAAATGAATAAATAAAAGGACATGAGGAGAAAGTTAGAGAAGAGGGAGGAGGAAGAGGAAGAGGAGGAGGAAGAGGAGGAGGGAAAATGAATAAATAAAAGGACACGCGGAAAAAGTTAGAGAAGGGGGAGGAGGAGGAGGCGAGTTTGGGGGGGTGGGGGGAGGAAGGAAAATGAATAAATAAAACGACATGAGGAGAATTTTAGAGAAGAGGGAGGAGGAGGAGGAGGGAGGAGGAAGAGGAGGAGGGGAGAGGAGGAGGTGGAGGAGAACAAAGGGAGGAGAGGAAAGAAGGTGATATGAAGAGGAAAGGAGAGAAGGAATAAAGAGAAAAACACAAACACACAAACAACAGTGATGAACACTGCAGAGGACGGAAATATTTATGAAAACACACACACACACACACACTCCATCAATTATTACTGGCTGCTGAAAACTAACGGCAGACCATCAGCCAATCACAGCGCTCCCCAAACCCCCAGCCAATCAGAGCACTCTAACACTGTCAGCCAATCAGAGAGCAGGGATCACAGTAACCAGGGCCAAACATGTTTCCTTTCCTTCCCTCTCCACAATCCTCCTTGTGTCCTTTCCTTTCCTCCTCCTCCCTCTTTTTGTTTGCTTGTATTCATAATATTAGTATCAATAACTGATTGGTTTTATTAAACCTTTACAGTCAGACAGGGGCCTGACCCCCCTCCATTACTGTGAATAGAGGCAATCCATCCACGCAGTGGGGGCAGGGCAAAATAAATAATAATGATAAAAATAAATAATAAACAACAACTTGTCACCCAACACAACTCTGCTTCTGCCGGAGATCGTGGAGGAAATATTATAGAGTTGTTCCTTATTTTTCCTGGATCATATTATTCTCACCTGGACCTGCAAATACTCCCCACCCCCACTGCCACCCTCTCTACGACAGTGTAGCACCGCTTACGGCCTGAACCCCCATCGGCAGTGGTTCTACTGAGAACATTACTGGTGCTACAGCAGAGACAGTGAATGTTAGTGGCAACGGTCACTAGGCTGGGGGGGGCAGGAAATAACACTTTTATTTCATTATTGTCCTAAAGGATGAAAACTTGAAAATGTTGATATACTGAGGATAATTTCTTAATTTCTTCTCAATAGACCAGTTAGACCAGTTTCTTTAGCCGCCTTTTCTCTGTTCAATCAGGATTTCTCTGAAATCATCCGGAATAAACACCGACTGGCACAGGTGCAGGTGGGGGGGGGCGTAATCGCTATGGGATCGGACGGGAAGGCACACACCAGCTCACGCTGTGGACAGGATTAAATTCTCCAACAAGTGACTGAAATATTAAAATCACCCTCAGTGAAATAAATCCAGCCTGAATCTGGCGACAGACAGAAACGAGCCTTCTGCAGGAAGGTTTTCACAGAAACCAAATGAAACCAGCCGCCGCTGCTGCCATCACCACTGCCTGGAAAGAATCTGAAAACTGATCATCAGCAGGAATGTGAGGCACAATCAGCGGTCTGGTCCTTTAAAGACCTACAGGCAGATTCAGAGGACACATTTCAGCAGCCTCAGTGTGTGTGTGTGTGTGTGTGTGTGTGTGTGTGTGTGTGTGTGTGTGTGTGTGTGTGTGTGTGTGTGTGTGTGTGTGTCTGTGGAGCTGCCAGCTCAGCCTCCGTCATGTAAACCTCATTAAGACGTTGCAGTAATCAGAGCGTGAAACACTAACGGCGTTCCTCTTTTCTTCTGCCTCCATGTTTATTCTTGCCGCCTGACGCCCAGAAATATTAAGTTTTATTATCAACACGTTGCATTTTTCATGAATGAGTAAGAAGTGAGCAAGGGGCGATCTGAGGAAGAACATCTGCAGACAGCATAGACCGAAGGCCACCGCACAAGGAAAAGAGGGACAGAAGAAAGATGGCCGAGGGTTCACAGATGGACAACTGGACCACTTGGGCCGTAATGGAGACTTGGGCCTCGGGGGAGACTCGGGCCTCGCGGGAGACTTGGGCCACGGCGGAGACTCGGGCCTCAGGGGAGACTCGGGCCATGACGGAGACTCAGGCCACGGCAGAGACCTGGGCTCTTGGGCCATGATGGAGACTCTGGCCTCAGGGGAGACCCGGGCCACGGTGGAGACTCGGGCCATGACAGAGACTCAGGCCTGGGTGGAGACTCGGTCATCGGGGCCACAGCGGAGACCCAGGCCTCAGTGGAGACTCAGGCCTCAGTGGAGATTCTGGACTCGGTGGAGTGGAGACTTGGGACTCGGTGGAGATTCTGGCCCCGGTTTCGGTCTCAGTCAGATCAGGTTCAGCACTTGCCCAGTGAGATGGGAGAACATAACAGAGCTGAGGAAAAACCAGGCTGGGAAGGATTTCTGATGTAAAATGTATAGGAAAGGTTCTGGAACCATATTATTAAGGGTCAGAAACAGAAGAAGCTTCTATATAACCTGTGTCTCATCAACCTGATCTTCAGACAGAGTCATTATCACCATTTAGTTCTCTCCCCCCTCATTCTGAGGCTGGGATCCGTTTCTGGTCTCCGGCTCGACCCCGATTGGAGGCAATGTCTTCTTGACTAATGACACGTCTATGGACCCATGCTGCAAGCAGGAGTCAGGGTGCACACTCCTGGATCCTGACCCCCATCTGTGGTTCAGGTTCAGGAAAGATCCTGGTTCAGGTTAAGTGTAAATAAAGAGGTTGTGAACTTTTTCTGAATAAAACCAGACCAGGGAGAGGTCTGAACAGAACCGTGAACAAATTTAATGGAGCTTGAGTCACTAGAGGTGGAAACAAACACATCGTCTGCAAACATTTTATGGAGAAGCTCAAGATCAACGAATCACTGATTTGTCACAAATGTTTCAGTCTAGTTGTAAAATTACAGAACATCTGGACGTCGCGTGGATGGAGGCCGTTTCATGCTTCAGCACCGCTTTGTTCGGACCAGTCGGCAGCGACCCAGATGCTGCAGCAGCAGCCGTTTGGATCAGTCAATGTTCGTCATGTTGCAGAGCTCGACATCAAACCCGCCGGAACTGGTAACCGGAAACCGGACAAGACCAGACCAGCATCACATCGTCCAGGTTCAGACCAAGTCTATGTGAAGCCACATCTGCACCCACATTAGTGTTTCCAGGTGGTTTTAGCAGACTCCTTCCACAGTCTGACACCTGGACTACATAAAACCAGTCACACTGGTTAAACCGGCGTTCAGCCTCCTGCTCCGTTGGCACCCTGCCGGGTTTTTAATGCAGCTCAGTTCAACATGAGGCCATTGTCATGTACAGGTTCCCTGAACCAGCATCAATCAGACATTTGTTCTCAGAATCACAGAACCTTAGACGTTATAAACTAATGAATCAATCGGAGCTGCGGATAGTAAAATCAATTTCCTCAGCAGAGCAGCATTCGGACAACTCCGAGCTCAATGGCTGGAGGATGTCGGAACATCTGGTCACCAGAGGAAGATAAAAGTTTATCATTTACAATTATACAACATTCACCGGCCTACTGCTGTTCTCAGGCTGGAGCCCCGCGCAACCAGAGCCCTGCGCCACCGCCACGCTTTAGAGCTGGGCATCCAGCCGTCAATCATCCGGCCGCCCCTCCGCCCCAACTTCCCCGGGCCGACCCGTCCCAGCAGCTGCCGCTCCGCTCCTTTCTCGTCATTGTGTCGTCTTTTCATTCGGTGAGCGAAGGTCTGAGCCGCTCGACCATTTCCATAATCTCCATTAAACACTTCAAATGGGCGCTTTAAGAGCGCTGCCATCTGCATAATCCCATTAACTCCAGAGCCGCAGCGCCGCAGCCGACACAACGCCACCGCAGCCAGCAGGAGCCGTGGCTCAGGTGGAAGAAAAAGTGGAGAGAAAAGGCAGATTTTGTTTGTGTCAGGTTTGTGAATGAATGAAAGGACGCAGAGACGAAGAGAAGGAGGCCTGACAGTTTGGGGCGGAGACGGTGGCGCAGCCAAAGCCGCCGTGAGGGGCGAGAAAGAAAATCTTTTCAGTCTAAAAGCTTCATCCTGGTGTAAATCTGCTGGTGCTTCCCCTGTCTGGCTTACAGAGTTTCCTGCCCCCCCACCCCCACCCCCACCCCCTTACCCCTCCTCCCCCTCGGATGAAGGAGAAGAAAAACAGATTCACCCTTTTCGATGACAAGAAAAGTAGGTCAGGTTTAAATTCAGACCAAATCCGTGTATTTTGTCACCGTGCCGAGGCTCGTGAATCACCAGGCTGGCTGCTCGCAGACCCGGTCCCACCAAGGACCAACCCAGGGCCTCAATGGGCCCCAGACCCCCTCAGTCTTCACTGAACCTGGTTCCTTTAAAGGAACCTGTGTGTTAGAGTCACAGAGGGTAGAGATCCAGGGAGCTGCAAGCAGAGACGGAAATGAAACATCCATCACAGATCAAAAGGTCGATAAAGAAGCAGGAGACCGGTTTGGTGATTAATTAACCACAGACGCCTCCTGAGGGAAACGCTAATGAAGCACAAGGAGAAAAATAACTAGTTCTGTTTGTGGCTTCCAGTCCTCCAGTTCTGCAGGTTTGGGTTTAAACTAGGAAAAAACGAAAAAAAACGATTGACAGATTCACTGGTTTTGTCTTGTGCTTCGAGTCCATGGCCACTTTTTCTGTATTTAACCATAAAGACGTTGATCCATCCTGAACCTGAACCCGGAGATTCATCTGGTCTCAACTGACACAAAGAGAATCGATATAAAACTGCAATATTTCAACTTTACGGCTTAATCGGTTAAACGGACCAGTGAAAACATTGGTTAAAGCCATTGGTTAAAACGTAGCCTGGATGACTTCCTGTTTCCTGCCACAGTCGTCAGAAACAGCTGGTGACATGTATCTGAGAATGAGTGTAGCATTTAGGAGGCTGGTTCGACTGACATGTAGTGGAATGAAAAAATAAAAACTGACTTCACTTTACAACCAGAGATGAGCGGAACGTGAAAGAACGTGCAGGAGAACATCAGACTGAAACCACGGCAGGTGAACGATGATCCCACATTATGATATAATCCTGATTATAATATAACTGTCACCAAAAAAATCAATTGCCAAACTTTTTGAATAACCAGATATTAATGTTCCTGGTTCCTCTAATGAGTTAGAGAAGCTTCAGAACTAAAAAATCCAACAGCCTCATTACTCAGACCCAGACTGGTCTGAGACAAGCAGAGAGATCAAAGGCAGATGAACTCAGTTCATCAATATCGGTTTATGACATATATTATCTTATCGATAGTATTATTGATTATCAGTTTGTAGAAAATACACTGAAGCTGAAAAAACACAATCACAGGCAGAAGGAAGAAGAAAAAGAATAAAGGTGGTTCCTCGCACACCTGGACAGTCAGACCCGGTCCTGGCCCAGTCCTGGCCCGTTCCTGATCTGGTCCTGGTCCGGTCCTGGTCAGTTCCTAGCCCGTTCCTGGTCCTGCCTCTGCTCGGGTGACGTAAAGAATAAAAACAACACAGCTGCTGCCGCTCTGATTGGTCTGTTCTCAATGATTCATAAGTCGTCTCCGAGCAGGAATTCCAGGTCATTCATAATAAATAATGTGAGCTCACAGAACTCTGCTGAAAAAACACTCAAATAACACACGAGTACATCGGCGCCGACCCGGGGGTGGCAGAAAACACACCCCCTGCAGCTGGTGCGAAAAAAAAACCGGTTGGCGTCGGACAGGACCGGAGAAGCTTGGCACCAACGGGTCGGTTTTCTCTGGAGCCATGCTGGCATCCCTCCGCTCATCCCTTCATCCAGCAGAACAATTTATAATTCAGAGCAGGGTTTAACCCGCTGACATTTTTGTCCTCAAGAGCACCCGTACCTGCCACTACCAAGACTTAAACTTCAAGTCAAACGCGCAACGGCAAATGCGTCCTCGTGGAAACGGACCCAGAACCAGAATCCAACCCAGGAAACTGAGGATTATCGTAATATACTCAGCTGCTGCTGATTCACTCAGAGACCACGGGGTGTTCACGGGTGTTTTAACACACACACATACACAAGTGTTATCACAGGGTGTGAGGGAGTCACCAGGACGTGCACCAGACTAATCGCTGTCTGAAAACAACCAATCACAGTCCTCTGTGGCCCTCGGGGTCATTCCTGCAGAGGCCGGATCCAGAGGCTCTGGGATTTTCTGTCTCATAATTGAGATGTTTCTCCGAAACAGAAATATTCAGATCCACTTCACATAGAGGCCCCCAGACCCCTTGGGCCCCCGGGTCGGCCCGTTCTGTAGTTCATCTGCAGCCGGTTCCAAATTAGGTTTTAACACTTATGATTTGTTTTATCTTTTGTGGATCTTGTTGTTGGGAGACGTTCAGGCGGCGGCTTCTGCCGGTGAAGCCCCCAGTGATGCCACCGGTTCGGTATCAGCAGAGCCGGCCTGAGAACAAACCAATATCCTGAGCATGAGAAGCTGCATTCGGGTCAACAAATAGCTGCAAAAAGCACGAGACGCTGCTGCTCCTGAACCTGTTCAGTGAGCAGCATGAGGAGGACGAGGTCTGATGCAGACTGACCCCAGATCAGCTTCGAGGACATTCATTAACCTTCGGGGGGGGGGGGGGGTGAAGAGAAACACCACTTCAAAAAGAGTCTAACATCCAGTTCAGAAGCGCTCCCCCTCCCTTCACTCCACCCGACCCGCTGGGCTGTCACAAGACAGAATTCAAACACTCCTCATTAAAATCCACCTTCACATCAATGTCAAACACAGATTCAGGAAAATAAAATGAAATGTGAGGAGCTGCTGAGGCAAAGAAAAGCCCCAGTTCTATTTATTCTGATTATTTTACTGCTCAGCCTCAGTTTGACTGTCGACTGTCAGAGAAACTGAAAATCAAATCTAAATACGTGTTTAACTTTTTAATACGAACACGTTCCAGCATCAAGGGTTGGACTGAAGCCTGCTGCCTGAGAAAGACGGAAACAGGTATGAAACGGGTCAGAGCCAGGACAGGGCTGGGTCGAGCCGGGAATGAGCGGGGTATGAACTGGATCACAACTGATCATACCTGGCTTTGAACAGTGCCAGATCCGGACAGATCCGGGTCGGAGCTCGGTATGAACCGAGTAAGAGCCGGATCAGTGCCGGGTCGGAACCAGGACAGAGCTGAGATAGAGCCGGGACAGATCCAGGTGAGAGCATGGTATGAACCGGATAAGAACCGGGACAGAACTGGGACAGAGCCGGGTCAGAACCACATGTTGGAATTAAACGTTTCGTGTAATGTCTCCATCTCTCCGTTGCTGATTTGATTGACGAGTCCAGCTAATTAACTGGAAACTTTCCTCATAATTTCCTAAAAACGAGCAGATATTCAGCTGTAAATTACCAGAATAGTTCGCTGCAGTTTGGTTCTGACTATGAGGGAAGTGGAGAAAGTTTCCGTTGTCATGTTCATTTATTTCCACCTTGAGCTTCTGTAGATTAACGATCAGTAAATATTCACATTCATTTTCTCACCAGACACGATTCTACCTGACGTCCACAAATAAAAAGACTGGGAAAATTTCTGTCTGTTCTCTGATGGACTCTGACGCCTGTTTATGAACTAATCATCTACTGCATCATTTACTAGCTTTGGTCTTAAAAACTCAAATTTAATAATCAGGTTCTTCTTATCACAAATTTTGGGGAAATTATGAGGAAAGTTTCCAGGAAATTATCTGGAAAATAGGGGGCCTGTGAAATAAAAATGGTACAATTTTTTTTTTAAATCAGACTTTTCCACCTCAGCGAAGCATAAAACTTTTATTTTACCTTTTTTCTTGTGTCCAAGAAAGTTTCCCAAAAAGAAGCCTATTTATGTGGAAAATAGAAAATGTCCTTGAGGGAAAATTTCCCAGGTTCTCATGGTCATCTGACCTACTGTGTTCAGACCCCGAGACTCTGAGCTACTCTGTCGATTCATCTTAATGAGTGAGCTGGAACTGTAGCTTATAATTAGCAGTAAATCACGTCCCCTTCGTGTGAAAATTATTGGGAAATTAAAACTTTGCAGAGATGATGAGCCATTAAAATGACGAAATAGGTGGTTTTTTATTTCTAGTTATTTTATTTAAATTTTAATTTCATATTTAGAGATCAGCTCTGAGAAAAATTTAATACTACGTCGTCAACGTTTCTACTTAACTGAAAGAGTCTTTGCTTTACTTGACTCGGTCCCGAAGACAAGGGACAGAAACGTTGTCAGTGGCTCCGAAACCCAAACGACTCAGTCTGAAGTGTTGGAGCTGCTTTTTCCTGACAGAATCTATCACGATCATCCAGATAATCGGACTTAACTCGTCACCGATCCTGCTGATGCCTGGTTCCGATGCTGGATCCGGTCTGAACCCTGCAGGCCACAGGAGGGCAATCAGGGTTAAACGCTGCGGCACGTCAAGGGCATGTCGGCAGCGGGTCAAGACCGTGCGATCGTCCACCACCTGTGTCCACAGCTGGGAACCGAACCCGGGACATTAACTCAGGACCCGAACCCAGGCACAAAACCCAGGACCGACCAGTGGGGAGCCTGATGAGATTGTGGTTGGTTTGTCAGAGACCCTGAAGCACCTGGTGCTCTCATCCAGACCAGAGACAGCATCAGTCCACAGGTATAACTACCCTTAATACGGGGGGGCACCACCTGCCCTGAATCACTCGCCTTGTGTCTCTGCTCCGTCCACAAACACAGCTTTTGTTTTGAGTGGTCGATAATTTGCATTAACACCGGCGGGAATGCACCGGAGGACTCGTTAATCCTGTTAGAGGAACACCTGAGCTGCCGGATAATCCTGTTTAAACCTCAACACACACACACACACACACACACAGTGAACACACTGCTGAGAGGAAACCTCAGAGCTCCAGCAGCACCAGACCCAGCGGATACCATTAGACCCCTTCAGGACGCAGGTGTGTTTCCTTCATACCTGTACAGACGGGTGGTGGAGCCCAGGTGTCTCGTCGTTGAACCCGTTCAGAACTTCTGAGACTGTCGGATCAGTTCTACTCTGATCTACATGAAACCCTCCCCTTCAAAACCAAAAGTCAAAGGTCACAGACCATGTCCAATAGAACTTTGGGGGAGAAGTCAACTATGTTTCCCAGAGATCTTTGCTGCAAGAAACATCGAATCAGAAAGCTTCATTCTCTGTTGCTATGCAGCCGATGGCATTTTATTCTGGAGCCAAGTTATTTTATACACAGAACTGTAGACAAGTTCTAGAGACTTGAAATGTTCAGGTTCTCCATCATCATCAGTCCCATCAGGAGGCGTCTGATTGGTCCCAGATTCAGGACAATGAGTCCAAACACACAACCAGAGACATAAAGACCTGTCCCCAGAGACAATGAGGACCAGGAATCCCACAGCAGGCGGTTTGGAGCCCACAGAGACCTGGTCTCAAGTCAGTCTGGGATTACATGAGGAGACAGAGGACACTGAGACAGACGAAATCCACAGGAGAACCATGACAGGTTCTCAAAGATCCTTAGATGAGTCACAGCGAATACTGATCCCATTCAGTTTTCTTTCTTTACTGGACTTTTGGTTAAGTTAGCAGAGAAGTTAAAAACCTTTGTGACCTTCCTGACTTTTCTTTAAGCAGCTAAAACATTTTGACACAACAGTTTGTGTGATGTGATAAATGAGTCAATAAACCCAGTCCGCTGGTCCACCCAGACCCAGTCCCCAGGTCGAGACACAGTCCCCAGGTCGAGATCCGGTCTGGCCCTGATGTGCGTCAGCTTATGCCCGATCAGACACTGAACACATCACACTAATGGTGAGAGTGTTAGAATGAGTCAGTGATTAAGCTGCTGCTTTTCTGGAAGTTGACTCCAGAGAAAAAACAGACGGCAGCTTTGAGATGCCGCCGGTGGCAGGTTTCCATGGCGACGGGGGATGTGGTCGTTCTGATTCACATCATTCGTTGTCCTGGTTTGTGTTGCTGTCTCAGCATCACATTATTCGGCATTAGTCACCAACTGCTTCCACTTCTCACGTTTCCTCAGTTTCTGAGGCATCTTGTCCAACGAAGCTGCTTCCTATTGGTCTTCTTACGTGAAATGCGGCTTTAGGCGTCAGACCATTTCACTCCCAGACATCGCTTTGCGTCCATATTTTAGGTGTTAGACTTCTGAGCTCATGTGATGTGTCCTTGGATGCCCTCACAGCCTCACAGAACTCCAGCGATAAAATCCACATTTTTCAGTTCTGAAAACTGATCATGGGTCCTGGAGAAGGCCCAGAATTCTTACCGGCTCTTAAGGTCCCCACAGTGATCAGAGACATGAGTCAGAGTTTCCACAACATACTTGTTTTAATAAAGCTCACATTTTTTTCATGGAAACTCTGTTTCCAGGCTCAGATTCCTGTTTTAAGTGTTTAGAAATGTTGAAGCTTCAGTTTCTTAGCTTGTTTTCTGCCACATTTTCATAAGCGTTTCAACGTTCGTCAGCTCAAACCAACCATTTTTAAAATATCGATCCTTTCTATTAAGCTGAGTTTAGACACATCACAGTGTCCTGTTACTTTACATCAGTGTTACATCACTTCCTTTCAAAGGTCACATCACAGGATCACATTGTATCCTACTGTGGTATCGCTTCACTTCACCTTCTCTTCCTCACGCCGTCATAGTCATTCAAAGAAAGAATCAGCTGAGCCTGTCTGTGTGGAGCTGATGTTTCTTTAACATTTCTATAACATTTCTATAACATTGACCTTCATGAACCCACAAGCTGCTCGGTGGGAATCAACGAACTAAAGCCCAGGTTGCTGGTGTTTCCACTCTCACCTTAAGTGACCTTTTTACTGGTGAAATGAAGAGGAGGACCACGATTCTGATGGTCTGAAGAAACTGGGTCTCGACTGGAGCCGGGTCTCGACTGGGTCTGGGTCTCGACTGGAACCAGTTCTTGATTCCCATCCTTATTAACACTGGACCGGTATTTTAGTGCAGATGTTAAGTTGCCTTCAGGTTCCAACTCTTTTCCTCTAAATTTTAAGTTTACGAGGCAGCCATATACTGGACGATCACTGATTGCTTTGGGAACCTATTAGGCACAGTTCTGATCGGTAGCGTCTAGCTGCCCGAAAGGTCAAAGGTCGCCATCTACTCCGCAGTTGACCCAACGGGATGGAATGAGCCGGGCTGGATGGCAACGTGGTTCCGACCCGGGTTCCGCCGTCACGTCTGGACCAGCTGTCGCGTACGAACACGCCACTGCAACGCTGTCACACAATGACACGTCACTGCACTCGGCTCGCATCACACTGTCACATGACCCGGCCGTCGCACCGTGACGTAACATGACGTTATCACCAGTCTTATTCCAACACACTGTACTGTCACTTCCTGCCACATTACGCTGTCACATTCAGTCACTTACCGGTTTTGTGTGTATGTGCGTGTGTGTGTTTGTGTGCCATGTGTGAGTGTGCGCCTGCGTGGATGTGTGTGTATCTGTGTGTGTGTATGTATGTGTGTGCCCGTGTATGAGTGTGTGTGTGCGTGTGTGTATGCGTGTATGTGAGTGTGAGTGTGAGTATGTGTGTGTGTGTGTGTGTGTGTGTGTGTGTGTGTGTGTGTGTGTGTGTGTGTGTGTGTGTGTGTGAGTGCGTGTGAGTAAGTGTGTGTGTGTGTGTGATTAGGTCAGCGTGTCTGGTTTCACATACCTGTTGAGAATCAGAGACTGAAGGTCAAAGAAAAATCACCAAAAACCAGGAGCGTTTTTTTTCTGGTTCTCATCATTTCTCGTGTCACAGAATCTCTGAAGCAGTTTGACCTTTAAAATCAATCTGAATTAGTTCAACTGGATTATTTCTGACTATGAACTGAAACCCGCTGCCTGTCGCCTGACTCATCAGATCGTCCTCACGTTTTCTTTGCATCAGACGAAGCCAAACTCAACACGAGCATCAGCAGACGCACTGATCGATCCAACCCTATCCAATCCGATTCGACCCGACCCGACCCGACGACTTGTGAAATGAAACGTGCGTTTTCGTTTCTTCCGCCAGGTTCTGGGGGATAACGACATTTAATCTGACGTCTGAATCGCTGACAGTTGCCGATTCCCCATCAGATTCAGTCCAGTTTAAACCGTTTCCCTGTTTGTTCCTTCAAAGTGAGATGCCACTTCATTAGAAAAAAAATATTCATCCCATTAATTAATCATTATTTAAAACTATGGAATCTGAAATCATTTATCAGAACATATGAATAATTGGTTCATTTGGTTTTGATGTTCAAAAAAAAAGTTGTCTTCCCAAAATACATATTTTTTTATAAAAGTCTAAACTGAGTAAAAAGATTCGATCAGTTATGTTGTATAAATGTGAACGTTGATTTCGGCGTCTGCAGCCGACACCTGAACAGGAGAACAGAACCGCTTCAAACTGCTTTACTGCCGCTCACTGGCCTGAGACCAGCGGCCACCTGGGAAACACGTGCCACTCATTAGTCCTAGAACAACAACACAGACCCCGAGTCAGAAAAGGACAAACACCAGCCGATATCTGCAGACGCTGCTCCTGCTCCTTCAGTGTGATGGAATCTTTCTTTCTTTATCTGTATTTACAGAATTAAAGCCACTTTTGTTCATAGTCCCTCATTTTCAGAGGCTCAGAAGTAACTGGACAACTGACTAATGATCAGCTCTGATTTTTCTGCCCTGTTCCAGTTCGGGGGGTTGGGGGGTTTAGAGTTTCGTCAGTTTCTACAGACGCAATGATAAAATTGGCGTTCACTATAACTATATTTATTTATTAAGATATAATTAAGTTTAATTGGCTTTTATTATGTTTTTATCTATGAATTTCAGATTGGGCAAAAAAAATTATTAATCTGTTTTATAAAATGTATTTTCTTAATATTCACAAACGTTTTCTGACTCATTATTTAAAATCATTATTATTATCATCATTATTATTATCATTATTATAATCAGCATCTCCCAGGCTGAACATTAGAGCTTCTCTCAGTTTGAATAAACACATCAGGCAAATAGGAAGCTACACAAATAACAAAGGACCTGAAAATGAAGCTTTACATTTCGCTACAGATTCAGATTCAGATAAATGACAAAGCTTCAGCAATGTTCAGGTGTTCAGGTGACACTTCTGTGTCTTTAGAGACGATGGTTGGACGAGTCGTTAACGTAAAGTCGTTAACGTAAAGTCATTAACGTCATTACTGTCTCCACATAAATGGGTGATTTGTTTTTCTTTGTTAAAAGGCTCTTTAAGTTCTTGAAATCCAATTCAACACCGAAGATATAAAACTGCAGCAGTGAAACTTCCATGGTGAAACTCAGGTCAATGTGCCCGTGCACAGAACTACAGTCAATTATTGTCAGTTTTAAGAGATGTGTCTGTCTCCAGACTCTCTTCAGCCTGGCTGGTGAGACTGTTCCCGGGTTGGTTTTCCTTCACTCAGGAATTTTCTAGAAACCTTTGACCTCAGTATCCTGATGTTTTAACAAAGTCTCGATTGATCCCTGAGGCTGATTTCAACAGGAATCCGGTTGAAATTATTTTAGATTTATCCCAAACTTTTTTCTGCAGTGTGATGAAAACTAACAGACTGAGACGGGGGAAGGGGGGTCTTCTGATGGAGCTAGGCCAATGTTTCCCCCTGCTTCCAGTCTTTGTGCTAAGCTAGGACCCGTCTATGCTCTGGACACAGAGATGAAACTCCGTCTCTCTGTCTTCAGAGGATAGGAGGCTTCAGCAAAATTTGGCCTTTAAAGGCAGGGAAACGGGCGGCGTGCTGCCGTGGTTACGGCTCTTGTCTCCCGATCTGACCCGCTCGGCTCCTTCTGCCGCTTTTCAGGCCGAATTTCATCAGAAAACAGTGAAAGGTTGCAGCTTTTCACCCTCCTCCTCCTCCTCTGTGCACTGGAGCCAGGACTTCAAAGTTTCCCTGGTGTGTGTGTGTGTGCAGATCCAATGAAATGTGGGTCAGGCATTAAAATGCATGAGCAGGGAGCAGAAAGCATGATGAAGTGCTGAGACACGAGGAGGAGAGAATATAAAAATAACTGGAGGAGCGGCTCTGACAGAGACCGCTCCCTGCTGACGCCACGCCGCCGCACCATTGGTCCGTCCTACCCCAAAAAAACAACAAAAATAAATAAAGAAAAGCCTCGTCTCCTGTCGGCTCCCGTCAGATACACAACCACCTCCAGCAACAACCAACGTATAAAAATTCACCTCTCGAATCACGGACAGCAATTTTCTTGAAGTGCAGCTTCAGCTCAGCTTCGAATCGTTGGTTCATGCCAACAATTCACCGAGTAGCTGAAGCTGCAATTAGCGGCCGCAGAAGGAGGAACTTCCTCCCGTCTTGTGGAGGAGTCAAGTGACCCCACAGCTAATTAAATAAGTTGAAACGTGGCCGACAAGTCGGACGGAGGCTCGGACGGTAAAACTGCTTCAGTCTGGTGAAGCAGCTTTGTGTTCTGATGAAAACCTTTGTTTCACATCAGCCTCCTTTCGTTTCAGCTGGTTACTGTGAAGGCCCCAGATCCTCGCCATGTCCCCATCATCCCCATCATCCCCGCCACGTCCCCTACCACGCCCCCGCCACATCCCCATCATCCCCATCGTCCTCGCCGCGTCCCCGTTGTCCCCGTTGTCCCCGCCACGTCCCCGTCATCCACATCGTCTTTGCCACATCCCCGTCATCCTCATCGTCCCCGCACATCCCCGTCATCCCCATCGTCTTCGCCACATCCTCGCCACATCCTCATCGTCCCCGCCATGTCCCCGTCATCCCCGTCATCCCCATCATCCCCATCGTCTTTGCCACATCCTCGCCACATCCCCATCATCCCCGTCATGTCATCCCCATCATCCCCATCATCCCGTCATCCCCATCATCCCCATCATCCCCATCATCCCCACGTCCCCGTCATCCCCATCATCCCCGTCATCCCCATCATCCCCATCATCCCCATCATCCTCACCATATCCTCGCCACATCCTCGCCACGTCCCCGTTGTCTCCTGCTGCAGACAGGAGCAGTTACAGACAAACTCCCATTAATGGAAACTTCAGAACGAGACCAAGACAGATTTTAGATCAGCATTGGCTGAATGTTCACCACTGATCCTACAGACCAGGGACCATAGACAGAGACCAGAGACTAGGGAACAGGGACCAGAGACCAGGGAGCAGAGACCAGGGAGCAGAGACCAGGGACCAGGGAGCAGAGACCAGAGACCAGAGACCAGAGACTAGACACTAGAGACTAGAGACTAGAGACCAGGGACCAGGGACCAGAGACCAGAGACCAGAGACCAGAGATCAGAGACCAGAGACTAGGGACCAGAGACCAGAGACTAGACACTAGAGACTAGAGACCAGGGAACACAGACCAGAGACTAGAGACCAGAGACTAGAGACCGGGGACCAGAGACCAGAGACCAGAGACTGGGACCAGGGACCGGAGACCAGGGACCAGGGACCAGGGAGCAGAGACCGGAGACTAGAGACCAGAGACCAGGGACCAGTGACCAGGGACCAGAGACTAGAGACCAGAGACTAGAGACCAGAGACTAGGGATTAGGGACCAGGGACCAGAGACTAGACACTAGAGACCAGGGACCAGAGACTAAAGACCAGAGACCAGGAGCCAGAGACCAGAGACTAGGGACTAGAGACCAGGGACCAGGGACCAGGGACCAGGGACTAGAGACCAGGGACCAGAGCCAGAGACCAGAGACTAGACACTAGAAACCAGGTACCAGAGACTAGAGACCAGAGACTAGGGATCATGGACCAGGGACCAGAGACTAGACACTAGAGACCAGGGACTAGGGACCGGGGACCAGGAGCCAGAGACTAGAGACCAGAGACCAGAGACTAGAGACCAGGGACCAGGGACCAGAGACTAGAGACCGGGGACCAGAGTCCAGAGACTAGACACTAGAGACCAGGGACCAGAGACCAGGGACCAGAGACCAGGGACCAGAGACTAGAGACCAGAGACCAGAGACCAGGGACCAGTGACCAGGGACCAGAGACTAGAGACTAGAGACTAGAGACTAGAGACCAGAGACTAGGGACCAGGGACCAGGGACCAGAGACCAGAGACTAGTCACTAGAGACTAGAGACCAGGGAACAGGGACCAGAGACCGGAGACTAGGGACCAGAGACCAGGAGCCAGAGACCAGAGACCAGGGATCAGAGACCAGAGATCAGAACGTAGGGACCAGGGACCAGAGACCAGAGACCAGAGACCAGAGACCAGGGACCAGGGACCAGAGACCAGGGACCAGGGACCAGAGACCAGAGACCAGAGACCAGAGACTAAAGACCAGGGACCAGGGATCAGAGACCAGAGACTAGGGAACAGAGACCAGAGACCAGAGACCAAAGACCAGATACTAGAGACTAGAGACTAGAGACCAGGGACCAGAGACCAGGAGTCAGAGAGTAGAGATCAGAGATCAGAGACCAGAGACTAGGGACCAGGGACCAGGGACCAGGGACCAGAGACCAGAGACTAGAGACCAGGGACCAGGGACCAGGGACCAGAGAATAGACACTAGAGACCAGGGACCAGAGACTGGGGACCAGGGACCAGGGACCAGAGACCAGAAACTAGACACTAGAGACCAGAGACCAGAGACCAGAGACAAGGGATCAGAGACCAGGGACCAGAGACCAGGAGCCCACAGCCTCAGCTTGGCCTGAGCAGAGACGACGGACAAACTGACCGCGACCGAAACGTCACAATGAACAGAACTGACCTCTGTTGTTCTTCTAATGAGAAAATAGAAAAATCCTGATGGGTCACAAACAGAACCGGCAGAGACGAGGCCCGAGAGGCTGAAGCTGCTTTGTGAATTATCCAGTGAAATCTGATGCATCTCATGCTCATATTAAAAATTAAGAAAGGGAAAGTTTTCCCGACTTCATCTCCATGAGTTTGGAAAAGAATCGGAAGAGTCAGAAAATTTTTCATTTAATAAAAAGGTTAATTTTTTTAACAAAACATAAAGAAAAAGGTGGTCAAATTTAGTTTTAGTCAAAACAAATCTGAGCGATTTCCACCTATTTTTTTGCTCTGTAATTTTTAAATCTTTGTTCTGCTGTAAATGTATGATTTTTAATTTAGACATGAATATATTTATCGACATCGTAAATTGATTAAATTCACCACAACTTTTCCAGTGGGACTACTCTCTTACAGCCAAATAAAATATATTTCTCTGTAAATATCATCATGAATATTGAGCGAAACGTTTCCTGTTCAGGTCTAAAGATTAAACACAGCGACTCTGTTGAATTACAAAATAAAACCTTTAATATAAGTTTTCATTTCTGTGTGAGACCGGATCCGAACTTCACCTCATCCGGAACCTCGTCTGCGTTCAGACCCACAAACCTTTATTCTAATTGATAAAGATTTTTGGGGATAACAATACAGACAAAATCTACAGGGAAAACTGGGATTTAAGAAAAGAGTTTTCAGCCTGAATCTTTCATTTGTCCCCGAACACAACTGAAACGTTTGTAATGAACCGGTCCGACGTGTTGGTTCTGGTGCTGAGGACCGAGTCTGACCCGCTGCCTCCCCCTTGTCTCCAGTCGTCCTGTCTGCTCTGTAACTGTGCTTCCGTCCGAGGCGACGCCCGGCTGCTCCTCCCGCGAGGGGGGGGTTAAGAGGCAGAACAAAATGGCGGCTACAGCTGTGTGTTTCTGCTTTTTTCACTCTGAAGAAAACCTCCGCCATTTTCTCCTGCAGCAGCACAGTCAGGCGGGAATGAGCGGAGACGGACCAAGACGGGACAAACCAAAACCTGTAGGACCGGGGGGGGGGGGCTAATGAGCTGCTTAATCCATCAGATGTGACGAGTCCTTCTCAGCTGGCTAACGAATGATGAAGAGGTGATAAACAGGCGATGATGATGATCTAAACCACATCAGGCCAGTTCCACACTTGGTTCAGACCTGACCCCCAACCCAGTCCTGAAGAGCCGGTCTCTGCTGGGTTCGTGTTCGTTTTAACACCCAGCGACAGGTTTTATTGTGTGCGTTTGACCTTTGACCCCAGTGACTGGCCCCTCCGGAGCCCAAACTGAAACCTCTCATGTTCTTACAGCTCTAACCGGGTTCCAGTAGAACCTGGTTTGGTCCTATCCGGTCCTATTTCATTTACTTTAGTGACTCTAACGATAACAAAGGAGGCTGTGTCCTTCAGCACACCCCCCGCCCTAGGTCCTGATCTGACTGTTCTAATTCGTGTTTGTCTCTTTGTCTTGATTCGGCTGTTAAAATGAAAAACTCTCAGTGTGTCTGGTCCCTGGTCCAGGATCAGGATATATCAACACAGACTGAAAACATCAAAGTCTTAGGCTTCAGGATCCGGTGGTCTGCAGGGTACCCTTGAACCCTGTCCTGGATATCCACACCAACTTCACCCTAAACCTTCAGGGGGCTCCGGTCCGGGTCTGTGGTCTGGATTAAAGTGTCCCTGCTCCCTCACTGAGTCCTGTACCTGTGTCCAGGTAGAGACGGACTCCATGTCATCGTTTAGCTCCTGACCATGTGATCAGCGTTTGACCTCCTGAGCTGATGGAGATCGCCCACTGGGATACTGAGGATAGATCCTGCCAGTTTCCTGTCCTGACATGTGGACTGCGTTGGACCAGTAAAGACCAGTAAAGACCAGTAAAGAAGTGTTTATGTTTTAATTTGAAGCGGAATAAACCGTTGATGAGATGAGGTCAGTTATTTAACGAGCTGCACATTAAAAGAGTCACTGAAAAGGCTGCAATTACACACACACACACACACACAGATATAGGTAATAACAGGCCAGACCAGGACATAGTGAAGAATTACATGCTGACTGGAAACTACAGCACAAACACACATTGTGGAATATGTGAAATATTCCAGGAAATATTCCACAGAAGTTACGACCAGGACATCCTTTAAGGAGCAGTCCACTGGTTTCCAGGCCAATTTCTGTGTTTCCATGTGGTTTGGACTGGGTCGAACCGGGTCAATTCAGGGCGAACTCGTGTTTTACTAAATCCACCAGGAGCTCAGACCTGCTCTCTGCTCTGGGGCCTTTCTGGAGGTTTCAGCTTCAAGGAAAAACCCTAACGAAGTCAACATTTCTGTGGTTTTGTGTTTTTGGCTTTGGGGCAACGCGGCCACAGAGGAACACTTCGGGTCCCGCTGAAACCGAGTCGGGTCACAACTAAAAACCTTTTATTTGACCAAATGGCAGAAGGTCTGAGATCTGCAGAGAAACAGCTGCGAAATCCTGCAACTTCAGCACGAGCTCGCCACAGCAGGACAGTTTTCATGGAGGCCTACGGTAACACGGCAGGGACCAGAACCACTGGCCAGAACCCAAGATCCGTCCCGGAGAGTTACAGCAGTGATAGAACAGGAACCTGACAGCACATAAACACACGCCAAATAGTTCTACCACCGGTTCTTCAGACGGTCGGACCTGAGACTGATGGTTCAGAGCAGCCGTGTCCATGACGACACCACACACTGGTGGTTTTTGAGTTCGTATAAAAAGGCCTCAATTTTCCTTCAGCTTGTTTTAAGTTCAGCGATTCGCTTTAACTTCACTTATTACATCAGAGACCAACCTGACGTCATCAAATGTCTTGTTTTGTCCAAAACCTGAAGAGACTCAGAGACAGAAACTGAGAAAAAACAAAAATCTGGGAAACTGACGACGAGAGTTTTTGCTCAACAGACAGCGTGAACGACCGATCGGCATCGATCAATGAATCTATTGATTGCTGCAGACAGATGCTCCCCAGTGAGGTGGAAATCAACCCAACGACCTGAGCAGCGGGGCTCTGTGGCGCCCTCTGTAGTTCCTCTGTGTCCAGATCTAGTTTCAGTGTATCTTTGACATCTCAGTTGGATCAAACTACAACCACAGGGCCCTGGACTCTGTATTTTGGCATTACTCTGAGATCTACGTGATGCCGTGAAATCACCATCTTCATTTCAGGTCTGTCGGATCCCAGAGTTTCATCAGCTGTTTTAGAAACCAGGTGGTTTCTACCATGCCCCCCCCCCAGTCTGATTCCTGCCACCTCCACATCACCACCCTTCTTTTCTCATTTCCTGACATTTCTCCTCGACCATAAACCTAACAAAACACCTTCATGCAGGACTCACGTCATGTAAAACAATGAAGGCCATGAAATGTGGCTAAAGCTCTGGAAAACTTCCATCGAGAGTTGGTGCAGACTTGTTCGCGACCTTTGACCTTCAACAGGAACTTAGCCAACATGACTCTTGAACAAATTCAAGAGGAAGAGACCAAGTTCACTGAAGCCACAGAAGGTTTGAGGACTCGGACCTGGACCCAGTAAGAGTTCGGGATGGGTTCAATAAGAGACTCGGTCCAGTCCAGACACCCCCTCAGACCCCCCTCAGTCTCTAGGGTCAGTTAACCCGATAACTATAGGGACCAGGAACCAAAAAGCTCTGTAATGTTTTCTGTGAATTTTACCTCCAAAAATTCAGGCGTAAAAGCAGCTTTCCGCTGCAGAAATTAGAATAATTAAATCTCCATCATCAGCCTGTAAACTACGAACCACAAGTCAGTCTGAGCCGGGGGAAAGGCATCCAGGTCCAGATCCTAGGGTCCTGCAGGAACCACCACCTGATGAGGACCCCACCCCCCCACCCATCCGTCACTGCAGCTCAAACCCTCACATCAGCAGCTGGAACAGGAGCCAAGAAGATTATATCCCTCAGCTGGAAAAACAAGCTCATCTGTCCACGTCAGATCCTGGTCACCTGCCAGCTGGGTTTTTCTGATAATCGATGAATATTTTATTCTGTGAGATGTGAAAAAGAAAAAGATTTTAAAAAGTCCCGTCAGACTCTGTCGACGCCCAGAACGACGTCAGGTTTGACATAAAGCAGCGAAACTGGTGAGGAGCCGAAGGTCGGACGAGTCCAGATGAAGATTCACGGCCGTGAATGACAAGGACGTCGCCAGTTTATGGTTTGGTTATGGTCCAGAACTTGAGGGTCCAGTCCAGATGGCGGAGGGACCGGACCATAAATCACCGTGAGGAGACGATGTGTAATAGAACGAAACAACATCCGCTGGTCTGGGATCAGCTGTGTTCTCTGTGAATTCATGAGTGAATGTGTGAAGCTATTTGGTTCAACAATTAATACATTTTTATATTTTTTTCTTTTTCCTTTAAAAACCTTCATGTTTTTTTTTAAATTGTGGCTCAAGTGGATCTTCTTATTTTCAGCTTTAATTTGCTCCACGTTCACTCAGTGTCCAGTTTATTAGGGACACCTGGTTAAAGCAGGTCAGGCAGGTATTTCTCTTACACAACTGGTCAAAAGTTTGAGGATGCCTCCATTTTTAAAGCTGTTAATTTAAATAACATGATTCCGTGTCTGAGTGTTTCTGAAATTAAAACAGTATATATAATCGACAAAGATTTTATTTAATTGAATCACTGAATTTTCTCGTTGGACTAAATTTAATCTAAATTTCGGAATCTCATCCAGCAACTGAACTCACTTGTCAGCTTCTTTCTACAACAGAAACCAAACACGGTTCAGAAAGTTGGTCCCAGTTCATCCCAGACCAGGTCGATGTGGTTCAGGTCTGGGGATAGGTCTGGTCTCCCATCAGCCTCCAGTCCTGCAGCACAGTCTCGTTCTAGCAGACCCTGCGAGGAGGTGGAGACACTTTGCTCCAACTCTGACGTTGTACAGATAAAATTGTTTGCATCAACTTTCATGGCTTCATTTCCCTCACTTGCTGCAGGAAAAAAATTGAAATTAACCAGTTTCTTCTGTTTTCTATGAAATTTACAAGATTTTCAGTTTCTGTGACCTCAAACTTTTTTTCTTTTTTTTTAAACCTCAAGCAGTTTGACATGGACATCTGGACAATTTAACGTTTTTCAGTGGACTTGACCTGAAATCTCAACAGAAACTTGAAAAATGGGGGGGTCCACAAACTTTTGTCTGGTAGCAAAAGTCCTCCAAGTGAATCAACTCGTCTTCAACACAGATTCAACACAAACTGAAGCTCAGACTATTACGGGACTGGCTCAGTTTTAGCCCAGTGGACATAAATGACTGGACATTGGGTGGATTTCAAAATAAAAATGACCATTCATAAAAAACAGCAACAACAAAAGACCACACACAACATATAAAAATACAAATAATGACAATTAACTGCTGTAAGGATCTGACACAGCAGCAGAGACGCGTTTATTACGTTATTTTATTTTCATTATCATCATTATTATTATTGAATTGGCTCCACCGTTGTAGTTTATTGAATCAGTTATTTGTGAGTTTTTCTGCGCTGATGTAAGAATCTGCTGTGAAACACTGACCTGCTGCAGGAGAATTACCCAGGCGCAAAGCGGTTGCTTCCCCCCTGAGATGTGAAAACCCGACAGGGGGGGGGAACCGTCTCCCCGTCCCCCTATGAAACATTACAACCTGGCTTGGCCTCAGAGACTCAGAGAAGACGGCGGGATGTTCGACGTGGCATTTACAGGGTCAGCTTCTCAGCTGCCGGGACACGAGGCATGAAAACCCCCGGCCAAGAAAAGGGGGAGTCGGCAGCGCTTGAACGTTCGTCTCAAGCAGTGGAAAAAAATCTGCAATCTCCCTATAAAAATAGTTTTTGTTTAAAATTTTAAATAACAGAAAAAAGTCTACTACTTTTTTTTAAAATATACAACCATGTAAATGCAGTCAAGTCCAGATGTGCAGATGATAAGTGCCAGATGTGAATCTGGATCAAACGACGACACGACGCTGAATTTATTATTTCTCATGTTTGAATAACATGAAGAGAATTTTTTTTCATATATGTTGAAACACCGTGTGGATTTTTTTGTTCAGTTTTCTGCTTCAGAAAGAAAAAATAATTTGGCAACAAACAAACAAAAAAAAAACAACAAAAACAAGATTCTCCAGATGGAAAAAGACACAGAAATTTGAATTTAAAAAGAAACATTTGTGTCTGTAGATGACAGAAAAGGATTCAGAGGAAAGAAGTAAAGATACCATGAAGTAGACTGGTACCACCACTACCACTACTACTATTACTACTGCTGCTGCTACTACTATTACTACTACTGCTACTACTACTGATACTGATACTACTACTGACACTGATACTACTACTACTGCTACGCTACACTGTAAAAAATAAAAATCTAAATCTAGCATTAACAGCCAGCCAGCAAAAGCTCTGAAAACAAAACACCATCACACCCAGAGACAGACAATCAAAAAAAAAGAGCTGACCAATGTGATGGTGTTTGGCTCCTGGTTATTCACTGTGGTAGAGACTGACTGAGCCATGTGGACCATGTGGACTATGTGGGCCATGAGGACCATGCGGACAAGGTGGACCAGGTGGACCAGGTGGACCCCAGCATCTCTGGGTGAGTCCGTCCACTGGATGAGGACATTTTTGGTCAAACTGCCGTGAGGTAATTTTATCTAGAAACGGTTCCTTGGTAGTTCAGGTTCCTCCATCAGGACCAGGACCAGGACCAGGACCGGAATCACAATATTCAGGTGTAAGTTGTGATAATCATGTGATTGTGACAACATGAACCGACATCTACCATGATAGATCTGATCCTCACTGCCTCTTCTGCCCAAACTGGATCTGTCATCGCAGGTCAAAGGTCAAAGGTCAAACTCTGATTCAGGCCTCATTCACTCATAAACGATACATGTAGACAAGTCATGTATAAAAAATTTCGCTCCATTCACAGGTATCTCTGCAGCTCTGTTACACACACACACACACACACACACACACACACACAAAATCTCTACAGTGACTGTGGATGAGGATTATCACAGTGACACATGATGAATGGATGATAATAAAACACGGCCTTTCCTGGAGGCTGATTTGTTGATCGATCGATCGGCTTCAGCTCAATCTCTGTTCTCTCGCGTTAACGGCGTTGATTTGACACTGATCAGAGGTCAGATTCGACGGCTCTGTGATTTCACTGGATCCAGAGTTGACTCTTCTCATCTCCTGGTTCAGATTTAGAAATGTTCCACATCTCACATGTAAAACATCCGTCCTGGGTGTAACATCACAGGTACAGATGTTCTTGTGCTTTCGATCATTTCCATGATCTTCCTCGGCAGATTAACTGAGTCATGGACGTGATAAATTCAAATAAATAAAAAAGTAATGACATGCGGTTTGCAGTAATGTCACATGAGAACCGTGATATTTCTCCTGTGATCCGTCTCTGAATGTGAGAACACACACTCATGACACGGTTTAAAGAACCAGACCAGACCAGACCAGGTCTGGAGTCTGGCCGGGATATTACAGGGAAACTACAGGGACAATAAGAGCTATAAACTCACATCTGGAGACCACACACACACACACACACACACACACACACAGCTTCAAATTCTTCTCAGTCTCTTTCTCCTAAACTTTATTAAAACTCCCATCAATGGATGTTATTTTTTTTACATAAAACACTTTGGTCCCTGAACGTGTCTCTGTCCCCTGAAACTTCAAAATAAAACCACATAACCCTGCAGAGTTACGTTCACCGGCTACAGCGCAGGCTCCTATTGGACGGTTCAGACAGCAGCCGACCAATCGGAGGACAGGACAGTGGGCTGCCAGAGTGCAGCAAGCACTGATATACAGTGACATGTCGGTGACAGCAGAGGTCGAAGGCAGACCCCGGGTCAGCTGGATCTCTGGACCCACCGGGACCAGTTCCCGCGGACCCCGGATCCTTCTGTCGGACAGAAGCTGAAGGTTTAACTCGGGTCACTTTTAAATGTTGAAACCTCCTGAACTTGAATCTGTTCTCAGACTGGATCCCTTGATTCCGTCTGGAGCTGGAACTAATTATTATTTGTATCATTGATAAATCGACTGTTTTTTTCTCATGACTCAGTCGATTATTTGGTTCATGAAACATCCGAAAAAACGGTTTATGTCTTCTAACGTCCAAACCCCAGAAAGATTCAGTGACACGGTTCAGTGTCGGGGGGGAGCAGAGAGGCCCGGACCCCCCCCCCCCCCAGTAAAAAACATCTCTCTGTACAGTAAATTCAGACTTTAAAGTCGGCCGTTTGAGACCTGAACCGCCTTGGAGGACCTGATGTGGTGTGAACCGGTTTCTGTTAACACGAGGCCGACTGTGCCGGTCTCCTCGGGTTTTATGGGTTTCTGGTTTCTGGTTTCTTGCGATGGAGCATGGACCCGCTGGCTTAACATGGACCTGCTGTAAAACCTGAATAATGTGGGCTTCATCTGTTTCTGTGCACATAAAAACCATGTGACCTCCTCCCCCATGCTTTAGCTCCGGTCCAGGTCGCAAGGACGGATCTGGTCCCGGGTTGAGACCTAACCCGTCGCTCTTTTGTCGTCCAGCGTCTCAGACTTTTCTCTGTTTGCAGAAACAGAGCCTGAAACTCGGGTTCATGTTGTAGAGGTGTGTGTGTGTGTGTGTGTGTGTGTGTGCGTGACCTGAAACGAGGAACCAAATGTTCCTCGTGTTCCTCGGTCTGTTCTCGCATTTATTATTTAAGCTTCAACCTTTTCCCTAAAATCAGGTTTATGAAACCCCGCTGCTCCACAGAAACTGGGTCATAAATTAAACTTTAGGATCCGGATCGAGTATCTTGGATCTAAAGATCATTTACAATTTTTTAAACAGATGTTTGTTCTGCTTCCCTGTTTCCAACACCGGCCCGGGACTGGGTCTTACCTGGGGTTGGAGCTGTTCCAGTAGACCGCGTACCGGTCGGAGATGATGCGGTCGTCGGTGACGGCGGCGCAGAGCCGGAGCAGCAGGCCGAACAGCAACAGCAGCGGCGGCCGCCCGGAGCGCTCCATGTGCGGCGGCGCAACGCGCTGCGTCCCGGCGAACATCCGCGTCTCTTCTCCTCAGCTCTGAGCGCGTCGTGACCCGCGGGGACCAGAACCGGAGCCGAAACGCATCAAATACTCCGCGGCAGCGGCGGATCCGGAGAACCTAGAGAGCCCGAGCGAGTCTGTTCGGGTCCACGCAAGAGATCGATCGATTATCTCGAACGTCTAACTGATGCTTTCCCGGCGGGAGAGGGGCAGATAATCCAGGTTAGTCTTCATGCGTGAGGACGGAGAATCTTCGCGGCGACGGCTGGTCCTCGAAAAGCGGCAAATTCATCCAAATCCACGTCCATGACGACAAAGTGTGCAAAAGTTTCATTTTCACTAAATCAGAACCAGATCGGAACCGGACCGGAGCACACTGAGAACCAGTCTGTCCATGTGCGTCCTGGTCTTTCTGCTGGAAACCGAACTCAATCCGGCATTTAAGCGCAGAGCAGAAGTCCGGATCTGTGTCCGCTCAGACCCCCGGAGCGCTCATTCAGGATCCGCGTCCCCTTTGTGTCTCTGGTGAAACCGCTCGACTCCCTCAGAGTCCGCGACTCTAAAAACCGCCGAGGAGGAGCTCTGGGCGCTCGTCGGCTCGCCGGGGCTCCGCCGCACAGCCCCGCCGCCTCCCCTGCGATCTTTCCGCTGCCCTCGGTTGGTTTGGAGGAGGTCTGGAAGTTCAGGACCCCGCCGTCAGTCCGCATCAGGAGCGGGTCTCCGGGTCTCCGGGTCTCCGGGTCTCCGCTTCCACTTTAGCCGGCTTCCCCCTCTCTAGACGCGGGCTCAAACTTCCCGCGGTTAGCTCTCCTCGCTCTGCCGCTGCGGACCTAAAACGAACAGAACCTAACCGAAGTGGGCCGAGGCGGACCAGGACAGACAACGGAACAAAGAAGGCAGAGAGTCCTAGAGAAAGTTTGTCGGAGCCGCTGGAGGAGCGTTTGGTGTGGGTACCGGCTCGGCTCCTCACTGCCGCTCGCGGTGTGTCCCGCTGGGCGGAGCTTCTGAGTCACGGCGCTCGCACTCTGCTCCGCTCTCTCACTCTATTCTGAATATGGACAAAAGAATGTGGACAAGTGTACGTGAAAATGTGAAAGGGAGGAATTTCAGACCAAGGAAACGAACCAGCATGTTCAACAGGGTTTCATCCCATCCTCCGTTAGTTTTATTATTTATAGAGTCCTGGTCCATTCAGGTTTTCCTCTTATCTCCAGCCGGCTGCTCTGTGATAAAAGTTGGGAGGGGGGGGGTCAGAGGTGGAGGGGCGTGTCAGGTGAAGGCAACCTCTGCGGTGGAAGACCTCCTTCAGGTCTGGTTCCACCTGTTACCCGAAAAACTCTCTGTCTGGAGGTGGAGCCAGGAGACAGTGGGCGGGACCGGGTGTACAGGTGTGGCTTCCAACACACCGTGAAACGGACTTCGAGGTGTGGATCGAAAAGTGCCAGGTCCGGACCCACAAGTAGACGGTTAAGAGCTAGATTAAACCGGAAAATCCACAGGATCTGTAGGGATCGGCTACTCGTAGGCTTTTAATCTGAAAAAACAGCAGGAAGTGTTAATTTAACAGCGAAGAAGAAATATGAAGTTTAGTTTGATGGTTCAATAGGGACGGATTGATAAATGATAACCTATAAATGATAAATAATTACAGATAAATGAGAACTATTAACTGGAAAATGAAAAATGAACACCGATAAATGAGAACTGATAAATGATAAATATTGATTAAATAATTATACACGATAAATGAGAAGTGATGAATGATAAATGATAGCTTATAAATGATAAATGATATATAAAAACTGATAACCGATAACGGATAAATGATAAAAGATAGCTGATGAATGACAACTGAAGAATGATAACCGATGAATGATAGATGATATATGATTATCCACAACTGATAAGCGACAACTCAGAATTGATAAATGATAAATTAGAACTGATAGATTATAAGTGATGAATGATAAATGATAAACGATAAATAATAACTGATAAATGATACCTTTTCAATTATAAATCAAACTAATTAAAGAGAAATGACAGCTGAAAAATGATAAACAATAACCGATAACTGATAAATTATAACTGATAACCAATAAATGATAAATGAGAACTGATAAATGGTAATTGATAACAGATACATGATTACTGAGAACTGGGAACTAAGAAATGATAAATGATAATAATTAACAGATATCTTGTAACCAATAATCAGTAAATGATAAGTGATAAGTGATGTTAAGTGATGTTATTGATCCCTGGGGAACACTTATGTTACAGCAGCCCGGAAACAGATCAACAACAGATAAATAAATATCATAAATAAATAAAAAGTAAAATGAGATTAAAAAGATAGAAACTAAACAGATGAAAGTGAATTGTAGATTGTAAAATGATAACTATGAATAACAAGTATGATATAAATGATAAAATTAGAAGTATATGTGAGAGACAGATGTGTTACTGCATCTTGCGCTGCTGCTCCTATTGTGACAATCATACTGGTTTTTATGGGGGGGGGGGTACTGTAACACTGGTGTTTCCACGTGTGTGTGTGTGTGTGTGTGTGTGCTGAACCCATTAGACTCTGATCACTCCTGGTTTCTCTGCCTCTCATTCGCTCTTTAACATATGACTTCCTGTCGACGCTGTCTCACCTGAGCTCTGCAGACATGGGGACACCTGCACAGGTTCCTGCTGATGGGGGCCAAAACTTTCTTCTGCACACCACCGCCACCGAAGCAACGTTTCTGATCTTCATAGTTTAAAGAAACTGAGGAAACTGACTGTGACGGAGTCTCCTCCTCATGCAGTGATTCAGCACTCATCAATATTTCAGTGTCAGCTTTGGAGGGGGGGTGGAGGCCGGGGGGGGGGGGGGGTAGATGAATCTTTCATTCTTGCTTTTAAAATGGGCCCAAAGATTAATGGACCTGCTCTATTAAACTTTCAGAGGGTCCCATGAATAAATGCAGAGACTGCCGGGCGTTCGACAACCACTAACCATGTACACTGAGAGAGAGAGAGAGAGTGAGAGATTGAGATAGAGAGAGAGAGAGTGAGAGATTGAGATAGAGAGAGAGAGAGAGAGAGAGAGAGAGTGTCACTGGTTATGGCACAGGAAACACATCACATCAGTCACCTCTAGTTCAACCTGAGGAAACATCTGGACCAGGTAACATCAGCCTGCAGGGAGGAAGGTTCTCCATTGGTTCTTTGGTTCTATGTGGAACCATAAAATACGGGGGGACTTCTGACTGGGGTCATAAAGATCATCTGTAGATTTTAAAAAATAATTTTTTTAAACAGTTTTGAATGAAGGAAATTCTACAATGATGGTTTTAAATTGTTTTTAATTAGAATTATATGAAGTTTTAATCAGAGCTAATTATCTTATATGGTTGTTAGATTGAATATTGTTGTGTATCTTTTCATGTTGATGAAAAACAGACGTTGAATTTCCTGTTGATGGACTCCGCCCCCTGCTGGTCATCATTAGAATCACAGACACAAACAGAATTAGTGTTTGTCCTGCACCCCAGGAGGTCAGTGAAAGTCTCCTGTGGTTAATCACAACTCAGCAGCCCTGACATGGGACACATCTTCGTCATCGTCATCCTCATCATCACTGACACTACCGCTACTACTGCCACTGCTACTACTATTACTACTGTTACTAATACTAATACTGATACTAATATTATGACTATTGCTACTACTACTACTACTACTGATACTACTACTACTACTGTTACTAATGCAAATACTGATACTAATATCATTACTTCTATTGCTACTACTACTACTGGTGATACTACTACTGATACTACTGCTACTACTGTTGATACTACAACTGATACTACTACTACTACTACTACCACTACTACTACTACTACCACTACTACTACTACTACTACTACTACTGCTTCTACTACTGCTTCTACTACTACTACTACTACTGCTACTACTACTGTTACAACTATTACTGCTACTACTACTACTACTACTACAACTGCTTCTACTACTGCTTCTACTACTACTACTGCTACTATAATACCCCACCAGGCTCCACAGGGAGGATTTAGAATTAATTGGTTTAAAAGCTTCTCTCAGTTAATTGGTGCTTGAGTTAATGAAGTTAATTACAGCAGGATAATGAGTCAGCTGGAAAACAGGTGTGTACGTGTGTGTGTGTGTGTGTGTGTGTGTGTGTGTGTGTGTGTGTGTGTGTGTGTGTGTGTGTGTGTGTGTGTGTGTGTGAGACCATTCCAACCCAGTCACATTAGTGTTTATGGTGAAATTCACTTGGGTCACAGCAGGATCATCCTAGGTGAACTCTAACAGGTGAACCCGTTGGGTGACCAATCACAGCCCGTCCTGAATTGAGCTTTGGCTCCAAAATGGCGGACGCCATCGTAGCTTATAATCTGTGTCTCCATCAGCGACAGACGGACATCAAACCAACGCCACCACTGATAAACTGGAGACTCAGTGTCTCAGTCTCAGTTCAATATTATAAATGAGACAATGAAAAGTGCCGAACAAATGCCAGAGATAGATCTCAGGCCCATCCCACTCCACTGGGGGGGGGATCAGCTGGATCACAGTTGAATCACAGCTGGGTCACAGCTGGATCACAGCTGCAGTGAGGAAATCGAAACCATACAGACTGTCTGGTCCTTGGTGTCCACGCGACAAACTGCATCACCCAAGGTGTTCGACGCAGTCATGATTTATCTCTAATCATCAAAATGGTCAGACGTGGTGGACGAAGCCAGTTTACACTGATTTTATTGGTTTGTGAAGGAGTGCAACCTGTTCACTTACCCAGAAGACGTCAGCGGAGTAGACGTCCTTCAGTACGGCCCTGGATGCATTAGCATAGACCACTGTTAAAACATGTGAGGCCTAGACCACGTCAGGATGTGGTCCAAATGATCAGATCTCAATGTGTATCTGGTGCATTCACACCTGGACTTAGACCTGTTCACCTGTGATCAGATCACCCAGGACCCATGTTAATACCAGGTCTCAACAGGGCCATAGATTCAAATACAGATCACATTGAACCTGTAGAGAACCTGGGTCCAGGTTTTATTTTAGCCAGACTGGGGGGGTTCTTTATGTCTCTGGTTCCAGGGAGAACATGAGATCCCAGAGGAACCCTGCTGCGTCTGAAGTTGTGCTTGGTGTTCGTCCTTGCCGAAGGAGACGGGCGTCTCTGCAGGGGTCCGACCTCCGAACCAGGCGCACAGATGCCAGGTTTAATGGACTGTCTGCTGATTCGTCCGTCAGCCTTTAATTGACCCGTCGACTGGGAGTGTGTGTGTGTGTGTGTGTTAAACTCAGGACGGCGAAGCAAGGCCTCCTACAAATCTACATGTGACCAATTAGCGTGGTTTCAGAGAAATTTAAAGGGTTAATTATCCCCCAGAGGATGAGCATTTGGTTATGAAAGTGGCCGATTATTCACGTCCTGTCACATGTGGGCAGAATAACCTGCCGGCACCCTGTGGGACGGCCTCCAATCATAGAAACGCCGGGACGGAGCGGCCCAGGGGGGTCACTGATGGCTGAGCATCAGGGAGGAGGCGGAGGAGGCGGAGGAGGCAGAGGATTCAGCGGCGGCAGCAGCGATGGAGGCCAGTGAACTGAACGTTCGCATAATCTGCCTTTTAGGCATAAGCACTGAAGCTGTCAGATGGATGCGAAGCAGCCGAGGTGGCCAGTTAAATCCGTGATGGACCTGTCAGCCGGACAGCCATTAGCCCCACGCTGAGACTCTCCTCTTCTCTGCTTTCTGCCTAAACACTGTTTTCCTCTTCTTCTCCCCCCCAAACATGTCAAACATGCGTGACTGCTCATTGAGCAGCTCGCAGGACAAATATGGCGTTTCGGCGGGCGACAGCCGGATTAGCTGTTTGACGGCCATGGTGTGTTTGTTTGTGGCGGTTGCTCCACAGGGAGCAACCAAGCGGAGGAGCAGGAGGAGGAGGAAATGTGGAGGAAGAGATTGGCTCAGAGGTCGTTAGTGGCCGGCTGATATGTTGGGGTGCAGGATGGAAGGCGGGAGAATTAGCATTTAAAGTACTTGCCCACCAGGCATTAGCACACCTTGGTGAACTCAGCCAATATGTCCCCTGCTGCCTCTGAAACTCCTCAACTCTACAAAATAAATAAAAAGGCTCCAGCACAGGGGAGGAAAGGATTCAGATCCTCGCCAAGGTAAAAATGCTCTGTTTCAAGTCCTTGATTAAAATTTTACCTCAGTCGACCTGAACAGATACAAATGGTAAAGTGGAGTAAAATTGACCTGTAAACAGAACAAGAGGCTCCTGTTTTATTTTATATCTGTTTATTGGGTTTATTTTATCTATTAAGTTCTTCTCTGAACTCAGGTAAAGTCTCTGAACACAGGTAGCTCGAGAGGAACCCATGAAGAAACCAAAGAACATTTGTAGAAATACTTGTAGAACCTCAGTCCACCACACATTGTGAATAATGGATCAAAGGTGGAGAAGAGGGTGGTAATCACTCATACATCACCATCATCATCATCATCATCACTTCCTGAACAAGTTCACATCCAGGGACCAGGTCCACATCCAGATTCCAGGTCCACTTCCAGAGATCAGGTTCACATCCAGCGACCAGGTCAACATCCAGAGTCCAGTTCAACATCCAGAGACCAAGTTTACATCCAGAGTCCAGGTCCACATTCAGAGACCAGGTCCACATCCAGATTCAGGTCCACATCCAAAGACCAGGTTCACATCCAAAGTTCAGGTTCACATCCACATCCAGAGTCCAGGTCCACATCCAGAGTCCAGGTCCACATTCAAAGACCAGGTTCACATCCAGAGACCAGGTTCATATTCAGAGAACAGATCCACATCCACATCCACATCCTGACCCCCATTTCTGGTCTAGGAGAGATGGAGATTTTGAGATCAATGTAATCAAACAGATTGTCTCTGAGTGTCACTGTGAACTTTTTCTGTATTAAACCAGACCAGGGCTCTCCTGAACCTGCACCAGGTTCTGTGATGGTCTGAATAGAACTGTGAACCAGTTTAATGAAGCTGGAGTCATAGAGGTGATAATTTTACTGATTCGCTCAGTAGCAACGCATCTGTAACTTGTCAGAAACATGAATCCACAACATTTCCTCCTCGTTCCTGCATTTGTTTAATAACTGATGAGAGTCGTGTTGAACCTTCAGCATCACAATCATCAGACGCTGATGCTGATGATGTTTTCACATCTGGTTGAAATGAGAGAAGGAAACTGATGCGGTTCCTGTTATATAGGATCTAAAATGTTGGATGTTGATTTGTTTTTTCTATATTAGACTATTTTCAAAGTCAGAAATCAGCTGAAAGTTTCAGATTATTGGTTGGTCTTTTCCTTTAATGTTAGTCCACCACAAGCCCAGATGCTGTACGACAGGAACACCCCTGCCTCAGCTGGTAGAGTCTTTGGTTCTGGTTCAGCAGCGTCTGTGTTTGAATGGAGGTGACGGTCTGGTGAGACTTCAGCCCACTGAACCAGGACCCTGACAGATCAGGTTTCCTGACCCCATAGCTGAAATTGTATGATTCAGACTCTTAACCAGAGGGACAGCAGATACTTATCAGGCTCGGTTCACTCAGAGAAGCTTCGACGCCAAACGGACTCTGAGCTCGTGGAACTGATGGAAAAAGGATGACGACCAAGACACCACAGCAAACGTGACTGATTGGCTCTGAGCTGATTTTATATCTGACAGAAAATGATACGCAGACCGAGAACACAAAGCTGTTGTCTCAGCTTCTTCGTTTCAGCCCAACTTTGAATCCTCTGGTAAAGAACCCGGTGAAGCTGCTCTTCATGCTCCTCAGACTTCAGGCTGCAGATAATTACATGAGACTACAGGACTTCTGGGACACGACGGTCAGCCAGATCATCCATCTGCTTCTGAATCCAAAGCAGATGGTTCGGAAGAAAAATCGCTTCAGCGCTGTTTGTTTCCTCCACTAACAACAGAGAACAGGTTGTTTTTCCTCTTTTAAAAAAACAGAAACACCAGTGAAAGGGATTAAACAGTGTAAACAGGAACAGGACCAGGGCCAAGACCGGGAACGGGAAAAGTATCAGGACCAGGACCAAGGCTAGGAATAGGACCGGGGCCTAGACCGGGATTGGGGAAAAGGACCAGGACTGCGACTACATCCAGGACTAAGGCCAGTAGCGGGACCTGGACTTGGACCCAGTGTAAAGGGCATTTAAAGACGATAAGTGCATCAGACAAACTAAAGCACTGAAGGGAACAGGTACAAACCCAGAGTCTCTGGAGTCTGAGTCATAGAGAAGCTGCACAACATGTTCATATCAGCTCCGCAGCAAATAAATGAAAACTAACTGTGCAGCGGATTAAAGGCACCGAGGGTCGTCACTGTCCATGCAAGGAAGCGGGTCCGGGGGGGCCTTTAGACTGCTGGGGCTCCATCGCTGCTTTACCTACACGTCCGAGAATGAGAAAACCACTGGATTCCTGGACAACGGACCAGGTTCTATTCTGTTCTGTTCTTTCCACTGAGCTCAACCGCTCACGACCCTTCCGGAGAAAATTACAGTTTAGTCTTTATTTTTAAAGATACATTTTTTTTGGGGGGGGGGGGGGCTGCCTTTATTTTGATAGGGACAGTGAACACAGACAGGAAATGTGGGCGAGAGAGTCGGGAATGAGATAAAGCAAACGGTCCGGTCTGCCGGGAGTCGAACCGCAGACTCACTAATCAGGGCATCAATCGGGTTGCCCAAAGTTTTACAGTTAAAAGGAAAAATAAACTCATATTTTGGTCTCATACAGAGAAGAAGTGGGATGTTTATAACAAAATAAAATTCGACATCATGCTTGACACCATGAAAAAAACTACAAAGTCTCTGAGCTTCACCTTTATTTTCAGCTGGGATCAGCAGTTACACATCATGAACTTTAACCTACAAAGTTTAGACTCAGACTCGCATTTTAAACTCAGAGTGTGATTCACTGATTCCTGTTCATTATGGGTCCACAGTATTTCAGTATTTGTTCTTGCAGATACAGAAGAGCGAGCAGCAGCGAAGACACATTAATGACACAGTAGGAATATTGTGTCTCTACAAATGTGTCTTTGATGTGTTTGATCAAATGCGAGACGCATTGAATCGTCTGAGAAACAACCAGCATCTGGAATCCAGGAGGAGACGGAGGGAAAAAAGAAAGGAAAGGAAGTGACAGACGTGAGGCTCTGATAAGAAAAGAAAGGACATAAAGGACAAAAAAAGAAGACAGAGGAGGTAAAAAGAAAAGAAATGAAGAGGGAAATGAATAATCCAACTTTGTAACAAGGACAAAGACGGAGATTAAAAAAGTATCAAAGATTAAACGAAAGCTGCAAATCTTTAATCAGCGTCTTGGAAAGAAGAAAAGAGTCAGGCGGCATCTAACAGAGTCTTCTGAACTGTCCATCATCATTAGGGGGGGGGGGCCTTTATTTTGAAGAAACTGGATTCTGAATCCAAAAGGAGCTGCCGTGCTGAGTCTAATCTGGTCTCCTGGATACGTCAGCCGGTCCCCTTCGTCAAGGTTTACATTTCAATACAGACCCACAGGAAACGTTGGAGTCTGCATTGGCTCTGCTGCTGCCCCGGTACCCCCAGGTGTTCTAGTTCTGGTTGTTACCCTGCTGGGGCCCCCTCACGTGTGACATTGGGCCAGACCAGAGAACTGGTACGGCCCATCTCTCTCCCTCTTCACTAACCAGACCATAACTTCCCGCTGGTTTTTGCTGCAGATCTTTGAGTACACCTGGTTTGAGATACGCCATCATGTGACCGTGACAACAGTCTGGGTCTCCCCATCACGTGGTCTCTGGTGGTTCTGGACCCAAAGGAAGTTCTCATCTCTGACACTGAGGAGTCTTTCAGCTGCCTTTAGCTCCTAGTTTTTGCTTTTGTGGCACATGTGGGGGGGGGGGGGGGGGGTTAATGCAGCGACATTGTTTCCAGATGTGTGTGGCCAGATGTGAGGTTTGTCCCTGGGGTAAAGACTGCTGCTCAAACAGCTGAAGGCAAACGTCCCTTAACTCTGAGTCCGACTAATAGCTATATATACTATAGTTATACTAACAGGACTGATAACATTACTAATAGTACTAAATGAAATGGTAACAGTAGTAATAATAATAATTAAAGCAGTGGGTGTTGATCAGGCTCAAAGGGCAGTAGGTGGTTCTAGAGTCCTGGATCCAGACTCAGGAGCATCTGAAAAAACCTGCAGAAAGTTACAGGAGGAAGAGGAGAGAGACGAGGAAGCTCAAAACTGCAGGAGAGAGGGAGGACAGTTAGTAACAAGCATTTCTGAGGTGTTAATTCTCACAGGAAGAGAGGAGGAGGCGGTGGAAAGGGAAGCTCGGTGCATCATGGGAAGTCCCCCGGTAGTCTAGGCCTATAGCAGGATAGTGAGGGGATGGTTCTTCAGAGCTAACGTGACTGTACCGGACATCAACCAGGACGACGCTACTTCGGCGGAAGCAGGCCAAGCTTTAGTTCACGGTTCTGTTCATGTAACTCCAGATGAATAAACAGTTCTTAACTCACAGCATCTTTTTGACAGAGACCTGCTGCTCTACTGAACATGACAGTTCTCTGTTGGCGTTTCTATTATTCTGTCCACCCTCTGAACACACATCTGTGTGTGTGTGTGTGTGTGTGTGTGTGTTGGGGGTGGGGGGGGGGCTGGGTGGTATTTTGGGGGATTATGCTAAAACTTCCTCCCTCTCTGCTCAGAATGAAGGATTTGTGTGAGACCAAGCTGGCGTGCTGGTGCTTTTTCTCTCACAATCCCTCTTTGTTCGGCAGCTTGTCACCGGTCCGACATGGAGGTGGTGTGTCGGTTGGGGCAATTGTTGGGGGGGGGGGGTAAGAAGACACGGATATGAACTTCCTCCAGTCTGTAAAGCCTCAGATCTTGTCTTTTCGTTTCCACAGGACTGAATGTGAGAGGAGACGCTTCACTTCTCTTCTTCTTCTGTTTTATTATCTCCACTGCTCCCTCCTCCTCCTCCTCCTCCTCTTTTCCTTTGTCCTTCCTCAGCTGCAGAATAAGAATCTGAGCTTTGATCGTCCTCTTAGATGACTGTCCGACTGTCCCCTGGACTCTTGGCTCACTTTACATCTTTAAGTCAGAGTTTCCGAGAATCAGCAGAAATTTAACTGAAGTATGAAGGAAAACCAGTAGAATTATTTGTCCCTGTACAATTCTTTGCAGCTGGTTGTAACAACAGATCCTAACAAAATAATAAATGAATGGAAATGTGACCTGGACCAGATAAGCAGCAGACAACTGATGAAACAATGATCAGTCACTCGTCCACAGAAAATTCATCACAAACACTCTGATTTAACGTTTCTGGAATTTTTCAGTAAATGTGTCAAACATTTGCTGATTTTAGATTTTAAAGATTTGTAAATGAAATATCTTTGATTTTAGAGAAAATGTTTCAGACTGAGAAATGAAATGTAAGAGGTTTAATCCATCTGAAGGTCTTTAGAGGAAAAGACCTGAGGGGGGAGTTTTAGGGATAAATTAATCTTTTGTTTTTGATATAATACAGACTCCTATGACACATATTTCATCATCTCTGATGATTTTTTTAAAACAATGCACCTGAGACTGTTTTGATATCTTATCTTGTGATGACAACAGTTCTATATTAAAAAAATAAGTGACTTTGATACTTAACGAGGAAAAATTCAATAGTCTGTTTATATATTTATGATTTAAGCATTTTTTTCTTTCAGTTTAAAGGTTTTTTTAAGCAGCTTGACACATTTGGGAAAACTCAAGGGATGAAATCCAAGATGTCTTTGAGATGATCTCAGCATTTTAGAGCATTTTAATGGATGTGAGTTTGCTGCTATTTGACCATGGCAGTATTTAATCACCTATACGTAATGTACTGGTGATTCAAAACATTTGATCAGAAATATTTCAGCTCTGTTCATTGCCTCATTTGGCTGTAATGAGTCACATCTGCATGTATGTTTTAGTATTTACTGTATTTTGTAGTTATGACCTCAAGAGTCATTTACCTCCATCAGTCCTGCAGCTTCTCACTCAGATAAAACGATGTGAGTTTGATCTGGGGGGGGGGCATTCTGGGGGAAAGTTCATGATGAACGACGGACACAGGTGCAATGAAGGTGGATTTAAAGGCCTCAGCTACAGGGAAGACAAATGTACAGTGAAGTGTTTCTACAGTGATGTAGCTGCTGTCACTTCCATTTCCTCCACAGCAGCAAAAACACAAATCAGCCCAGAAGGTGACGAAGATGAGCTGGAGATGCTGGCCAGTGCAGGTCAACACCTGACCCACCATGCAATGCACAAAGACAAGGGAGGAGACCTCAAAAATTGATAAGCTTCAGATTGACAGTCTGACACCTGATTGAGCAGTTTATTAGGAACCCCCTGCTAACACTGGGTGGTTCCTGGCTTGGTCTCATTCTCAGGTCTTCGTGACCTGGATCCAGCAGAGGTTCTAGTTCCATGTTGACGTGATGCATCATATCTTTTCTGCAGATTCAAGAGCTGCACATTGATGCTGCAAGTCAGTGATTATCTGTGTTAGTGTAGCCTTTCTGTCAGCTCCCCTCTGACCTCCGTCATCTGAATGAGCCGCTGTTGACTGGATGGTTGTCTTTTTTAGATCAGACCAAGCTGTCAGGTACCAACAATTATCATCATGGTCAGAGTCACTGAGAATCTGATATTTGAATTGGACAGAACCTGAAGCTCCTGACCTGGACCTGCTGGATTTTATACATAAACTCCTGTCATCTGATTGGCTGACTGGATAATAAACAGGTGTGCAGGTTTTCCCAATAAAGTGCTAAGTGAGTGTGTATTGAGTCATTTCATGTTGGTTTGTCGGGGACAGGACCATTAACTCCTCCTTTATAGTTGGGTGTGTGGACTTGAGCCACATCCAAGTGCTTGCTGCCACCTGCTGGTACTGGTCCATCAACACACTTCTTCATTTCTCTCCATTTAACCCATTCAGGCCTGAATCTGTCATTTTGGTGATCGAAGACTGTGACTGAATAGTGGAGGAGCCCCACTTGCAGCACCGGTCTACGTTCTGAAACAAAGACCAGAGCCAATTCAGCTCCCTCATGGTCCCATGATTGTTTTCTTCAGTGTTTATCATCCCCTCTATAATATTTGAGTCCTCCAGGATGACAGACAAGTGTCAAACGACCTGAAGTCTGTGGATTTTAACACCTTCTTACCCAGAAACCAGCACCAGGTCAGGTTGTGGCTCCGCTGGCGATTTATTCCCAAGTCTGCAGAGCTGAGCTCACTGGAAGAGTTGCTGCATCGCACACAACACAACACGACACCACACAGTATCTGACACAAGGCAAGTACACAGACGTGTCAGTTTTAGATAAAAAGTGATTTAATCTGGTTTTGTCTTGCGACACAAACAGTGTAAGGCTCAGAACTGTTGCACACTTTAATCAAAATATACACGTTTCATCAGATATAAAACCAACAATCACCTTTCAGACACCAAACTGTGGTATAAAACATGTATGTACAGTTCAACACCCCCCACCCCCCGCCAACCCTCGACCTCTGACTGACCGCCTGACTGACTGATCCCATTCCTGTCTCACCTGACATCGAAAGTCATGATGCATTTAAAGTCACCTGGGAGCAAGCGTTTGCACTGAGAAAAATCTCAGTAACTGCTGAGGATTTGGTTTGAAGGTAGATGTGCCCCCCGTCTCCCCCTGCCACATCACAGCCTCCGTGTAGAGACCGACAACACATCCAGACACTGGACTTGATGTCGGCAGGGGCCGGTTCATGTCAGATGGCACAGTAGAGGCTGTGTGAGGACTGATGCTATTGTGCGATTCAGTATCTGAGGAATTGTGTTGACGATTTCGGAGAAAATGTAAAATGGTTGTGCGTCCTTTATATCGAGAGGTGAAAGATGAAAGGTGAAACAAAGAGGATGGGTCCTCTGCATGACCACATACTGTCACTGCAACGTCCTCGGATCAGCTTAGACCACAGACGCTCTGTTGTTCACATTTAAAAAAAAAAAGCAAAACAGCGAGCAGACCAAAGCCGCGAGCGCCAGTATATTTTCTATGGTGAGATCTGATAGCTAGTAATGTGAGACCTGGGGGGTGGGGGGGGCACATCTCATCATAGCTGAGATGTGTCAGATACATAAATGCGACTGGAACATATCTGATGCAGCTCCTGGATCAACAGTGAAGAGTCAAGCACATTGGATCTACCAACCTAGGGGCCAACTGGAGCAGGTGTCCGATACGCACACCCCCCCACAACCACCACCACCACAGACATGGAGCAGACCAGAGTTATGGTCGTAATCAATGATATCCAAATCATAACCAAACTTGAGTTGCCATATGCAGACACTGTAGAAAGAAACAACTTTCCAAATGGTCGTCGGACTCTGTCTCATCGGTTGTGAGACAGAAACTGACCAGAATCTGGGGATCAGCAGAATCTTCAAAGGTCCTGTCTGCCAGCCAGTTGAGTCACAGGGAGGAATGTCAACGGAAAAAAAATCGTGTTTGCTCACAGAGAAACATCATCTGCAGCAAACGACCTCTGGCCCCTGAGCTGCCGTTCTATTTCTATGTTCTATGATCAGAGCTGGTAGATATATACAGTCTGTGCGTATATGTATATGCATTCTGATTGGTGGGTTTATACCTACATATGTGGGGAGAACCTGATCCTAAATTTCTAACGCAGGCCATCTTTGGTCTCCAGAAATCACAATGAGATCCAGAACCATGATTCTCAGACCAGATTGAGGAAACTTCTTCTGAACCTCTGGACTGAGACGGGAACTACTGACCTGGTATGTGGTCTAGAAATGAAGGAGGAAGAGACTGAACTGGGACACAGTCGCCATTTACAAACCCAGTAACATTTTGGTTTATTCTAGTTTCGAACCTCCCAGGTGGTCTTGAATGCACCACAACTGTAAATCCCTCAGCAGCTCATTGAGGAGCTTGGTTACGATGAAGCTCGGGTGGACGTCCGAGCAGCTGGAATGTTGACGCATTAACACTAAGACACGGATGAACCAAGCCGGCATCAACTGGCTTTAGAGCGTGTCTGAAGCTGCTGGGCGTCTTCTCCGCCAAACTACTTGTCAAAACAAGGAATCGATGCCTGACATACGACTCGGTGCTGCACTGAAGGCACTCCGTAGAAAAACTGGTTTCGCAATCGAGACTGAAGTCACACCGGTGGGCCAAATCCAGTGAAGCGGTTGAGAAATTAATTATATTCCCACAGGAAAAACACACCAACAGTGCCTAAACCAGTTCACCAACTTCTGTTTTTTGTTTTGTGGTCCTTAAACCAGAAACCTGAGACAGGCATTAGTTTGCATCTAGAAGGCCGTTTTTGGTTTCAGCTGTAGTGGATCACAAACTTATAAATAAAACCGTTCAGAGAGGCAACGCAACTGACAAGACAAGCTAATATCGCAACTCACAAATCCAACAGAAACAAGACAGAAACAAAACATTCATCCGCAGATCCTAAAAGGCAGCAGAGCAGCGAGAAGAACCACCAGGCTCGCCAGTCGCCGAAACATCCAACAGGTACAAGCTCAGGAATGATTAAAATATTGCTACAATATTTGATTTGAATAAAACGTGATTGCATACATAGAAATCAAAAAGGAACCAAAAAGGGAAAAAAAAGGGAATTGCATCTAGGACTAAAAAACCAGCAAACCACTAAAACAGGATCAGTTCACATGTTTGACACTACAGTAACCAGGAGTACAAAACACTAACATGAAAGACTGGAAAACAACACCAATAAAATACACTTAAAATATGGATACATCTGTAATACATCTCATCAACAGTAAACCGTTATCAACTGTAAACCAGCTCTTTGTCAATTTACAGAGGCATGATGGGAGATTTTTTTTTCCAAAGTTAAAGTCAAGATCATTCTGACTCCAGGAATAAGGCACAGGGATCATCTGAAGGCCAGATCAGGCCTTGTCTGAGATCAGATAGCCTAAGGGTAAACTCATGACTTCCCAAATGTTGTCCGAACTGGTATTTTAAAGACAGAAGTTTTACTTCAACAGGGGAAAACCATTAAAGAGGACTAAGGCCACAGGAAACAAAACTGAGAATTGGGGATCTGAGATTGAAAGAGAGAATTCTGAGTTAATTAAGTCATAATTCAAAGGATTTAGGTCCAAAATACATTAAAATGCTGACTCTAATGTCAGAATTAAGGAATTAAAGTCAAAAGGCAAGAGTGGCTAAATTAACAGCTTCACAACAAGAAGGCAAGAGGGTCAATGTTGTGTTTTTTCCTTAAAATCCTGACAATAAACTCAGAATGCTGACTTTATTCTGTGAGTTCTGAGATCAAATACAGAATGCTGCCTTCTGAGAGACCTCAGAGAATAATCTCAGAATGCCAGGATTTTCTCCAGGGACCATAATCCTCTCGAGGAAAAGAACCTAAAAATTAGTTTTAAAAAATAATTTAACATCACACCAGAGTTCACGGTGGTTTCTGCAGACATGTGTTGGAATGATCGGAGTGTAGTGGACACCATCGAGTCCGCTCTCAGAGGAGCGAGGAGGATCCGGACTGTGGATTCCAAGGCTCAGATGGAGGATTTTGAGAAGGAGACCCGCAAGTGGTGGTTCTCTCCCAGGTCATGGTTGTGGAACTCAATGAGGGACTCAATGGCTTCCTCCACAGAGCCCATCTGGATCAGAGCCATCTTATGGTCCTTCCTGAGGGAAAGACCAACAGTAGGTTTTTAGGATGTCAAAACATGTCTGCAAGGACACAGGATCAACTTCAGGAGGGTTTCACCGAATTAACGTAAATTTCAGGGTATGGATAGGGACTTCTGGATAATCAGAAAGGCTTCAGTACAAAAGCTTTGGGGAATGGTAAGGGCAAGAAATTAAAGGTAAGCAGGGGTCACAAACAGGTAGTTTAAGACAACGTCAAAGGCATCAGGTAATGGCAGAGGATAAAGGCTTTGGGGCAAGGATGAAGGCCTCAGGACAGGGCAAAGGCAGGGTCAAGAGGGTAAGGTTAAAAGGTTTTTAGTACTTGTACAGAAGGTTTCAAGGTGAGATGATGGTTTCAGGATAAGAACAAGCGCTACAGGACAAGGAAGGCTTTGTGTAATGGAAGCAGAACAGGGAACACAGCAAAGATCAAAGCAAAGCTCAATGACTCATGACAGGAAAGGGACAATGACTTTCAGACAAGTATGAAGTCTTTGAGACAGGGCAAAGTCAGGAGGTCTAGGAATAGGATTGTAGGCTGTAAGGCAAGAAAAAGACTTCAGACCAAGGATGAGGGCTCCCAGGGCAGGATGATGCTTTTATAGGAAGAGCAAAGGCTTCAGAGCAGCGCAAGGACAAAGATTTTATGGCAAAGAATGGGAAATGAGGGAAAGAAGGAAGGACAGTGACAGCACAGGGACAGGGAAAAGAAATTTCGGGTCAAAAACTACATGGCAAGGAAAGGAGCATCAGGGTACGAATGAAGGCTTCCAGACATCTAATTGATTTTGAGCTGCAAGACAGGACAGGGACAGGGACTTCAGCGACCAAACGAAAGCTTCAGGAAAGGAAAAGGACAAGAGCTTTAGGACAAGATAAGGGATATCAAGGAAGACAAATCTAATGGCTGGCACAAGACCTTGGGGAAAGAACAGTGGCATGAGGCCAGGGATCGAGATTCTAGGACTTTGGAATAATGAAGAAGACTTGTGGACAAGGGGGAGTAAGAACAAGGACTTCAGGCAAGAGGTTGAAGGATTCAGCATGGGACAAAGACGGTGACTTCACAGAAAAAATGATCGCAGTACAATGGGTCAAGTCACAAGGATCAAGGCTTCAAAAAGGGTGGAGGGACTTCAGAAAGAGATACAGGTCAGGGCAAGAACATAGACTTCAGGGCAAGAAAAAGGGCTTGAGGAGGAGGAAAAGACCAGGGCTCTGGGGCTAGGATGAGAACTTGAGGACACAGAAAATAACATGACCATTTGGAGAAGTGCTTTATGCCAAAGAAGGAGACTTAGGGGCAAAGAGAGAGGCTTGAGGGCATGGATAAAGATTTTATGCCTTGGACAAATGCCTCACAACAAGGAGGAAGGCTTCAGGGTAAAGACAAGAGTTTGGGACAAGAACTGGGAATTGAGTGCAAGGATTGAGGCAAAGATGAAGGTTGCATGAACAATGAAGGCTCATTGGATGGATGAAGGCAGGATGAAGGCTTCCAGACATCTAATTGATTTTGAGCTGCAAGACAGGACAGGGACAGGGACTTCAGGGACCAAACGAAAGCTTCAGGAAAGGAAAAGGACAAGAGCTTTAGGACAAGATAAGGGATATCAAGGAAGACAAATCTAATGGCTGGCACAAGACCTTGGGGAAAGAACAGTGGCATGAGGCCAGGGATCGAGATTCTAGGACTTTGGAATAATGAAGAAGACTTGTGGACAAGGGGGAGTAAGAACAAGGACTTCAGGCAAGAGGTTGAAGGATTCAGCATGGGACAAAGACGGTGACTTCACAGAAAAAATGATCGCAGTACAATGGGTCAAGTCACAAGGATCAAGGCTTCAAAAAGGGTGGAGGGACTTCAGAAAGAGATACAGGTCAGGGCAAGAACATAGACTTCAGGGCAAGAAAAAGGGCTTGAGGAGGAGGAAAAGACCAGGGCTCTGGGGCTAGGATGAGAACTTGAGGACACAGAAAATAACATGACCATTTGGAGAAGTGCTTTATGCCAAAGAAGGAGACTTAGGGGCAAAGAGAGAGGCTTGAGGGCATGGATAAAGATTTTATGCCTTGGACAAATGCCTCACAACAAGGAGGAAGGCTTCAGGGTAAAGACAAGAGTTTGGGACAAGAACTGGGAATTGAGTGCAAGGATTGAGGCAAAGATGAAGGTTGCATGAACAATGAAGGCTCATTGGATGGATGAAGGCAGGATGAAGGCTTCAGAGTACAGCAAAGAGCAAAGGCCCATGGGCTTCAGGACCTCAGGGCAAGGATGAAGATTAAGCAACAAGGGACAAGGTTTAAGGGAACTTGACTCAGGGCAATAACAAAGGCTTGAGTATGGGACAACCACAGCAGTTTCAGAACAAGAAAAGGAACTTTAGGGCAAGGATAAAGGCTTGAGAACAGGATCAGACTTGGGGAGACAGGAGAGTAGTGTAAGAGCACTGGGGAGAAGCCAGGGTTTTAATGAGTAATGAATGACTTACTGGAAGAACTTGAAGGCCTTGACCATGGCTCCTGAGCTGGAAAACAGCATCTTAAGGTCATCCTCTACCACAGAAGGGCTGAACAAAGACAAGATTTGAGAACTGTTGCAGGTTGTTTCAGCTTGGAGTCAGGTGTATAAAGTGCTGTTTAGACTACAGGCCAGGTGTTGATGATGTTCCTACTGGAGTATTTGAAGGACTTACGGGATGTTGGAGAGGTGTAGGGTGGCAGAGGGTGGGAAGATGTTGGAGTAGTTTTTGGAACCAGGCTTCTTGAAGCGGTGCAGGGGGGAGTTGCTGTAGTCTTTGGTCAGGCCCTGGTCCTCGTGGCCTTCACGAGGGAGCTGGACGTTAGTGTGTTTGGACAGCGTGATGCGCAGAGGCTTCCCGTGCAGCCGCTGGCCATTCAGGTGACTCATAGCTACAAACCAGATGAGTGGAGAATGCTGCTCAAGTTTCTGACCAGGCAAAGACCAAGTTACTTAGAGAACTTGTGACAGAGCACAAATGTGTTTATATCCTTCCCCCAGAGGAAGTAACAGTGCTGTTGAATAAGTCAGAGTGGAGTGATACTAAAAATAATTGTGATGGGTAGAAGCAAAGTAGACCTGTTTGACATCACAATGTCAATATTTTTTGATAAAGACTGAATTATCTCATTATCTCAAGCTAATTCTCATCAGTGCCACTGTTGGGTCCCATCTCCTCGGCCAGAAAACTGACTTCATGATCAAACCCCTCATGAAAAGGACAGAATGTAAAGAAGTTGTTTTTCCTGAGATATGAGTCATCACTGCACTGTGTTTCCCATGTACATAACTTTGTGCAGTGAAATCTTTGGTAATGTCATTATTTGGGTTCTTCATGTCATGACCGGATTCAGAGTCTTTTCTTGATTTATTATCGACTTCTTGATTCCATTAGTAAAAGTGGTTTTATTTTCAGGCATAGTCAGCATCTGGAAGCTTCACTCTACCATGATGGCACAATTCCACCTTTTTGGTTGCGTCAACATAGCATAATATTATTGATGCTTATTCCTGTTTCAGAATCTGTGAATCAATTCAGTATTACAAAGATACTATTCCCACCTCGTATGCAAATGCTATCTCTCTGACTCCATCTATCCTGAAACATAAAAAACTAGCTGACCTGAAAAAAAACAAACAAACAAACTAGTATCTCTTGTTATGAGCATCTGTAAATTGGCACCTGCAATTTACCTGCAGATCTCCAATTCAAAAAAGTACTTAGAGATGCAGCAAAGGTCTCTAGATACAGGTCCAAGCCTGACAGACTTAGATCACAGTGAAGGATACAGGTCTTAACCCACTGATGGCCTAGACAGTTTAAATGGTTTTAGACATTTTAATGAAGTCCAACTGGTAGAGGCTGTTACCTAGTTGAGCCTGTGTGCTGTCAGACATCTGAACCAGAGCGTTTTCCTTCTTGTTGAACAGAATCTTCACCCTCATCACGTCACCATAAACACCTTAACACACAGTCAGAAATAACAAACCACAGGTCAAACACCTGATACACAGAACATCATACAGATATAATCATTTGCACATAGAGTTAAAACTGTTAAAAATCCCTACGTGATGCTGGTCTGACTACAGCCTGCCAAGCCACTGACCCTTGGTCTAATGATCAAATAAAACTAAAGTGGAGAAATTTGGGCTCCTTTTGTACTAATGTATTAATAAAGACACTTAGTCGAAGTGCTGGATGTAAACTGGAGGCGAAGGGAGGAGCAGCAGTGAGACGCCACTGTCAGAAAATGGGAAACTAACAAATTTGTGATTTTAATTTGGAAGGCAGAGTTCCTGAATGGTTGTACACAGGAGATGCAGTGAAGAAATTAAGGGTAAGGGTCAGAGAAAATTTTTTTAAATGGCAGATTACACTGTGTAGGAGCTATGAATTATGGGAGTGTTGACTTAAAAAAAAAACCAAAAAACAAAAAACGAGCAGCTGATTCAGCACCAAGGACATGCAAACTGAAAGAAACCCAGCATGCAAACTCAAAACCTGAGACTAAATTTCACTGAAATAAGATAAAACACACAATAAATGCAGTTCCTCAAAGTTCATAAAAAGGTCAAAATGTGATGTTTCATTTTTAAGGTGGAAATAGTTCGGACAGAGCAGCTTAATGTGATTCAATCACAAAGAGAAAGGGAAAGCGTTTTGGTCTCTTTTAGAAATTAGAACCTTGGAGATGGTTGTTTGTGTGGACAATCAGTGTAAAGGCTTTTACTTCTCACTTAACATACATTAACATGATTTAACTGAGGAACAGTACAATAAAACTGTGTAAAAAAAGGCTTAAAAAGAAAACTGATAGATACCGCGCAGTTTCAAAATCTGCCGGTGATAACTGATTTTTCCATGAACTTGATAATTTTTTTAAACAAAGATCCTGAAATGGGGTTCTTAAAAGATCCGGACCAAGATAAGCGAGAGTTTTACAGTGTAAAAATAAACAGCAGACGTTTACGGATCGGAGGAAGTGACACAGAGAAGATTAGACCGACCGACGCACCACCTCAGCCGGTTTACCGGTCGGGCTGAAAAACCACAGACTGAACCTTCCACAACCATCAGCACTGACGGACATGATCCAAGTTCCATTTGACAAAAAGAACAGCTGTGATTCCAACTTAGGAGCATTTAAATTTTTTGGATATTTTTGTTGGTTTTACATTATTTTCTCTTTTATTTGACATAACTAGTATTAATCTTTGATCATTTGTTTAAATTCATTTTTATTCCACTTCACTTTTGGGGACAGTGGCATTTTTCAAATTTTACATTTTAAAACACTCCTCTAATTTATCGTTATTATCAGTATGGGGCCTTTGTTCATGTCAGGTAACTGCACCTGATGCTACTTTATGAGACGGCTTCATTTAAGATTGTTATTAATCAGTGTGAACAGGTTTTCAATCTTCATCTCGACCAAAAATCATTGAGGAAAAGCTGCAAATATTGTGAATACATTCAAAATCAACACACATAATCTGACAAAACCAGCAGACAATCTCTTTCAAAATAAAAACAACAGAAAAAGAGGAAAAACAATGAACTTAAAATCAACCAGGTGTTACTGATAATTCAAAATAAGAAGCTAGTGACAACATACCGAAGAGAATAAAGAGGCAGTGGGGCGTAACTCTCTTTAAAGACAGCAGAGAAGGCAGCGGAGGGACAGGACAGGTAAAGGTGGGAGGGCAGGACAGGTGGAGGGTCCGAGGCGTTTCCATGGCAACAAATTAAAGGGGAAAAAAAAGACAGGTGAGGGGTCAATCAAAGGGTTAATTACCTTTGGAGAGGAGGGGTCAGATAATGTCAATATGAGAGAACATGTTCAAACATGACTGCACAGGTGTGTGTGATTCTACAGGTGTGTTTCTGTGTGGAGATGTTCGGGGGGCAGTCTCATGACAGAGTTTAATATAAAGGTATTAAAAATACATTACAGGACGTCGGGGGGGGCCAAAGGAAACAATCCAGTGGGAACAAACATTTAATGTCCGACAGGAGGAGAAAGAGGAGGTCGATGATGATGTAATGAGGGAGAACCAATCGTTAAGCTGCAGGATGACCTGGACCAGCCCGTGGTCATCTGAGATCTACATCACCCTTATGTATAGAGACAGTTTGATGTCGTACAGGGGCCCGAGAGAGTCAGTTCAGCCCGTAGAATGACCTGGTTTCCATGTTAACAGACCTGAGCTTCATCCTGCCCTGATCTTTGTCTGGACCAAAACAGCAGAGCCCTGACTGGGGGCAGGGCTGCGTTGTGGCCTTCATTCGGGACCACCCACTGCTTTGTGCCTCCCCCCTCGAGTCATCCTAGCTGGGCCCCCACTTCCAGGCAGAGCACAGTACTGAATCGTCGGATGGATGAATATCTAGACTCTTTGAGACGAATCTAACACTTTCCAGCTTCATGCAAATCAACAATTCTTGATGCCGAGTCTCCTGAAGGTTTAGTTAAAGTAGAAGGATGAAGATTTGAACAAACTCCATCAACACCAGTCTGATCCCAGAGCGGATGATGATGATGTCTGTGTACCTAGAGGACAGGCGTCAAATTTCCCTGACAAACCTCTGCTACTTAACTTTATTCTGCTGTTCTACTTCGCTCTGCTGATAGAAAGTGTAACAGGTAACAGGATGTAAAGGGCCTTTGGTTTGTTATATGAGAATACACAAGGGTAAATGTAAGATCTTAACCTCTGGTCATGTATACTTAGCAACTTTAAACTTTACTGACTTCAGAACTTTAATGACCTGCAGACATCCGGGTCATGATAAGAACTTTGTTGAGAGACAAGAGCGAGGAGAGGACGAGATGACTGGATTGTGTTTTCTTTTCAGACAACAAAGAGAGGGACTCACCTCGGGGTTGAGGTTGCTGACCAGCAGGACACAGTGTCCAGCAGAGATGGAGGGGAATCCCAGCCTGGTGGCCCCAGGAAGGGACAGAGAGGCCAGGGCTCCGGGCAGAGCAGGGACCGTCAGGCCTGGATAGGGGGAGGACACTGGAAGAGGTGAGACCAGTAAACACCACCACCAAAAACTGAAGGAGACAGAGTCTGGCTACACCAAGGACTGGTGTAATCCTGATTACTTCAGTCCTGGTTCTGGCACCACCCAGGTTTGTATCATTAGAGAAGATTATCCATCTGAGGCCTTGGCTGCTTTCATTGTTTATTCATGCCACAGTCTCCACAACTACTCAACACCACCAGCTGGCCTGTCAGCAGTACTATAGAGTTTGGTCTGTATGTCCACATGTTTTCGCCACAGTGAATATCTATGTGTGAACGACCAGAGGAGTGTTCCAGTGATTCAGGAAGCAAGGAGGCTTAGTAATGTCAAAAAACCCAGAAAAAACCTGCTCTGTTTAACTCAGATATGTGTTTTTCTACTACAGTTCCCAACATCCTTCGGATGGAAAAATGTTGCCGTCAAAGACAATGGCTGCATACTACATGTAGTTTAATTTTTCTTCCTATTTTGATGAATTTGCTTAATTAGGTCCTGCTGCATTAGCTATAAAAACTTCCTGTTTCCATGTAACCATGGCAACAGACAGTATTACTGTTGATACCAAGGAAAACTTGTAAACCTCCTGATCATAAGCCCAGATCGAAAGTCACATGCAGCGTCTTCCATGGTTTCACTTCTAATGTACCGAAGTCCGTCTAAACATCACGGCAGGTGAGTGTGGATCACGGCAGGTGACGCTCACCTGCAGGCTGGATGGTGAAGGCCGGCGGGAAGGCGTGAGTTGCTCCAGCATAAGGTGCAGCTGAGATGATACCTGGAGCTGAAGAAGAGAGACAACACGGGGAGTCCGAGGTTTGAGCTCCCATACATCAGAATATCAAACACCAGCATTTTATTTTATTACATGAAACCAGGACGGAGAGAGGGGCAAGGTTTCTGCCTGAGGACCTGATTAAATGTGGTTCAGGTGTGATGTTGAATCTCTATTAGCTGATAATCAGCTGTGGTAAACTAGTTTTATCTTTTTACAGCTTTTAACTTCTGCCAAAAACAACAGAGACGCTTTAATGTTTAGATTCAGACACTACAGGTTGTGTAAAATGCTTGTTTATGAGTCTGTATTGTTTGCTATACTCTCAGTATATGGGGGGGGGGGGGGGGGGTCCCTCACTGAAGGCAGTGGCCATGGTCGGGTGCTCCATGGTGGGCTGGCTGTCTCCGGTTGGCAGGTCGGGTCTGGTGAAGTCTCGACTCTTTTCGTTGTTGTATTTGACGTTGAGGCTGGTGAGTTTGGAGAAGCTGATCCTCAGGGTGCAGCAACCATTATAGATGTTCTGTCCATCCAGAGACTGAGACAGACAGACACCAAGACAGCTTTAATATCCGGCATCACTTAGGAGACCAGCTCCCAGCTGCTTTCAGGGAGCAGAGAGGGACGAGAGGTTTCAGTATTCTAGTCCCAGGGACGACACTCACCAGTTTAGCTGCCTGTGCAGACGCTCCGTCAGGATACTGCAGCAGAGCCTGGAACTGGCTGTTCTTGGTGAAGACAATGATCCTCAGCACGGTGCCAAACTTGGAGAAGATCTGAGGACCAGACCGAGGAGGACATAAGGTGAACGGACTGTTAACGGAAACCCTGCTCTAGTCCCCTACTCTGAGACTTACAGGGTTCATACTGATCCCAGACAGCAGCTTAGCTTAGCCTAGCCTAGCTTAGCTTAGCATAGCATAAAGCCTGGAGACGGGGAAACGGCTTCCGTAAAAGTTTGGTTTAAATTCATCCTGCTGGTCACCTGAGACGGACACACCACAACGGGTCACAGCAAAAGTTTACACTCCAAATCTACTTTTTCCATTTTACACATGTAACTACGAAGGTTGTCTATTGGGCTCTGAGCGCTTCGAAAACAGAGGAATCCTACACTCAATGCTGTACCTGAACGCGTCCTGTGTAATATTCGCAGACACTGAGCTGCGTCGAGGCGACTTCACCAACCTGCCAGTGTTTATGAAGCTTAAAGATGTGTGTGTCTGCCGGTTTTGTGGCAGCGGTGCTGGTGTTACCTGGCAGAGGGCGTCCAGGGTGACAGGGTAGACCAGGTTCTCCACCACCACCCTCAGCACCGTGCTCGGAGCCGCCACCGCCGTGTCCACGTGAGACGTACTCAGGGCCCGGAGAGCTGCCTGGGCCCTCTGAGACAGGAGGGAGGGATGGAGGGTGAAGTGACACTGACACCAGCTGGACAGTACATGAGCCGACAGCCGCCAACAAGTCTTACCTCCTGGTTGGGTGAGTTGTCAGTCTTAAGCTCCTTGTGGTTGGAGAACTGGACGTAGACCGGATGATGTCTGATGATGGGCATCACTGTGGAGTAATAACCCACCATGTTCTGAGCCGCTTCCTCGGAGTTCATCTCTAAGAAGGCCTGAAAGGAGACACGGGACATGGGACAGTTCAGTGCCAAATACCAACACAACTGTATAGAAGTACTCAGTTAAAAGCCAGAGTCCTGGACCTGGTTCTTGGCTTTGAGCATCAGCAGGTTGGTGACGTCTCCGAAGGGCAGACCCAGGCTGATCACCTCGGCTTCGGTGATGTCGTTGGGAAGCTTTCGGATGTGGATGACCCTGGAGGGAGCCCCGGGACCTCTTATGTCACCTTTGAACTTCTTGCTGTCGTTGCCATTGGCTACAAGGAGAGGAAACTGCAGGTTCAGACAGTTATAATCACACCTGAGCCAGAGCCAGCAAAGCATCTGTTCGAGGGTCCTGACTCCTGCCTAAGGTCTGGGGTAAATACTTTTCCATTCTGGTTCTAATCAATTCCTCAATTTACCTCAAATTCCTTTGATATTGTTTATTACAAAAAATCTGAAATCTAAAACCAGCTTTGGTTTCAAAAGACACAGGCTACAGGAACCAACAAGACCTCTGAACCCCGCAACTGACTGTACCGAAACACATCTCATCACAGGGAAATTACAGATCCTTGGAATAAAACTGTGAGTTGCTGATGAAGGATAAAAGAAAAAAAAAAAAAGGATAAAAACAGAGGAGTTCAAATCTGTGAGAATCTGGTTCAGTGATAAAAGTTAAAGCTGTAACTGGTCTTTAAAAACTCTCCACTCTGTCAGGTATGAACCTGCTGGAGAGATCATGTCTCATCTATCAGTTTTGTTGCCTACAGATTTAAATAATTTAAATTTAAATTTAATAATTTAAATAATTTAAATAAACCTGATAAATAACGATAATGATAATAAATAATGAAGGAATTTATTGTCCAGGACAGACCGTGTCCGGTACAGTGCTTTAACTTGTGGCCGAGCAAGACGACAGACAATAGTTCACAGATGACAGACAACAGTTCAGACTCGGAGCAGCAGAGTGACTCCTGACCTGTGGTGCTCATGATATACGGGCCGTTGGAGACACTGGAGAAAAGCTCGTCAGATCCTCTCTGAAAAAGAAGAAGAGCAGCGTCAGACTGACCCCCGACAAGTAACAGTCCGGGGGAGGCTAACACCCACCCACACACACACACACACACACACATACGCACACACATGCATAGATATTTTGTAATGATTTTTTTTTTTTTTTTTAATTATTCAATTTAGTGTGAAATTTAGTCCTATATTTAGTGTTAATACAATGAAGTTTGAGGTTCTCACACACACACACACACACACACACATTCCATTAGACCCAACCCAGACCTAAACCTGTTTCTAACTTGGACCCTAAAACAAGGCCTGAACCCTCAAAGAGCCTTTTGAAGGTGAGAGGACACAATACATGTCCTTACAAGGATGGTTTCAAACCAAAATTTATACACACAACTATTGAAAACACACACACACACACACACACACCAAAATGAAAAGGGCAAAAAAAACAGTTTGTGTGGCTGTCCTGTCCATGGATGACGATGCGTCTCTGCTGTCAATTATTTTTCCATATATTTTTATTTTTCCATCTATGTTTCCACTGGAGTTTTATGACTCATCAAAGCCTCAGACTGGCAGAGGATTTTATTACACTGATGTGTGAGATGAAATCAATGAATACACCACCGTTGTTGATATTGTGTAACAGTGTAAAGGTGTCTTCAGTGAAATGATCCAGTTCCTTAGAGATCAGGTTAGAGCTGATTAATATCTTTGGGTTTTAAATGTTCTTTGGACACATCATACTAATCAGTTAGAAGATTAACTGATGATGTAAGTGATCATTAGTTGCAGCTGCAGATGATTTAGCCAGTGTTATTAAAATAAAACCCTGGTACAGATCCTGCAATAAAAACTGATTCAGGTGAAGTGACTCCTGTCAGAAGACAGAGACTCATTTCCTACGTATTTAAACTCTTGAGTGAGTGAGAGAGTGAGTGAGAGAGTGAGTGAGAGAGAGAGAGAGTGAGTGAGAGAGAGAGTGAGTGAGAGAGAGAAAGAGAGAGACAGAGAGACAGAGAGAATCTTATGACCAGTTGTCTCAGTCCCAGGTTGTAGCAGCAGTCAGGTTGTGTGAATATGCTACTAAATTTCTGACCCGCCCTCAGTCTCCAGAATGCTTAAGACCGTCCACACAGATCCAGCCGCTGAAGATTCAGCCATGTTCAGCCCATAATCACAGCACGAGGTGGCCTCGACCCGGGAACAGCTATTAACGTTGCTGCCACCAGATGTCACTATAGAGCCTGATCTACAGACAGAACTGTAAAAACGGGAAAACTAGGAAGAGAGAACGACAGAGAAGCTCTAATCCGGGGGGGGGGGGTGTCTAACATCACCTTCAGTCTGAAAACCCTATTGTCAGCCTGACCCCCCCCCCCCAGCAGGCAGCCCGGGGTGAATTCCTGTGGAGCTCAATGAAAACCAGATGTAGACAAACAGGCCGAGCCTCATTCAACAGGCAGTTGGCGCCGGTGTCCATCCTCGTGTCTCTGCCCGGTTTAAACGGGTAAAAACTGAGCCGAACACGTCCACATCGGGTCGGATCCCAGGTTCTACTGAGGATTAACAGATTCGCCGAAGATCTACCAACAGGCCGCGCTTCCTTTAAGTAATTCACAATAAAAGTCTCCTGCCAGTCTTTCTGCCACCAGGCTTTTAGAAAAATAAAAGCTCGTCTCGTCTAACACTCCACTCCGAAGACCCGGTTCCCACTGCAGGTGTGTGAAATGACAGTGCTAGTCCATTAGTTTTCTCACCGTTTCCACCATCCACCCAGCAGCTTCTCAAATGTGAATATTTGCAGAGTTTTGTCTTCTTTGATTTTAACCTGAATGTTTTGGGTTTTGACACTTGACTGGACAAAAACAAGCAGCCTGAACTGGTCAAACCAGTCACTGTCACTTCCTGACTCAGCGATTAATCGGGAAAGTATCGAAGAGACTTGGGAACGTGCAGTTGCAGCCATGGTGACTAATCGGAGGGTTGTTTTCAGAGCCGTCATAGTGTCATTTAACGCCTTTCTCTCAAAGGAACCTGAGCAGACGGTTTTATCTTCACGTGAACAAAGCAGCTTAGATCTTCTTACTGATGCTGCCATGAATAATGGAGCAGAAACCTGAGCGCTGGCCTCCTCTCCGGGTCTGTATCTGCTGCCTGACGGCTGCTGGCTGGCCGCCTCGGGCTGAGGAGGCGGCAAAAGACCCACAGCTCCGCAGATCAACACACACAGACATCTTGTTTTAAAAGACTGACTCTGCTAACAGTCTGCCAGAAACTAAACCTTCATTCATCCACAACAGTTGACTGCAGATACAATTACTGAGGGTCTGTTGTGCTGCCCTGGCTCCAGGCTGCAGACACATCACTTTACGTGGTGAAATAGGCCTTTCCTTCTAATGGTGGCCGCTCAGCGGCCGCCTCCAACCAGGTGTCGGCACCTTTCGATGTTTGTCTCTCCTGAATCTTCTGCTGCTTTTGAATTGGATGAAATGAGCTCTGTGCCAGAAAATTAATCTACATATATTTAGATTAGAGATTCTTTGTCTTAGTTATGCGGAAGGCTCTGGTGGACGAGGAGTTCGAGCATATTAGCCCCGACACCTCCAGTTGGAGTCCAGCCACAGACCTTTGTTCGGCTTGTCCCCGAGCTCCCTCTCCCTTTATTTCCTTTTGTCTCTTTACCATCAACTCTCTGCTGAAGGCTCGAAAAGCCCATACGAGACTTCACAGAGACGGATGTTCCACCATGTTGTTCCGGTTTAGGAACGACATTTACCTGATAGTTTTATGCTTCAGACCTAAAACCTCACCCTGGACTCTGGGGAACCACAGCGGTGACTTTATTCATTCGATTTTATTCATTCTTCATCTGGTCCATAAAATGTTGATAAATAATGAAAAATCAAGTAAACGACAGGCAGTTAAACAGAAAAGGAAAATAACAGCTGCTGTCCTACGTTTGAATAAAGGACACAAGGCTCGACATTTCATGGTTTGCCTTCAGTTTACAGGTCACTGTTCATTTTATATACGTAGACCTGCATGTTCGTCACTGGACAAATACTAAATTACTGCATGTTGAACTGACCTGATCTGATCTGAACTCTGTAGGTTACAGAAATATTAATTCAACGTCAGATGTAATAAAAGTAATTTCCTCAATAATTCATGTCAAATTTAAAGACAATGTTGTTCATCAGAATTATTCTGGTTTTATTTTTTATTTGTTTGACATGATAATAAACAAAAACGATTCTTTTTAATTCAGCTTAATGTTTTCTTTTTGGCTCCTCTCCGACTACATCTCCACCCAGACATTATTCACCAGCAATTGAGTCTTTTCTGGGAAACTGGGACAAACATTCTGTCCATGTTTATACAACCATTGATTTATTGCTTCATTTAGAAAGTAATCAGCATGATAATTATGACATCATCCTCTCCAGGTGATCCCTGGGAAGGTTTGGAAATCAATCAGATATAAAAACGGTTCCCACACAAGTCACGCATCAAAAATCATTGTTTCCCATTTCAACATGGAGTTCACCACAATGAGGAAGTAAAAAAAAAAAAAACAAAACAAAACAAACACCACACACACCTCACTGTTCATGTTTCCAAACACAGACCAACCAAATTTTCCCGACCGCACAGCTGCTGTTTTTTTACTGAATTTGTTTGCGGGTGTGAGTCTCAACAGTCTGCGGGAAAGTCCTGAACTGTCCCTTTAATGGGAGCTGGCCTGGGAGCCGGCCAGGAAGCCAGCCAGGGAGCCCGGCATGGTTTCAGGTGACTCACCTGAAGCCACGGGAGAAAACGGCTGTGCCGCCTTGGCTTTGATGGCCTTTTTGCCAATTTCACCACTTGCGGCGATTTGAACAGGGCTGCCTGTTTTATGTGTCATAAATTCTCCTTTCAAACAAACATTCAGTTTGCCCCAAGTTAACAGGAATGCTGGGATTTTTTATAAACATTAAGAGAATTATTAATATGTTTACCATTAAATAAAAGGAGCTGGAGCTGTTAAATGTTTGTAAAAGAACTAAGTCTGAACTAAAACACAAACGTTGTTTTCACATGGTTTATTCAATCATTCTGACGCTGCAGGTAAACACACTAAACAATGTCATGCAAATGGTTTTTCACAATTAAATCCCTTCGAGAAGGGATTCTCCCCCTTAGCCTCATGAAGGCTTTTAATGTGAAACATATGGAGGAAGTGTTGAGTCACCAGGAACTAAACGGCACCAAAAAAATCTGAATTACGTCGGCCTCTAATACTGTCCTGTGCCACCTAGAGCTATCATGTAAACATAGGCACAACCCACCAGAACTGATTAAAGTCACCAGAGTCAAATTGATCAATAAATCCACCGATGTGCAAGCAGATGGACTGGTTCCTACTGGTTCTCCACAGAACCCACAGCAGGAAGCGGCGTTAGTTGCGGAAGTGATCGCATCTCTTAACAGACCCTTTAAACATGATGTAAAAGTAGCCAAGAAGCAAGAACACACCAGAAACTAACCAATGAAAACGGCAATACAAAACGCGTCTCGAACAGACCATGTCACTGGTTCTGCAGCTTCTCTCCCACTGATTCAAACGGCTCTTTTGAAATCAACCAATCTTTAATGAAGGTTGTTTTCTGACCTGAGTGCATCTACTCAACCTCGGTAGTTACAAGTTACTTTGACGGCTCCGTATCTCAGAGCAAGTCGCTTGACTTTTTACTAGTCGGTTACCTGAGAGCTGGAGTCACTCACTAATTAGCGTTTTTACATCCAAAGACAGAAGAAGGTTTTATAAATATGATGCTTAGCATAAATTAAATCACCCTAGTGTATACAATCAGACCGGGAATAAGTTAATCTAATCAAATTAATTGGAAGCTAATTTTATAATAATGTTATAATAACAAACATTTCATGGTTCCAGCATCTAAAATATGAGGATTTGAGGCTTTTCCTTTAAATAATAATAATAATAATAATAATAATAATAATAATAATAATAATAATAATAATTCTGAGGTTTGAACAAAACCAACATTGTGAAGGTTTGATTTCTAATAAACATGACGCATTTCTCACAACATCTTCATTCTCTCATGATGGACTGAGAAGAGATTGGATGCTAGAATGACTTATTGTCATAAAGTGGTGTTATGGGACTGGGCTAGCTGGTTAGCTGTTAGCATGCTAGCCTCCGTAGAGGAGAAAAATGGTAGAAATAGGAGCTAAACCAGAGATGACACGGGAGTTGCTTTCCACCTCTGGAGACAGATGTTGGCAAGTAAAGGGACTCACAACTTTTCTTCAGTCTGGTCAGTAAACAGCTGCTAATGCTAACGCTAACATTGGTTATAACTTACACATAGACCATTAAGTGATGGACCTGAAAACATCCACTCTTGACTGTCTCACTCTTCATATGTGTTACATCTGTTAAAATGTGGCGTTAATGGGCTGAAACAAATGATTATTGTTGCTGTTTTACTTTGTTCAACCATTATTTATTTATTTTTTACTAAGAGAAAAACAGAATCTGGAGTTTATGGAGCTAAAACCTGCAAATTATTTACATTTCTACTAGAAAAGTAAATCAAATGATCAATTATTGAGAACAGCTACAGATGAACTAATTAGTTGATCGCTCCATCCCTGCTTGTGATGCAGTTGGTCTGTTGGTGTTTGCAGCTGCTGAATAAACACCTGCTGACGGCTTTCAACAACAGTTTCAGCATATTTTCTAAAACACTCATGCAATTCATAAAATATTATGACCAGAGTTTTATACCAGCCATAAAAACACTTCATTTATCCTGCAGAAGCTGATGAGTTGATACCATCATCACCTCCAAACTAACATGCTGTTATACTCCTTCTGAGTCTATAACAGTGTCTCCACATGGAGACGTACAAATAGGAAATAAACTACAAAATCAAACTGAGTGAACTCGCCTTGTACAAACCCTACTTTTTATTCTGGCGACCATTATCACCGTTATCGGTTATAATATGTCCAATGTTTTCTCCATTGTTTTCCCATTCACCGTTTCTGTCCGTTAAATGTCTGCTGTAGGTTCCCAGAGTCTCAATGTGACATCCTCAAGTGTCTAATTTTTTTCAGACAACAGTCCAAAACCGAAAGATTCTCTTTAATATCATAAACAACAGAGCAGGAAGCTCCTCACACTGAGAAGCTGAAACCTGCAAAACTTGCCTAAAAATCAGAAATGATTATTAGATTGAGAAAATAGCTGCAGATAATTTTTCTGCTGATCGATTAACCTGCCACATCTCCAGTTTATCTGTTCTTTGGTGAAGGCAAAACACTTCAGTACAAATCAGAGTCATTCAGAAAATCTATTTTCCCAGCCTGACAGTGAAGCAGGCCCACACCTATCGGCTGATTGGTTTCTTTTAATCGATGACCCCGCTGTTTATTTAATGTGAACAGTAGCCCCCACTGCTTCCCAGTGACTCACTGAAATGTCCGGTTCTGTCAGAAACCATGTTCACACCCATGGAGCTGGAACCAGAGATCTGCTCTGACAGCTAATCAATAATGACTCATTTTCTCTCGGCTGACTTAGTGATCAACTGACTTAACATCTGGGCTCTATAGTGACAGCGGATCAGCACAGTCTTTTTAGCAGCTGATTGAAATCTCTAATGTCAGAGTCCTTGAACGCACAGGCAGGGAGATTTCAAAACACCCCGTTTTAACGATTTAACTGCTTCAACTAAATAAAGATGAATAACCCCAGAGTGTCCAAGGGCGGATTTTAAAAAGATACAAACCCAAACTAACCATTTGTTTTGTAAAATCGGTGGAGAAGGAAGGAAATGTGTCCAGATTGATCTGAGTGGTGTAACATCAGCGGTATGGTCCTTTAAGAGGGTAGCTAGAGCGTTGTTGTTAACTAATCTGATTATCCTCAGACTTGTCGTGGAATGTGACTGAGTTGCTGCTGCAGTTTGGGCCTTGAGCACAGACAAACAACTGGGCAACCTCCACAGTAATTACAGAGAAAACCTCTGAATAGTTCCCAGATGGCAGTGCGTCTGTCCTGTCAGACACACTCTGCGATCTTCACAGCAGAAAACAAACCAACAAGCCAGGCTGAGAGCGGAGGCGGAGGAGGAGGAGGAGGAGGAGGAGGAGGAAGCAGAGGTGCCTACCTTAGTACCAACTGTTATATCGTGGTGGACACTGCTGTGAAGAAAAGACAGCGTGTTAGAAGCAGCAGGGAGAAAAACTCAAAACAGCGGAAAAAAAGAGAAAAAGTCAGGAGAGGTTAAAGAGATGTTGTCTGAGGAGATGGAGGGAAAACCAAGAGAAACCCAGCAGAGACCAGGTGAGAATATGTGAGGTCTTGTTCTGTTCGACCGAAGCACCAGAGTCTAAAACCCAAAGAGATTCAGTCTGTAACCACAGAAACCAGACACTTTAAAAATACTTTGAAATACTAATAATCGCTGATCAAAACAGTTGCTATTAATTAAAAAAAAAAATCTACAATAGTTAATTAATCCAGGGCTGAAACTTTTCTTATTTTCTTGCTTACTTGTGAAATTGTTTTTTCAGTAGAACATCAGTATACTGTTGTAAATATCATCCCACAGTGGCGTTGTGAAATGGACCAAAGTAAAACAGGGAAACAGCTCAGGGTCACCACTGCAAACATTTAACAAGTGAATGTTTGGATTATTTTGTCAGTTAATGTGTCCTCTGGAGCCGAGTCCATCTGACCATGTTAAAGTCTTCCAAAGTTACTGTCTCTTATTATGAAAGTCTCTGTTTTAAGCCAGACAAGGGAATTTTGGGGGAAATCAACTTGAATACAGTTTTGCAGGAACAGAACATCGTGGATTTTCTCCCCTTTGCTTCTACAGGAAGCAGATTGTCCAGAATACAGTTAAAGATGGTGGCGACTTCAGCCACTGGAGCGGCTGCCAATGATGGTTAATGGCTTTGGTCAGCGGGGCACGAGTCTCTTGGGGACCCGGACGACTGTCGGCTTCTTCGGGGACGGCCCGGCGACAGCTAGTTCACATTGGTGGCTCCAGTTTGAACAAACTTTATGGGCAGTCGGTTAAACAGCCAATGGGTGGAGACACAGCAGGTCCGGCGCGGTCGGCATGTCTGTCTGGTTCTTCTGTGGCGTTTATCGTCCAGCAGCATTTACATTTACATTTTTTGTCTGAGTTTAACTGATCAGGCTTTATTACAAGAGTTAACAACTCCAACTAGATGAACCCACACAGTCTGACAGACTGAATTCGTGAATTAAACAAGCGTACTGACATGAATAAGTTTATATCGTTGGAGGCAATGTTCACAGTTTCAGTAACTATTTAATTAACTGTCCAGAACTAAGCGTCATGCAAAGGACAAAACAAGAGACTGCGACAATAATTCATTTTGGATTCCAGGATCACAGAGGGATGATCTGGGATCAGCCACTGACCAAAATCTGCAACCAATGCAACTACTTTGTTTATTTATTAGTCATTTCTGAAGTAAAAATTGTGAAATAACTGCAAAAAATTCTATGATTCCAGCTCCTCAAAACAGGATTTCCTGCTTTTTCTTTCTCACATTTAACTGGACATTAACATTTTTTGGGCTTGTGACTTCTGGAACAAAACTAGACATCTGAACAGACGCAGACAAACCGAGGGCCCGGGGCCAGTAGCTTTTTATACAGGTGACGGTCGCTCAGGCGAACGTGGGCGCCCAGTACGTCACTGATGTGATGACATAGGTTCAGAGCTACAGTGAATCTGGTCACAGTGTTCAGACCCGACACCAGACTGTTACTGTGGTTGTCGCCTTTAGCCCCGCTGCAAAACACTGAGGTGCTACTGGCTAGCTAACCATGTCGCTAGCTGCGTTGAGCTAAACACCCAAAGAAACTTCAGAGGCTAACGTCTCAACAGAGCCATTGTTGCTGTGTGGTGCTCAGATGGTTTTTATATTAAACAGCAAGAAAAAAAATCTACTGATGTTAGTCAACACAACAGACAGGCTGAGCTAATGCTAGCGCTAGCGCAAGCCAACATCCACCGTAACTGTGTCGTCTGGTGTCAGGTGCCGGGTTGTCTCCCAGACAGCCGTTCCGAACACAGGTCTCTGAAGTTGGTACAGAACAAGTCCTGATGCTTCGTAGTGTAAAGCTTTATTGAAAGAACACAGACGGCAGCTTAAACAAGCGACATGACGTCCACAGGCTGTGACTGGCATCAGAGGATGGTGGTGTTAGCTACGTCCTAAACACAGACAGTGTCTGGCAGGGTGCATTTGATTTCTTGTTCCTGTCCTTGTCCAATTTCTGGCCTGCCTCAGTATTCAAGAAGATAATTATAATAATAATAATAATAATAATAATAATAATAATAATAATAATAATAATAATAAGAGCAGCATGTGCACTGACCTCTATAATTATGTAAATATTTAACTAATGGCTTACAGTGTTAAGGGGATAATTGTAATGTGTTTTTTTTACCATTAGTGTTGTAATATAAAGCCCCTGTAACTACTAAATTGTACATTTAATTTTTGTGGTCCGCCTTGGAATAACTGCTACCGGTGCCAGTAAAACACTGATCTACTGGTCAAAGGAGACAGTGAGGGAAAATGTTCTGTTGGACACCAGTGAGGATAATTTACTCTGCTCTTATGACATTTTATGGACTCAATGATTAATTGACATAATACCTAGTAAATCAATGGATAATGAACATAATTCTTTGTTGCAGCCTTAGAAAATCTATCCTCCCTGGAGCCTGACCAGATAAAATGTTATTTGTTTAAGTTACTGAATGAAAATGGAATGAATATTGAGGTTTCCTTTTTATATATAGTGACTGGAAACTAATACACTTAAAGTAATTACTGAGTAATAACAACAAATCCTGTAAAATTGCGCCAACTTTAGTTGCAGCTGAACTGAATCAGTTTGAATGATGGTGCATCTCATGACAACGAATGTATCTGTGTCAGATCAATAAATCGATCAGGTTGATTATCACCTGATATCAACTGAAGAACAAACCATTTGGAAACGGTTTCACTGTTCGACCAGAGAAAACAGACGAGTTTGTTTTTACCCTGTTAGATGTGTAGCTCAGTAATAATAACCTGGATACATGTCACGGAACGTGTTGAGAAAATTAATATTGACCGATGTGTCAGGAGTTTTTTTTTCACTTTCAAATATCAATGGGGCCGAGCCTCAAAGATCCTGAACCATTCGGGCTCTGATCTATTGTTTTTTAATCCGACTGTGGACGAGTATCCGAAAACACATTGAACCATCTGAGGGAAACAGAGACGGCCGACAACAAATCATGGATCGCTATCAGGTCTGAATTCAACCTCAGTGACCGGTAGGTAACAGACTGACTCTACAGACAGCGTTGGTGATGAGCTACAACAGGACGCTGGCCTCTCCCCCCAAACACAATAAACCCGGTTACATATCAAACGGACCATCTCTGCAGGAAAATGGCCGCTGGTCTATTTCTGTCAATCCAGACACAGCCACAGAGTTCACATCCACTTCCTGCTGGTCTCTGGTATGATCACCCATCAACACCAGTCAAAGATCACCCCTGAGCAAACTGGACCCATTACCCCCCAACCCCCAGTCTCTGTCCCTGTCCCTGTGCAGAAAACACACCCAAGTGGACCTGAGCAGCTACAGTCCCAGGGCTGAATCTGCACCAGCACAATGTTCCACTCTGTATTCAAAATGACTATTTAGTCTATTTAGTCCAGACACGTTAATTAAAGGAACATAAAATCACAGAAACACTCATATTTACTTAAACGTATCTTCTATAAGTAGCTCAGACAATACTTCGTCTTTTTAGGCTCTGAATAAATAAAGGAATATTACGCTATAAAGGGAATATTTAAGATTAACAGAAATGATATAATTTATTTTACAATATACTGACATGAAAAAACTGATAAAACACTTCGCCAGATCTCCCTGTAGTGATAATGTTTTAGTAATCAGTTTTAAATTAGTACATTAATTAGATCCTTATTATTAAAACATTAACTCACTCTCAGAAAACAGACACACTCACATTCCAAAACATGACAACTATGTAAAAGTTGAACAGAAAGCGAAAATGAGCCGGTGTTGGACAAAATGTCTTAGTCACTGAGGTAATACTGGAAACGAATGAAAAACCGGCTGGTCGAGCTGACACTGATACGACTGTACAGACTGTAAACCAGCTGGAAGAGGACCCCTCGGGGCACAGATGAGTCCTGACGGAGCACAAATATTCACATCAGGAACTCGGCCGCCTCAAAGCCTCCGGCTCCTGACTGCAGCCGACGGGATCTCTGCGACATAAGTCCACATGTACACGTCGTTAACACAGCCTGACACGCTTCCAGGCAGGAGGCCTGTTCATTGACACAAACAGATCAACAATTACACTCAAATCAGTGGAAAACAAACACGTCCGTTTCTCCCTAACACTTTTTAATTTTCATCATACATCAACACAAACTTTTCAACAGCTGCAGATAAGCTGTTAGTTGGCTCACATTTCCTCACTTTGCCAAAAACTCTATGGATTGCAGTTAACATTAATCCTCTATTTAAATGACCTGCTCTATAATCAGGTTATAACACACAAGTCTATTTAGAGTCATAAACTCAGTTTCAGCTCCATCCAGCCTGAAACAACGTCTCCAATCCAAACTGCACCGTTCAGCAACATCTGAGCACCAGTCACTTCTGTGGCTCTCCTGACACCAAACTCCATATGAAAACCCGTCGTTTTTAAGCTCTTCGCCTTTACAAAAAGACACAAACCCATCAGAGCATGACTCTTACACACAACGGGTCGACTGGAACCACAGTTTAATTCGGCTGACACGCAACACACGAAGATAAATTACTATGTATAGAACCTACAATTTTATGAGTGAATTGCTTTGCACAAAAAGAAAAAAAAACAAAGTTGCAGCAATGTGCTCTTTCAGTTGAAGTATCCGGGTTGAATCGCACCGTGAACATTTGTGCTTCGGGTGCTTCTATTCGCCACCGCCCAAGTTGAACATTATAACGAACTCCATATGAAAAAGCGTAATTTATCAGCTCTCTGTCGTGTCCACTAAACCAAACCGATTAGACACGCCTCTTCAATTCCGCACATACGTAACGGACGAAGCTGCACGAATCTCAATAAAAGCTACAGTTTTAAAGTGGCTGGACTCGCGGCATTAAATCCCAGTTTAGCAATAATCAGTCTGAATGTCAAGGTTTCACAACACAGTCCCGAGTAAAACCGCACTCCATATAAATAAACACCATTTCAAGGATCTCTTCTCAAAACCATAAACACGTTGGAAAACAACCCTCCGACTTAAAACCAACTAGTTGAGATCACTCTTCAAACCGACAACAACTTAACACATGAAGCTAAAACAACCGTAACAAAATCCAAACTTTTAGAAGGGAAAGGCGGTCCGGCAAAATCGCCGCAGTGGGCGTGAGAACATCGTAAAGCTGTGCTGAACTTATGTGCGCTGTTTACTGATTCTTCCTACAACTTATTTATCCATCAGATATCCGGTACAATGCTTTAGCTCTGTCTAATAGCCTGAGGAAACGTGTTACGGCAGGTAAACGAGGTCACATTTAATCCTCGGACTGTGTTAAAGGAGTTTAGTGTGGAGTTGTGTCCACGGAGGATGGCCCGTCCTGGGGCTAGCGCTGCAGCTAACTCGGCTAGCTTAGCTTCCTGCTCCTGCAACAAATACAACTTTACCAAAAGCCGAGCGAACAACCGCAGGCCCCGCTGCTCTCCGACTAAAACCCTGCCCGGACACATGTTTATCTCACTGCTCTCGGGTGCGAATAAATCAGTCAGAAACTACATGGAACTGAGGTGTGAGCGTAAGTCGGCGGAATAACTCACCCGTCCATTGCACAACACGGAACTGCGGAGCAACAGGTTCCAGCCAGCGGCCAGCGGGACACCCAGGCACCGCCGTTATAAACCCACAAAATGGCGTCCGGCGGCGGCGCTCCCTGATTGGACGGTTGGCAGGATTCGTAGGCGTTCCAGGCGGGAGCCGTGTCCTGATAGGCCGGTTGGGCCGCGAGCGAGACAACAAAGGCCCGAGATTCCAGAGATCAGAGATCGTCTACACTGAAGATCCACAGCTCGGCAGCGAAAAAAGCCACAGACTTTCCCTCGGCGCGGGTGGGCGTTGTCTCGACAGAACACGAGCTTTTTCATGTGCCTGCGAGGCTGGACTACCCCCTGACGCTGTGGGCCCCTGGGCCCTGGGCCCTGGCCCTGGGCCCATTCGGCATCCCTGGGCCTCCATCCTCCACCTCGGCCCTGGTCTTGTAGAGGGACTCTGTGTCAAAATCTAGTCTAATTGTTTAGTCTCTATTGGGCTCATTTTATCCAATTGTTTTTACATTTTTTATTTTTTTATTTTACACAGCCAAACAGACAGAGAACCTCTGTTGAGGCTGTGTTATTCCATCTTAGGATAACTGCAGCCAACAATTATTTACACTATCGATACACCTGACGGGTGTTTTCTGTAATAATCGATCGACTGATGGAGTATTAACCGAGTAGGTGCGAGTTGGCGGCAGGAGCCTGGGCAAGAGCGGAAGTCTCGTGGGCCGAGCTCTGGAAAGCCGAGTCCGGTCAAACAAAGGTCCTGATCCAGGCTGTTCTACCGAGCTGGGGAAGGTGGAGTCACCGCCTGCTCTCTGGGTCTGAGGAGGGGGTCCGTCGCCCAGGCTGGGGTGCCTGGGTGGGGGTGTCTGAGAGCTGAAAGACCCAGAACACCTGATGATGTGTTCAGGTGCATCGCATGACGATCTATGTTACCATACTGCTCAGTGAATAAAATGTCAGCCAGTGGTGAAACTGTCTCATCATTCTCTCAGGCCTGTGTAAACATGTTTTCACTTCCTCATTTGTCTGTGCAATAGTCAAAACTCCAAAATATTGAGTTCAATCATCAAAGCAAACCGAGAAACCAGAGAATTTTTGGCATTTTTGCTTAAAATGCTGAATGAATTATAGAAGCCGTTGCTGATAAAATTTTCCAGTCAGCTGATCATTTCAGCTCCAGAGTTCTGGTCTGCTTCCAGGCATAAGGGAAAACTGACATGTACAGTCAGGATCGGGGGGGGAGGGGGCCCTCAGGAGGTGAATCTGTCGATGCATGTCTGCAGAGACCTGGACCTGGACCTAGGGGGACATGTCGGTCCAACATCTCTTTTGCAGTCATTTAACTGACTTCAAAAGCTTGTGTGGGGGAAAACAAACACTGAATTATCATTGATGCCAAAGATAAAAAAAGAAAAGAATGTATCTTTGTTATGGTTCAATGATCAGTATTTCTAATTCTGAGCTGATCTGATTCTGTGCTGATAGTGAGTATTTCAAAACCTCCTACTAATAGTATTGTAATATTTACTGAGATGTGCCACAACTTTCCAGATTTAAGAGGATTAAAGACAATCAGGCAGGATTTCAGTAACACTGAAGTGAATTTATTTACATTTTTTATTATTTGATCTACTCAGTTTTGTTTTGTTTTTTTGTTTTTTTTTTTTATCATGAACACGTTCTTCAGCACAAGGTTACTCTGTTTTTACAAGTCTTTCTAAGTGCTTTACATGAGACAAAATGGTTTTGTCCCTTTTTACTGTTTTATTGGCTTAACTACAAACAGATGTTGAGTCTGAACGCACCAGAATGAACTCATAAATATCCTGAAATACCAACCTTGTGTAGGTTTCTGATCATGAACTCACTCCAGGGCAAAGCATCACCTGCGTGTCATTTAAAACATCTGCAGATAAATAATGCAGTAAATTATCATACAACATGGGCAAAATTTACGAAAAAATAAGTCATCCCACACTTAAATTCTAAAAGAATAAAACGTGTAAATACAAAGAGTAATTCTGTCATTAATTGAGTCAGTGATTGCCTTCAGAGGACTAAAGCGATTTACAGGTTCAGTAATAGTCTCTGGAACCAAACTACATTCATGGTCAGTTCAACTTAAAGTTAAAAAGCTCCCAGCTGATTATTTTTTTCTCTTAAAATGTTTCCTGTCCACTGGGGCAGAGAAAAACAGCAGGGCCCTGGTTCCTTCTGCAATCCAGGTGAAACAGAAGAACACTCAGGTGAGTCTTTTATTTTCTTGGCCTCAGAGTCAAAAGGAGCAGCTGTTTCCAGTGAAATCCAAATGACAAAACTCTGACTGAAGCTGCTTAGACTGTTGTTGCTGCTGTGGATTAAACCTGTGACTTCGTAGATACAGGGACAGAGACAGGTACCGATACAGGTACATGAACATGAACATGAACAGGAACAGGAAAAGAATAGGAACAAGAACAGGTACAGATACAGGTACAGGAAAATACACAGGTACAGGCAAAGGCACAGGTAGAGGTACTGGTACAGATACAGCTGCAGGGAAAAATACAGGTACAGGAGTATGAATGTGAACATGAACAGGTACGGGTACAGGAACGTTAGTGAGCAGGCTCAGTGCTGGTTTTTAGTTGCTGGTTTGTGTATCTGCTAGACTTACTGTTGTGTGACACTGATAAATAATTCCTTCACTTGATGCTTTTCAGGAAATTACTTTGTATGTTGGAAGATGATCCAGCTGCTCATGTATGAATAATTCAACACACACACACACACACACACACACACACACACACACACACACACACACACATACACACACATACACACACACACACACACGTGGACACATGTGGACACACACAAACACACAAATAAAATGATAGAATGTCTACTTTTTCATTTTCTTAACAGACAATTTGCTTTATTTTTACCTTTAACTTCTCTCAGTTTAAAAACTTTAGCTGCACTCTCCAGTTCTCCAGTCACATTACACCGTGACTCATGTGAGAACATCGACCAAGTCACAGGGACACTGATCCTGAGCTGCTCCAAGGAGAAAAACCTTTTATATCCAGGCCGTTTGGACAATGTACTGCATCTATTAGTGACTTTACTGTATCTTATTTCACTGTAACATCTTTGTTTAATGCAGCACTTCTGAAAAAAATATTTCAGATTTAACAACACACAGGCGTCTTGGGCTTTTATTCTCACACATGAGACTAAAAGTATTAAAACCAGTCTTTATTGACGGCTTTAAGTTTTTTGCAGAAAACCACCAGATGCTACTCAGCTGCTGAATTAAAGCATCTAAGCATCGAATCTTTTTTAAGGACAATTAGAAAGAAAGTACCAAACCTAGTGACTGTACTATACAGTGTAATTCTAACTACCCTATGCTTATATTTTCATTTATTTAATGGGTTTATTTGTTTTATTCATTGGTTCATTTTCATATTAAATGGTCTTATTTATCTGTTCACTGTGTTTTCTGCTGGAGTTGAAGACTCACTACCCCTGAAACTTATAAATAGAACTGTTTATTAATGAAAAATAATATAGCAATCAATCCGTGAAGAATTGAAATAAAACAGTCTGGTTGGCCTTTAAATGGATATAACAACAAACTAAAAGAGGAGAAACTGCGGTCTGCCCCTTTAAATCTACCGCGTCTTTCCGTCCTCTGGGGGCGGAGTCGGACTCTGGTCCAGTTAATGTGCCGCCATCACAGAGGAGAAGAAAGAGGAAGAAGAAGGGTCGTGAACGGGACTGGCGCGGTATTGGTCAGAGTCTCTGAGACGAAGCTTCCTATTGGCTGGTTGAGTTGCCCCGCCACTGGACTAGGCAAACAGCGCCATAATTAAACTGCGGATTGTCTCAGGTCAAATTCATTAAATTAAAAAAATAACGCATATGAACGGGAATAAAGTCGCTCCTGGCCGTTTCTGACTTTACTAAACGTTCAGTAAGTGTCCGGGAGATTCGACGTTCGTCCCGTTGTGAAGCTAACGAAGCTAACAGACGCAGCCGATGCGGCCCGAGCGGGAGCTAACGCGGCTAACTAACGTCAGCGGGTGTTTTCAGGTATAGTCACCGAGCACAGCTGCAATCTGTCGGTCGCCGTGGAGATGAGCTGCCCGGTGAACCTCCAGGCTCTACCATCCGCTGTGTTTGAAGAGGTGCTTACCCCGGAGAATGTGAGGGGAAGGTGAGTCTGCTGACGGATTACCTCTGATTGTGTTCAGAGAAGGGGAATGTCCACATCAACAGGTTAAATTTAAAACATCATTTTCTCCCAGCCGGCATTTTATCAGGAGGAGCAGGTCAAACCGGGTCAGTGTGATCCACCAGTCCTGTAAAAATCCTCCTTCATGGAGGTTTTAATGTTCAGTTTGTGAAGAAACTGTTAAAGGGGAGCTGGTTCACCTGGAGGATCATGTTGGAGGCTGCTGTTGAACTGTGTTGTGTATAGAGAGAGGTGTGTCTTTAGTTTAAACTTCCCTCAATGATTTGAATGGGGTGGGCGAAATAACAGAAACACCTGTCATTACAGCACAATACAAGTCAAATGCATCAGAGACTGCAGCCTCCATACTGATCATAGGTTTGAAACAACAGGTCTGAAACGATTTCATCAAAAAACTGAACATCAGAATCTCCATGAAGGAGGAAAATCAAAGGACTGTTGGATCAGACTGACTTAAGACAGAGAAAACAGGGATCATGTATATTACTGTTGAAGACCCCTCATTATGCTGCCTTGGCTTGATTTTAGACTGAACCAAACAAAGTTGGCACAGTGCCGTACCCTGTGTGGTTTTCAATAGCATTCTGCTTTAAGGAAAGTGTGATGGGAAATTTCGCATGTATTTAGAATAATAGTTGCATATTTCTGACACTTTATAGATCAAATTATTAATGAGTTGATCAAGGAAATCGTCATCATCTGTTAGCTACTAAGAATATAGTAAATATTGCCTGAAGTAAGATTTGTCATGTTATTACCACAAAATCTTTTTTGTCCTTGTTGTACAGAATCTCAACAAACTCTGTGACTCCGCTGAGTTTCCCCAACTCCAGATCAGCTCTGTGGGACAGCAGCCCAGCAGGAGAGAAGCTCCGCCTCCAGCTCTGCTCACACAGGTAACCGCACTCTCACACATATTTTCTCACACACACACACAGACACACAAACACCCCTGCGGCCCGCAAAGGCCAAGTTATACTGCTTCATAGGACATGAAATCATAACGTCCACACTGGAAGTGGAGGTAACACACTCCTTCACAGACACGTGACAGACTCGAGTCAGCTGAGCCTCCTTCACGATCTCCAGCCCTAAGTTGGATGTTGGTCGACTTTTACATGGATCTGTTCCCCAGTGTGGGCTGTGTCCTTAGTATTTGATTTGATTTGTGTGTACAGGAAGCCTCGGGTGGTGCTGTTGGAGAAAGCTCTGCGTCTGGCTCAGCGTCATGCCCGTCACAGCAACAAGCCCCGCCTCCACTGCTTCTTCCTGGGATCAGTGTCTGTGGACTCAGGTCAGATTTCCCCTGCATCTCCCCCTTAGCTCTGATTGGTCCAGAGTCCATCGACCAAGATCATGTCTGGCCGCTGCTGATTATCAACAGTCACTGTTTTCATTCAGGGGCATATTTATCGACTCCCTGATGCTGAATTCAGACATATTAATCCCTGTTCTTTGGTCTCTGTGTGCTGCTCTGGTCCAGATGAGCAGGGGGTCACGGTGACTCTGGACCGGTTCGATCCCGGTCGGGACCAGGCCGGATCTTCAGCCAGGGTTCCTTCTGCTTTGCTGCCGGGAGATGTCTTGGTACCCTGTTTGTTCTCAACTCAGACAGAGATGACACCCGACGCTGTCGTCCAATCAGAGGCCGAGCTCCATCACTGCTTCAAGGTGAGTCTGACACCTGCAGCTCAGAGTTGAGTGTTCTGGGTTTGTCCTGACCCAGTATCTCTCCAGTTGCAGGCTTCCAAAGTGCTGATAAATATCAACTTTCAGGATCAGTTTCCTTAATAGATATTTTAGAACCTGTGCCACAGATTTAACACGTGAAACAAAAAACAACAAACATATTGACTTGTCCAGTACTTTGTGCCTCCTCATCAAACACCATCACCAAGATCTCCGAAACAAATCTTCATCCTTTAATCAGATCATTGAACATGTAGAATCAGTTCTAGTGAGTTATTCTACAATAACCACAAATCAGGGTCTAAAGAGCACATTTTTGGTTGTAATAATATAATAATAATAATAATAATAATAATAATAATAATAATAATAATAATAATAATAATAATAATAATAATAATAAACAGTCAGAATAGTAGTGCACAATTGTGTTGGTGTGTAAATTGATTGTTTTCAGTGTGTTGGTGAGCTGACTGGATCCTTATTAAATCAGACAATAACAAAATGTTCCCTGCTATAGCTGACTGGCTAATCTCGGGCCTGTGCTCAATCATATATCAAGAGTAAAAGTGAAAGGGGTTCGCTGGTATCTGGTCAGTCTAGTCCTCCTCAGAGACCCTCCCAGGATCCCTGCACCAAGCTCCATGGGATCTTCTATGAAAAGTGATGTCAATCTCCGAGAGATCTGATTGGTCAGGTCTGGTTAGTTTAGGTCTCAGATCTCAGTGATTCAGGATCCTGTGGACTAAAAACATGTCTCTGACTGAGGAGATGGTTTTAGATTAAAATACTTTGTGAATTACTCTCAGAACAAAAATTTAAAGGTAGGACTGACACCAACATTATCTGTAGGAGTTTCTACTTTTAGCCTGAGGATGTTTTTTGGTTATGGCCCCTGATCTTCAACAGGCTGGGCTTGGTGTCTTAGCATCCTTTATTTTTTTACCAATTCTCTGCTTCCATCTTCTCTTCTCAGTGAAACAAGCTGCTGCTGACAGTTTGATTTCTAAGTCTGAGGTTTTACAGGAACCTTAAAGGACCATATTAACATTTTTTCAAGGTTTAGTTCCTTAAGCTGGATTTATGGTCGTGTTTTACGACATGCTGCGTTCATGGGATGTTGGAAGTATGGGAGGAACAGGAAGGCTCTGTTATTCCGACTGGGAGTGTTCACACATTACTTCCAGATGGTCACAGGTATTGGTCACCTTGTAGTTACATAAGTTAAACAACTGCTTTTACAAGTTAAACAACGAAACTCTTTGGTTGTTTAAAGTTTGTGGATATTGAGAGAAATGAACAAACCCAGTCAAAGGAGGCTGTGATTTAAAACTCTTCATTGTCCTGGAGGAAAAGTGACAGTGTCAGAAGCTCTATCCCCTTATGTCCAGCCCCACTGTTGTCATGGCAACCTATTATTTATGTCACAGCACCTGATTTTTCTCAGCTTTTCCAAATATCCTGTTGTTTTTGTCTATACTCTTTTAGTTCAACAGGTAATTAATTTTCATTATTGGTCAAGCAGATTGTTTCTCTCCGGATAATTGTATTGCCTATAACAGTTATTCAAAAATTAGTTGTTGGTAGTTAGTCAAATAATTAATTAATACAAATACCACCTTGTCTAATTTCAGTGAGATCATCACAGGTTGAATATTCAATTTTTTCCATGTCTGGGTGGTGGTTTAAGTTTTTGATAAGAAGCGACAGAGGTCATTGTTACAGGATTTGACTGCTGAGACGATTCCATTTTACCATTTGATTGTGTGAACATTAGACCTTCATATATGTTAAACTAATGCATGTATATACATTAAAAGGTGTCACATCTGCCTCAGTTAATTTTTAACCTCAGAAGGTGTTTCTGTTTCTTTGACTCCGTTATCTGTGTTTTGTGATTTTCTCCTTGATGTTTGTGTGTTTTCTTTCTCTTTATCTAATTCTTTAAATGTTGCACCACACTTCCACCGTTCTCATTGGGCCTATTAAATAAACGGACTTGACCTGAGAAAAGCAGCTCTCTGGTAGAAATGTGTCCTGGTCTGTGTTTCAGATGTTGCAGCAATTTGTGAGCAGTAGACAGACTCTGGATCTGTCTCAGCTGCTAAAGGTCAGAGGTCATGTGATCTGCTCTCAGCAGTCCAACACCATAGTGTTCGGTCTCAGCTGGTCGGCTGTCTGTCCGTCCGTCAGCGTGGACATCCAGCCTGTCCGAGCCGTTCCCATCATCCCCACCGCTCTCCTGAGAAACCTGACCAGCGTCAACCGACCGCTGCAGCAGGCAGCCAACCGACAGAGGGGGTGAGATCATGTGACCGTGTCACACCCCTTATGGAGCCTGTTCTTATTGTAACTGCTGTGTCTGTGCCTCCAGGTTTCTGACCATGGACCAGACCAGGAAACTCCTCCTGCTGCTGGAGTCTGACCCTAAAGCCTCCAACCTGCCGCTGGTCGGACTGTAAGTCAGACTGACAAACAGCTGTTCTCAGTGTCTGGGTTGTTTCATGGTATAAAAGACAGAAAGAAGCCTAACAAAGATTCCCGATACAGCTGCACAACTTTAAATACAGATTAGCTCAGTTTAGATAAAATATGTTTAAACCAGTAACAGATGAAAACACATATACAAGTTTTGTATGGGAGAGAAATCTACTTGGCAGCATAAGTATTTCCTCAAAGATATCAGGAAAAAATGTGACAAAGATGAAAGATATCTACGGCTCGAGTCCTCAGAAGATTAGGAAGCCGGTCTGAACCTTTTCCTGCCGATGAACTGACATGAAAACCTGACATGAAGAACAAACTTTTCTCCATTCAGGAGAATTTAATTTTAATTCTTTGTTGAATTAACTTTAAATTCACTTCCACCAAGTTCGGACATCAAGCTTTTAATTGATATATAATATATGTAATTGTAAAACCTCATTTTGATTGAGATGATTGTCTTAAAGCAAAAGTTCAGCATTGAGATGAATCCCCTTCTCGTCTTTCTCTCTTTGAGCCAGATGTTGATCCCACTCTTGTGTCTGTGTTAAATAGGAAGCTACAGCTTAGCTAAATCAAGATCAGTGGCTGCTTATCTTAGCTTAGCTTAGTATAAATACTGGAGAGCCTGATAGGCGGCTGAGTGAAGAACCACAGCTGTTCATGTTTAACCCAGACTCAGTCAGATTTTCTTATCTTTGCGTCAGCGACCATGGTTCAACTCCCGCTACCATTATCAAATAAAGGCAAATGCCTAGAATACCACACACACACACTGTAACATTGTAATCTCCAGATGTCGTTTTCTGTTTTAACTCTTTGTGTGTGTGTTGACTACCCTCTGTGACAGCTGGCTGAGTGGAGTCACACACATCTACAATCCTCGGGTGGTGGCCTGGTGTTTGAGGTTCCTGTTCAGTTTCGCTCTCCAGGACAGGTGAGTGACAGGTGACCCCCCCCTTTCACTTAATCACCCTGAGGCATTGGTGTCTGCATTGGACCGGCCTCACCGAGCGTCTCTGTTGTTTCAGAGTTCTGTCCGAGAGTGGCTGTTTCCTCCTCGTTCTGTTCGCTTCAACTCACAGAGCTCCTCAGTTCTTCCAGTGTCGAGGACCCGGACCGGGACCGGGACCAGGCCTGCAACTGCAATGTGAGCTACTGACTGCCTTCCAGCCTGTCACACTCTACCAGGTGATGACACACCTTACACTACGATGATATCAGCAGCCTCTGTTGTTCCACTTCATGTTGTTTTAGATTTTCTTTAAAGTACCATAGTGGGATGCTGGTTATTGATGAAGGAGCTGGGTCAGGTTTTCCTGTCCAATGCGGACTGACGATGGGCTGTGTGATCAGCAGGTGGCGTCAGTGGAGGGTCACACTCTGCAGTGCGAGCTGGCCTCAGAGGATCGAGGTAGACAGATGGAGATCTTCAGGGAGGCCCAGAGCTCCTTTAACAGGTAACAGGTCTTAAAGGAGAAGTCCCACATCACTTGAAATCCTCTTCATTCATGAACCATGTTAGGATGAATCTGAACTGTCCTCTCTGCCCTCAGCGCCCCCCCACTGGCAGCCGGCCTCTCCACCAGTGATCAGGACTCTGGAGTTGAGGACGAGGACCTTTCTCCGCGGCCGTCCCCCAGTCCTCACTCCCCAGCTCAGCAGGTCAGTCGCAGGTTCGAGGGAAGATATGCTGCCTGGTAACAGACTCCTAAGTCTCCTTCACCTAACGGTTCTATAGCAGCAGTGCGTCAGCTCAGGCAGATTTAGGCTCCACCCACAAGAATTTAACGGACCAGCATCTCAGGCGTGTTTCTCCTTCTCAGGGAGCAGAGGTGGCTCAGTTTATTCAGTTATCTCATTTTGGCCTCAGACTCAAATTAGTTTACTATATTGATGAAAATGTGATTTTGGTTAAAGTTTAGTCTTTGTTCATTCTGTTAGTTTTAGTCAATGAGAACTTGAAACGTTTTGGTCTGGTGTTCATCAATGATGATTTAGTCTCATCTTTGTCTGCTTTTTGAATTTTATGTCACCAGAGGATTTTGAGTTTGCCATCTTTGTTGTGTGCAGTTGCCATGTTTACAGCTGAAATGTTTAAGTGAGTGAGCTGAAACCTCCACCTCCTGTCTGTTGCTGTCGTCTGCCGTTCCAGACTCGCCGAGTTCAACCGTCTGTTCCTGAACTCTCTCTGCTGATTGACAGCAGCTTCACCTCCAGTCACAACAGTGTGCTGGACCCAGGCCCTGTCCATGGACCTCCTCCACCTCTTGCTGCTGACATGAAGCCTGCTCCTCCAAAAGGAAACACCTCCTCCTCCTCCTCAGCTCCCAGACCCGCTCCTCCTCCTCCTCACCTCCACAGCACCCCCAACTCCAACCTGCAGCAGCCCTGCCCCTGCTGTTCCACCCACACTTTCACCTGCACCTCCATATTCTCCTCCTCTGGACTCCTCCCTACTCCTCCACCTTCTTGCCTCCACCCCACTCCTCTCCCACCTTCCTCAAATCGCCACACTCCTCTCCCACCTTCCTCAAATCACCACACTCCTCCCCCACCTTCCTCACATCGCCACACTCCTCCCCCTTCCAAAAACCATCCAACTACTCCTTCTATTCCTCTCTCCACCAATCACTCTCCTCCTCCTCCCTCCTCCCAACAACCTAGTACTCCATCTTTCAGCCACCCTACTCCTCCACCTTCCCATAACCATTCCTCTCCCCTCTCCACCCACCAATACACTCCTCTCTCCACGCTTCTCTCCCCTGCTTGTATGTGTCGCTGCAGCCATCCTCCTCTCATCCCAAGGTGTGGTGACTCCCCCTCTCCTCACCCCTCCCACCCTGCAGACCCTGTGTCTTCCCCCTGGCCCCCCCGTCCCAACTGTGTGAATCATTGCTGTGATCAGGTGGTGGGAGTCGTACCATCGGACACTTACCAGCTCCTCCTCCATCAGGACCAACAGCTGCGCCTCCTTCAGGCTCAGGTAGGAACAAGGGACCCCCCCCCACCCCATGTGTTCTTTATTTCCCTACACACATCAATAAACTCATATTCTTACATCAGTTAATCAATTGGACGATCAAAAGTATCATAAAAGGCAACTACTTTTATAATGAATGAATCCTTTAGTTCTTTTCTTTTTTCTGTTTTCTTTTTTTTACCAAACAATCTCTGGTTTAAACATTTGCTGCTGGTATTTGTGAGATACTGGATGATGTGTTTGAAACAATTTTCTTAATTGTATATTTATCAATAATGAAAATAATTGATGATTGCAACCATCTTGTCATATACATAATAATTTTAGAGTATTTTGTAGTCGAATCCCTCTTTTCTCATTCTGTAAAATTGTAAATATTCCTAATGACATTTACATTAATTTGTCCAATCAGATGTAATTGGAGTTAACCCGAACCCAGAGAGAGAGAGCGAGAGACGGGGGGGGGCAGCAGGGAAGAGAGAGAGCATAGCACAATAATGGCGCCATATAGCTATATATACTATAATTTTACTAACAGGGCTGATGATATTACTAATAGAACTAAATTAAATGGTAACAGTAGTAATCATAATAATTAAAGCAGTGGGTGTTGATCAGGCTCATGGGGCAGTAGATGGTTCTACAGTCCTGGATCCAGACTGTGATCCAGACTCTGCAGCATCAGAGGCAGAAAAACCTGCAGGAAGGAGGAGAGACAAGAAAGCAAAAAAACTGTGGGAGAGAGGAAGGACAGTTAGTAAAGAGCGTTTTTGAGGCGTTAATGCTCACAGGGAGAGAGGAGGAGGCGATGGAAAGGGAAGCTCGGTGCATCATGGGGTGTCCCCCGATAGTCTAGGCCTATAGCAGCATAGTGAAGGGATGGCTCAAGCTAATGCTGAGCCAGTTCTAACCATAAGCAATATCAAAGAGGAAGGATTTAAGCCTCCTCTTAAACATGGAGAGGGGTCTGCCTCCTGGACAACTAGAGTTTTTCTTATTTTCCTCTTTTAAAGATGAGTAATAGGCTGCTCTGGCAATGCTGAGGGCCTTCTTGTATATTTTTAGACTGTCATGCCAGGCTAAGCGGGAATGTTCCAGTTTAGTTGAGCGCTATATCCTTTCAAGTTTTCATGTTGTTTGCTTTAATGAACGGGTTTGGGAGTTAAACCGTGGAGCTTACCTCCTTTGTTTTATTATCTTATTTTTTAGAGGGGCAATAGAGTCGAGTGTTGTTCTCATTGAGCTTGAAGTGCTCTCAACAGCCTGATCAATTTGGGAGGGGCTAAAGTTAGCATACTCTGTTATATTGTGATATGGCAGTGAATTTAGCACTGATGGATCACTTCTTTAAATTTAGCTACAGCGCTATCAGGTTCTACCTGGGACCTGCTGTTATCTAGTAGGTTACAGGTAGAACAATATCCTGAGAGGTTTGTGTTTGGATGTCATTTGGAGAAAGAGTGAGGTCTAAGTAATTTATTTATTTTCGATTGTCCTGATCGAATGGGTCTGACTGGTCTGAGGTGGGGTGTGGGTGTGGGTGTGAGGTCATCTGGGTTACAGGAGTAAGTGGCCTCCTTAGTTCCCTCCTCCTCCTCTAGGTGCTGGAAACGAGCTAACAGTCTTCTAACTCTCTGCAGGTCCAGATGCTGCTGGAGGCTCAGGGGAAGCTCCAGTCCTCCGGTCAGCAGGTCGACACTTGGGTGCCCAGAAGCACGGCCAGCATCGCTGTGGGGACAGGTAAGACCCACTGACAGCACAGTTGTTCGACAGGGGTTTGACCTGCTACATGTTTATTTGCAGCCCCCCAGATAAGACATGTGAATCCTTTCAGCATCACACAGATGAGGTGTAACCACACATCTCAATGTGTTTTTAATTTCTCACACTTTTCCAGGTTCCAGTCTATTCTGGGGGGATCCGGTCCAGCCCTTCCCTCATCAGGAGGGACAACCTCCTCCCACCTCCTCTTGCAGCCCTCTCTCCTCCTCCAAACCTCCCACCTCAGACTCCCCCACTCACTCCTCCAGCGGACGCTCCTCCTCACATGACCAATCCGTCACTGGGCCTGTGGGCGGGGCTGAGGACAGTGACATCATTCATCAGGTTGCTCCCTGCTCCCCCTCTGGTCGGCACAGGTGAGGCTCAATCAAGTGTCATCATCTTTCAGCATTAACACAGATTTGAAGGTTTGGTCTTGTTTTGTGAAAGCAACAGTCGGAACCGATGAGGAGCCCCTGTAGTTTAAGGTTTTGCTGTAGCTTGTTCGTTGTGATGTCTGAGTCTGAACCACAATGGACTCTCAGGGCTCCTCATGAAGACCCCACCCAGCTGAATCTTTGATCCTCTGTGTTTCATTCAGCCTCAGTGGTCTGCAGAGTCCAGTCCTGGGGGAAAGTGTCAGCATGTACACGCCTGCAGACGACCAACAGAGCTTCTACCACAACCTCAGGGTAACACAGCACCTCCTACACGGGGGGGCGGGGGGTCACAATACAATGATCAATATTTCACATTTGTAACCTCATGTAACAGAAGACCTGATGACTCATTGCCCCCCCTAGGCTCAGCTGACCAGTCGTCTTCAGGAGTCCGACAGCAGAGAGGAAGTCCAGGAGGAGGGCTCCAGGAGAAAGAGTCTGTCTGTGGTTTCTGACCCCTCCCACTCCTCCTCTTCATCCAGGAGGAAGCAGCAGCAGAGTCCAGGGGGAGACCCGGTGGTCATTGCCACTCTCCGGCAACTGCAGCAGCTTGGAGTCGACGTGGACGGTGAAGATCTGACCGAGTCCAACAGAAACCGGGTCAGAACTGTGGAGAGCGTCAGGTAAACGCCTCACCTGAGCACACAGAGAAAAATGGGTCCGCATTTTCTGGGGCTTGGTTTTATTTTCTCTAAGTCCTGATCCAGGATCTATCCTGTCTTGCTTAATGAAACTTAACACCAGGGTGTAAGGATATGTCTCTCAGCTCCAGGGCCACTGCTCACAATGTTTTGTTGCAGGAGGAAAAGTCCAATGCAGAACACAACATCTTCGTCATTTACTATGACAGATGTAAACGTTTATCAAAGACTCTGAAAACTTGAGCTACTGAAACGTCGGCATTTGACAAATTTAAAAATCAATCAGATTTTAATACATTATTGACCATTCATTGTTACTAAAGACTTGTATAGACCTGGGGTTACTGCTTCTCTCCCGAGGCTTCTGTAAAGTCAAAGCCCTCAGATTCTGTGTCACTAAAACTGTCTAAACTGTATATGTAAAAAAAGTGATATGTAAACTCAAAGGTCCACTTACTGCCTTTCTGGGACTTTCAACCACATCAGAGTTGTTATTCAGAGATAAACCTCAGATCATGAGAATGTACCCAGTTGATTCTGTGGCAGTGCGAAATCCAACATGTCGTGACTGCTGTTTCTGTGTGTGTGTGTGTGTGTGTGTTGTTCAGCATGCTGGCAAGCATCAACCCGGCAGCCGTTGTTTCCACACTGAGCGTGTCCGATCAGACTGTCGGCTCTCTGTTCCCAGGAGGCAGCGTGGATCTGAGTCTGGAGGCCAACGCCATTGCCCTGCGTTACCTGAGCGACTCCCAGCTCAGCAGGTTGTCTCTGGGAGGCCACTCCCCTCGCCCAGGCCCTGCCTCCTCCAGTGACTCTTTGCTGTCACCTAGCAACATGTCTCTGGCCACCAGGAAGTACATGAGGAAGTACGGCTTGATAGAGGAGGAGGAGGACGGTGACGACAAAGAGGAGCAGGGAGCGGTTGGGGTCCAGGAGACGACGACTCGCCGGCCACTGACCGAAGCTCTGAATGTGAAGCTTCTCCCCCAGAGTCAGCTGATCGGGGACCTGCGGCCAAAGATGCAGGTGTTAGCGGGAAACGCCAAACCAGACACCGTCGACAAGGAGAACTGTTCAAGTGGGCAGCCATCTTTAGTGAGGTCCAGCAGCCGCCAGGTGGAGGGGTCAGTGGGAAACATCCTGGACCTGAGCCGCCTGAGGCAGCTGCCCAAACTCTTCTGACGCCAAAATACCAGGAAACCAGCTGTCAGATAGGCACTGAACACTTTTAGAAACTGTCATATTTTAAATAGTCTGGTTTGTTTGAGGTGGCAACACTCTACTGGTCTGGCTCAGGTCCTGGTTTCAGTCTGGTTTTACTGGAACTCAGCTGGAGGGTTTGTAGTGAAACATCTGTCCAAACTGTTTTGACAGCAGCTGAAACCAGAAACTGAAAGCCAGCTGCTGCTCAGGTATGTCAAAGTACTGTTGGAACATTGTAAAAACTGAAGAATCTTAAATTGAGTCTGGTGTGTCCTAAGCGTTCGGTGGAGAAGGCTCGTGGCCTTTCAAGGTCGACTGGTTTTACTGGAAATCTACCATCTTCAGTTGAGGCAGGCACCTGCTGGTCATAGGACCTGGTGGGTCACATCCTGGACTTGAACTGCAAACACTACAAAAACCAGAACCCGGCCTTGGATCAGACTGACGACACCTGACAAAGAAATCATTTTAAAAGCTAAATTTTTTTGATGGCATCTATTAGCAGCTCAGCATTGAACCACTCTGTTGGTCTGACTCAGGCCCTGGTTTTCATGGTCAGACTGGATTTACTGGAAATCTGAAACCTTCAGATTTTGTGCTGATGTTTCTGTGTGTTCATGAAATATGTTTTGGTTTTGGGTTTTTTTTTTTTTTGTTGTTGTTGTTTTTGTCTAAATGTCCTTTGCACAGATATTTCATGTTAATGATTCCACTAATAAAGCTGATAATTCTTTTAGTACTTGAATTCATGTTTAAATTAAAAGGTTGAACCGTGCCTTAAAGAGCTTTTAAAAGGAATAGTTCGACATTTTTGGAACAAGATTATTGATCATTGATCCATTTAACAGTTCTTTTAAATGGTTCTGTGATCAAGGAGCAGACAGAGCTGCCTCAGGAACCAGGCCTGATGAAAACCTGGTACAGGTCTGTCCTGAGCCACAGGTGAATCCACGGCAGGTGACAGATTTACTAAGAGTAGAAACTGCCCCTGAGAGTAAAACAGGTGCAGCTGTCCTGACTCGGAGTCTGGGGCTTTCAGCCAAATCTCATGACCTTCTTCAGCAGGTGGAGTTGGCTCAGTTGTTAATATTGAATTTCAGTCACATGATTTCAAGCATTTCTGGGCATTTTAAGTGTCTGATAGTTTCCAGATGAGGATGACAGCGTGGAGCTCAGTCCTGTCGGATAGGGTTCAGAGACCAAACAGAGATTCTGTCCTGATGTGAGGTTCAGGTCCGAAGCATCCGGACCTAGTTCTGCTCAGGGTCTTAGAGAGGCTGAGGTCATGAGTCTAAATTCCTCCTCCTTCCAGAGGATGTCACCTTTTCTCTTCACACATTTTACTTGTCTTCTATAACTTTGATGCTGGTAAATGTTTGTCCAGGGAAATGATTCCTCCTCGGAGGTTGAACTACAGCTTTCATCCAGCAGTTCATTTGTGTTCCTGCCCCCTGCTAGTCATACATCTGTCCTGCAGCTATAACAGTTATTCATCAGCAATCAGCTTGAAGGCAAGTTTATCCTGGTGCTGTTTTTGTCCAGATGTTTCCTGGTATGAAACTATTGACTAACAGACGATCGATGTCTCAAAGGTTAACCTGACGTCTCTGCTCTGCAGGACACTGACCTGAGTTAAGCTCCAGCTGCACCACTCAGTGTCTGAGCACACACCACTGTACCTGTTAAGGTAAGATTTAATACTTTAATCCTCTTTGTTGATTCAGATCATTTCCGTTTGTAATAGATTTTTTTTTTTATTCGTCAGGTTCTTGGAGACACTGAGTCTTTTGTTTCCTTTGTCACCTGCATGAAAAACATTTTTCTCTCTTAATATTTTTTTTTCTCTGTCTGGACATTTTTGCTTGTTCATATTTTCACTCTTACTGTAAAATATATACAAATATTTTAAAATATAAGAATGTAAATCTATGTTACACTCTAAAGGTGCAAAAAAAAAAATTAAACCTGCAGTAAACCTTTAAAATCTGAGTCTAATCTCAGAATGTGACTTTTTGTTTTGAATGTATTCATTAATCAGGATGCAGTGATGGTTATATTGAGGGATTTGTCAGGGATAATTTATGGTAAAAATGTATTTACTAAATCTCCATGTTCCTACATCTATCTGTAAATATCAACTCTGGCGTTTGATGTGAATTAATTCTTGTTTAATTATCAGTTCAGTTCGATTCAAAATACTTTAATTTTCCCTTTAGAGGAAACTTGAGGTGGTGAGTTTCCGAACAAAAGGACAAATAATTTATTCACATACATGAAAACAAACAAAAAAAATACAAACATGATTCAAGAAAGAGGTGAAATATACAACCAAACCAAACGAACCACCAAAAATCTTTGAGAGGAAAAAGTTTATTTTGCCTAAAAGTGAAGTATTGACTAGAAAAGTCTTAAATGTTGGATTTAGTTTGAGAAAAAAATCAAAACACTCAGTGTTTGCGACTGTTGAGTAATTGGTGTTGACAGCGTTGTGTGTGTGTGTGTCTTGTGTAGGAGGTTTCAGGTGTGTTAAATGTACTGATGTTTTCCACACTGTGACGACCACGTAATTTCGAGAACTCAGTTAAACTCTGAGCTACATCTGGATTAAACCTGACGACAGATGACATTAATTCCCTTTTTCAACATTCATCCCAAATTAGCAACTTTCCCTGTTCACGCTAAAACTATTGTTAGTTGCAGTTTGAACTTAGTTTTGCAGATTCAGAGTTTTCTTTTATTGATACTTGCCTCCTGCATTTGTCGGTTGTAGATCACAGTGGAAACTAGACTGATACTCAGAGCACAGACTGGCACCGAGGTCTCACAACTTTAAGAAAACTGATGAAAAAAGAGTCCCTGGATCCGCCGCTTAACCGGATCTGTCCCAAAACGTTCTGGGTTCTCGTCCAACCCCCCTCGCCCCGGGTCCCGTTCAGATCGGTTCGGTGGTTTTAACGCGATCCCGCAGACAAACCACCAGACGCGGGAACGGGTGGTGACGGGTCTTGGACTTCACCTGGTCGTCATTCCTAAATGTGTCTCCCCAGGATGAGGGCCGCCGATTGGCTGTCGGTTCTGGCGTTCCTGCCGCTGGTCTCCCTCGCCGTCCGTCCAGACATCTGCGGCGCCAAACCCAAAGACCTGCCTCTGGAGCCGCGCTGCATCTACCGCAGCCCCGACGCCGAGGGCCCGACCTCGGAGCCCGAGCCGGTCCCCGAGACGGTCCCCGAGTCCACCAATCCCAGGGTGTGGGAGCTGTCGAAGGCTAACAGTCGCTTCGCCCTGTCGCTGTACAAACAGCTGGCCCTCCACAAGACCCCCGAGTCCAACATCTTCATGTCCCCCATCAGCATCTCCACCGCGTTCGCCATGACCAAACTGGGAGCCTGCAACCAGACGCTGCAGCAGATCATGACGGTCAGTGAGCAAATTAAACACGTCGCGTCTGAGCGATGAGACGGTTTGACGGTCCTCAAGCAGCATAAATGTCTCACACTTCACTTTCTGAACGTCAGTTTCACTGCAGAGAAACCTCCACCGCGAAAAATATCACTTTCATTGGGAAAAGTAATTAACTCTTTAGATGAAATCATTAGAAATCAAATGCAAAAGTAGAGATTAACGTTTTAATTAAGGTCAAACATTGTTGGATAAACGGAAATTAAAATGAAAAGTCCACTTTTTAAGCTTTTATTTAGCCCATGTTACACTGTAGAAAAAATCGGATCAGTCTGACTGATCCTGAGGCCACAGACCGTCCCAACAGAGCCCGACCCACACCAGGTCTAATGAATGTGGGCTGGAGCGGTGGAGGAGGAGATCAAATGTCCACTGTGCTCAGACACTAAGTTCATAAAACTTTAAATATATAAAGACTCAGTCACTCTTGTTTTACCTCATTCAGATACAGATGAAAACATTTAGATATTTATTGAAGGGAAACTGTTGAAGGCTGAATCTTTAAGCGGTTTTAAGATTTCGATCTGTTTACATTTAAAAGTTTGATCCAACAGGATCATGAGATGAACTCTGAACTGATCCTGGGTTCACATGAATCTTGGTTTTTCTTCACAATAACCGACTCGTCCGTTCGAGCCGTTAGCAGTTCGAGTCCGAACCCATTTCATCCGGTCTTTGTCACCCTGCAGGTGTTTGAGTTCGACACCATCAAAGGAAAGACGTCAGACCAGGTCCACTTCTTCTTCGCCAAACTGAACTGTCGCCTGTACAGGAAGAAGGACGAGACCACCGAGCTGATCTCTGCCAACAGACTGTTCGGAGACAAATCTCTGGTCTTCAATGAGACATATCAGAACATCAGCGAGACGGTGTACGGCGCCAAACTCCTGCCTCTCAACTTCAGGGTAACGCTCATCAACACACTCGCATCTGATACCCGACAGCAGCTACCCCAGTAACCCCGGCTCTGTGCCACAGGAGAACCCGGAGAGGGCCCGGGCCGCCATCAACAACTGGATCTCAAACAAGACGGAGAACCGGCTGCAGGACACGTTGCCAGTGGGGGCGCTGGACTCCACCACGACCCTTGTCCTTGTCAACACCATCTACTTCAAGGTACCTGAGCGACGACAGACCGAATTTTTACCAAAGCTCCTGTCGATCTTAAGATCCAGCCATCTGCCGTCGATCTGGACTGAAGGTCCGGCAGTGGATCTCGTTCTCTGAGGCTCCATGCACCCACTTTAAAAGCTGATAATGAATATGACTGGATTGGAGTCGTTCATTGGGTTGGTGGCCAAGGGACTGAGCCAGACCGGGTCTGTTCGGGTTGGTTCCGGTTTCGATTGTTGACTGTCAGAAATAAAATCATGTAGCATGTGAAATGGTACATTAAGATTCTAATGGTCTGAAGTCTGATCCAGTCGTTGCCCATCACCAATGGCAGAAGTACAGGTATTTAAGTAAAAGTACCAGCACCACGATGTTAAAATACTTCATCCCAAGTAAAAGTCCTGCATTTGAAATCTCCCTTAAGTGAACAATAAAGGTTTTACCAGCTAAACTTCCTACTAGTATCAAAAGCAGAAGTTCTTTTTTTTTCAGAAAATCTGCCTCTGACTGACACAGTAGTTTTGTTGTGTTGTAGATTTGTTTTTAAATGGGCAGAGTTTCTGATTTACAAAAGTTGTCAGACCCTTAATCCTGTTCTTTGGGAAGTTTATCCCGTTCTTCCTTTTATAGACAGGTAGAACATTTATTCCACTGGTTCCTAACCTGGGAGCCGTGGCCCTCTAAAGGGTCACCAGATAAACTCGCTGTTAACTACTTTATATACAGGTAGATGGTTTAGTCCACTGGTTCCCAGCCTGGGGGTCAGGGCCCTCCAAGGGGCACCAAATAAATCTGAGGTCTGTATCAAAAAAACCTGCCTTGTCCCACAATAGATCTTAAAATAATTTGGATGATAAAACTTCTGTGTTTTCCTCCGAGCATTGACGTACACTGCCGCTGTGTCTGTCTGTCAGGGTCAGTGGAAGAACAAGTTCAAAAAGGACAGCGTCTTCACCTCTCAGTTCCACGTCAGCGAGGGTCGCAGCTGCTCGGTCAACATGATGTACCAGGAGACCAGGTTCAGGTACAAGCGCTTTCCTGACGACCGGGTGCAGCTGCTGGAGATGCCGTACCGCGGAGACGACATCACCATGGTGATCATCCTGCCAAGCAGAGGCACCGCACTCAGCGAGGTAATCGGCCGTGTTTCTGCCAACGTTGTCGTGTGTCTGTGTTTCAGTCATGACCTGTTTATCAACAAACATCAGACCTATGAAATCGATGCAGCACGAAACAAATATTTCCCTTTTTCTGCTTTGTCTCTCACACCAAAAAATAAAAAAATAGATAAACAAATAAATAAATAAACAAGTCAGCCAGACATTGAGAAAGGCAGATGACATAAACAGAACATTTTAATCGTAAAAACAAATAAATAAGACGATAAAAAAATAACAATAAGTAAACAGATAATCATCAGTATCATATGAGAGTTTGTGGGTTGTTTGTTCAAACCAAACTATCTCGATGACGCCTATTAGCTGATGTTATGATGGACTCCATAGTCAATATGGACAACACTTAGCCTAGACCACAGTCCAGCAAAGTCCCAGTCCTGGTGGTTTGGTGCTCATTCACCATTCACAAGTGCTCTACAGTGGGGCTCCAGTCACCAGAACCACTAGGCCACCTCCTGCCTATCAGCTGGGATTACTCTGGGGGGTGGGAATGCAATCCTCCCCCACTGTCTCCAGTCATGGTCTAAGATGATAATAAGAAAATGGTAACCTATCATTATCATTATCAGTGAAATCAGTGTGTGTTAAGAGTCCTCTCCTCCTAGAACTTGGTCCGGGTCTGACAGAGTCTAAGTACTAAAGCCGGTTCACTCCTGGTCCTGGGTTTAACTCAGGATTCATTGGCGCCTGTCCTAACACTGTTCCCTCCCACTAAGGGAACAGATCAGCACCTCTAGCGCTGTTAGAGAGCAAGAGGCTTCACTGGTAGTAGAGGAGGCCTCGGATAAGTGAGCATACAGAACCAAAGGGATGAAAACCATCTACTTTGTTTTATTCAGCAAACTAATACAAACTCTAGAAATATAGAAAAGTAAAAAAGATAAATATTATTTGTTAAAAACAAGAGTAATTCTTCCAAAAAAATATTTTTCAAGAGGAATTGCACCGTTGTCAGAGTTACAGCTTTTGTCTGGCTGAGGTGTTCACTACTTCTATCATATCAGCAGTTAGAGCATTTCAATGATTATAAGGAACAGGCAGGATGGTATAATAAGATCATACATTCCTTGTACATGTGGTCGTTTATAAGTCCTGAGAAGCAGCAGCAGCTACTGTCAGTTTGTATTATCAACAAACCGACGCTCATTTAAACAGCTGCTCTCAAATGTGTCTTCAGTCTGTGAATTGAAGCCGATATCGTCTCTTCTCCACCTTTCTTTCCCTCTACGTGTGTGGTCTCTTACCTGGGGAGTGGGGGCTTGTCTCTGCACTCTCTGTGGTCCTAATACAGGGCCTTTCGGTACTCTGCAGGATAAATATGAGCTGACTTTCTCCACCACTTTTTTCCACCCTTTTTCTTTCTTCTCTCACTTCTTCTCTCTCTGGACCCTTCCCCTGGCTTCTTCACTCCTTCTCCTCTTCCTCTCCCTCCCTCCTTCATGTCCTTCTTCACTCTACCTCACTCTCCTTCTCCGTCCCTCTCCTCTGTACCCTCCTTCCTCTCTCTTCTCTGGCAAATCTCTCTTCCTCTAGCTTCTCCTCCACCTGTTCTCATCCTTCTCCTCACTTCTCCCTGTCCATCTCAACTCATCATCCACATCATCCCTGTCATCCTAGTCTCTCTAGTTAGTCCATATCTCATCTGTCCAACAAGAAGTCAACTAGAGATCCCCTGTCAGCAGTCCCACCTCCACCCTCTGTCACTCTCCCACCACCACCTCACACACCAAGCACTCTCACATACCCCACACACACCCTGCACCACTCCAACATACATCCTTGTCACTCACACCACTCCCAGACTTCCACATCCTCTCTCAACACAACCACAGTTCCTCCAGTTCTCCCTACTTTCAATCACACTTGCAGCTCCTCTGACCTTCCCCCTTCTTTTCTCTATCAACGTCCTCAAAGCTTAAACTGCATCTGTGGTACTTTTTTGGCATGAAGCCATATACTCTCTCACTGGTGCTCTTTTTTGCCTTTCAGTTTAGCTTCAACTCTTCTTCTAGCTTAGCTTCATTGTATGGCTCATCAGCTTTATCTCTCTGTAGTTGCCACAGTCCTGCACATTCCTACCTTTCTGCACATCTGGCACACTTAAACTCCCTCAAGATACTTCTCCTTCACTTCTCCTCTACATCTTCTCTCATTCCAGAACCATACTAACAGCCAGAAACTTCTTACACTTCCCTCTCCACCCACTTCCTCCACCTATATCTCCATGCCTTTCCCTCTTCTCCCCTTCACTCTTCTTCTTCTTTTCATCCTTTCTCTCTTTTCATCTTTTCTAATCTTTCCCTTCCACTCTCACCCACTCTTTTCTCTTTCCTTCTTCTTCTCATTCTCTCTTCATTCACTCTCTCTTGAAAGTACTCCTCTTCCTCACACTCTCTCTGCTTCCCTGCACCATCTCAATACATTTCCATCCTACACCTCCTTAATCACTGTAATTCCCATCACGCCCTCTCTGTCTTCTGCCTCTCCTTGTCTTTCTCATCCCTCCCCCTCCCCTTCATCCTCTCAACAGGCCCTTTGCATGGCCTTTTGCCCCCTTCATCCTCCATGCCACTTCTGCTTTCACCCTGCTTCACTCTCCTCCCCTCTACTCTCACTCTCTCCTCTCAGTCTCCCTCTTCCCACTTCTTCTTTCTGTACTCTTTCTGTTCCTGCACCTCCTCCTTCCATCTCTCCTTCTCTTCCCTTCCTTCTCTTTTCTCTCTTCTCTCTCTCTCCACACTCTCCCTGATCACTCCTCTCATTCTTCTCAGCCTGTCTGTCCTTCCTCTCTGCATCTGACCTCCCCTCCCTCCAACCAGAGCCTCCTTCCCTTCCTTCCTCAGTCATCCTTTTTTCCTTTTTTTGTCTTCTCGTCCTTTCTCTGCTCCTCTTCCACTTTGTTCTCTTTGTCTTCCTCCACCACAAGGTCATCACCACACCCCATCAGCATTCTATCACTCACTACTACACTCTCACTACTCACTTTGCAGTCACTCATCTATTCCAGATTACATCCTGTACACAAGATGTTCCCTATCTGTGTGCTCTCTCCTCCTCTCTGCTCCTCCTCTTCTGCCTGTTCTTTCCTTCTGGAAAAAGAAATTTTTCATCCTTTTCCAACTCCATCCCATCAAATCTCTTCTGTCTCTCCCCTTTCCCCTCTCCTGGATACCGAATCTGCCCATGTTTCCTGCATCGCCTCTGTCCCACCAGTCTGCACCAATGACACCAATGACATCTCTAGTCTCTCTCCTCATCTCTCTGGCTTCATCAAGGTTCAAGGTCTTACTCTCTCTCCCTCTCTCCTTCTCCTCCAGCTCCTCTGGAGCATACCCACTAAACCATTTGAACATTTCTGAACATTACCTTTCTACTCTTCCTCTTATCTTCTCTACTCCTCTTTTTTATCTCCAGGACATTCCTAACAAGCTCTTTCCAACTCTTTCTCCTTCTCTATTCTTCCTTTCTATACCTCTTAGAACAAGAACAACTGAAAAACTTACTGCAACCTGCCCTGCCTTTCCACTTCCACCACTCTCCTCCTGACACACTACTCTCCCTCCTTCCTTCTCCTCTCTCTCTCTCTTCTCATCCCTTTCCTGTCATGGTCATGGTTCCTCAAGTCTTCCCCTCTCAGTCTAGCCTCTCCAGTCTTCTCTTCTCTCTCTTCCCTCTTCTCTCCAACACCTTCCTCCTTCCCTCTCCTTTCACACACAGTCCATAGTCTGGCACCACAGGTGTAACAGGCACCGATGGCGGGCGGCGTTAACCCGGGCCCGGACCGATCCGGTATGATGGGAGAGATCTGACTGAGATTGTTTTTTTTGGCAAAAGTTTTTTTTTACGTCGCCCCTTCCACACACAACCCTCTGTATTTATCCGGGCTTGGGACCGGCACAATAAGACACTGGCTTGTGTCCCCTTGCGGCTACATTAAATATGAGCGGCTGTTGTAAATGACCGTAAACCACTGGAGTATGGGCTCAGGTGTGGATGTCATGGATTACTTGGACTACTCGAGTACTTGAATGTTTTTGTTTGTTTGCGTTGAGGTGGAGGAGAGTCTGGACCTGAGAAAACTGAACCACTGGTTGAGTGAGATGAAGGAAACCATCGTCTCCGTCCAGCTCCCTCGGTTCAAGGTGGAGGAGAGTTTCAGTCTGAAGGAGAAGCTTCAGGCCATGGGGCTGACTGACCTGTTCAGCTCTGAGAAGGCCAGCCTGCCAGGTACGTCAGTGTATCTCAGTCCAAAATCCAGATCAAACCCAGTACAGGTACTGGAGCTGAGAACCAGTGTACAGTTACTGTTGGATCCCCTACTGGACCTGAACCGTGTGCCACAGGTTGGTGCTGTAGCTGAAACAGGGACTAGAATGTGTGAGATAAAAAAGTTGACCTGTGAGAAACGGGACATTGTGTTAACCCATTTACGGTTTGGAGTGACAGGTGAGTTTCTGTTTTACCTGTCGGTCACTTGTCCGTGTTTGTCTCAGGGATGCTGGAGGACGGCAGTGACGGTCTCTACATCTCAGACGCCTACCATAAAGCTTTGCTGGTGGTAAGTCGAACACTGCCGTCATCAGCGACAGCTGCTCACTGATTGACCCGTGTAGTCAGGTGCGCAGTCACCTGTGTAGACAGGTCAAGACAGAAAGTTTAGGCTGAAACCAAACGTCACCACACTTGCAGACAGGAACTCTGTGAGGGCTCAGTGTTTCCAAATCCACGATCCATCAAGTCCACAAGAGACCCCAGGTGGACTCTATGTGGTTTTAAAGAATCCACTTCAGATGCTGACTCCACTTAACTTTGCTTTACCATAATACGCATGTGATGATGTATTAATTATAAATACTACATTTGTATTTACATTTGTATTTGACATTTTCTTATTCTGTGGTCGTATGAGCTTGTTTTATCAGTAAAATTCCGCGAAACTGTCGCAGTGTCAGAATTGTCGACTCATCTCCACAGAAAAGGTCGACAGGAGATGTAAACTGCTGGAATCGGTCTCATTTCAACCCCTCACAGACTTTACATGATGATAGTGAAGGCATCACTGTGCACATGACAAAAGTCAGCGAAGGCTTGGCCCACAAGTCCAGAGGGTGAAGGTCTGGACTTGGTCTCAGTCAACTAGGGCCGGGACGTTACGCTTCAGTCCTGGCTCGGTACCAACATGGTTTGATGTGTATTCGGGCCTCAGGAACGTTCCCTGTTCTATCCAACTGAGTTGACGAGATTCCGAGCACCTTCCCGTCCACCGGTCACTGCTGTCCGGACCGGCTCCTCCGGGATCCTCAGTGGGTTGTCCTCCTGGTCTCTGAGGGGTGTCGGTGTTTCCGTGGTTGGTAGCGTAGCGAAGGATCGCAGCTGATAAGTCGCTGAGGAAGAGATTTCACAGTGAAGAAACAGACCAGATCTCTCTACCAGCTGAAATAAGTTACTTGTAAATTTTATAGAAATGTATATTTAAAGTATGACAAAAAGAAGAAAGCTAAAGAGATGGTAAAATGAACAGGGGCTGGACAAACATTGGCCCATGCTTAGAAAAAGAAAAAAGCATCAGCCGGTTTGGGCCATAGAACCGGATCCTAATAAACCAATTATCTGCTCTGCAGGTGAACGAGGAGGGCAGCGAGGCGGCGGCGGCCACGGCCGTGGTGGCGGTAGGACGCTCCATCAACCTGAACCGGGAGACCTTCATGGCCGACCGGCCGTTCCTGCTGCTCATCCGGGAGTCAACCATCAACACACTGCTGTTCATGGGCCGAGTGGCAAACCCGTGCGATGAGTAGAACCAGGCCCAGACCCGCAGAGCACCGCCGTAGTTAGCTAGTCCCTTCGATGGTCATTTCTATGCTTCACATAAAAAGTGTTTATCGTACAACATTAGAAAATAAAAATGTAAAAAAATTGTTAGTGCAGCAAGATAATAAATAAACTTTATATGCTTTAATATGAGCTCAAAATCTTCAAATATCAAAAATTAAATCAACATCTCATTTGAAACAACCAATGGATATTGAGATGAAAACGTCACCACATCATGAAGAGACCATCGTCATTCTTATGTGAGTGTGAACGGTACCGACACACTCTGCAGCATTATCCATCCTACAGCTGATGGGAAGTGCATGAAGTTATCTGTCCGGATCTGAGCTCTGGTGGATCCGGAGACTGGATGTTAAAAACGCCATTCACATGGGAGCAGGGAAACCAGACTCTGACCCGGACTCTGACCTCACTATATAAAGAGTTGATTGATGAGTGTAAATACATTTCAAGTCATTAGCAGAATGAATTTGGCAGAAACACACGTTTGATCATCATCAGTCCACATGCTTCCTGGCAGCTGCAGAAGAACCTTCTGGGTACAGTGACCGGCTGTTACTGATGTTTTTAATAAAAGTGTGATCGTTTTGTCCCTGGATGTTAGTGGAGGCCTCTGTATTTCAGTTGGGGGGGGGGGGACGGGGACTCTCCAGCGTCTCCGAGCGCCTGACGCAGTGTTCTTGGGGGGTGGGTGTGGTAAAGAAAGAGGCAAGTGGCTCCAGTTTGACACTTAAAGTGCTTTATTTCCTCAGAAGGAGATGCGACCTGTGAGTGATCTAGTGGTCATAGTGAAAGAAGCTTCTTCACATTTTTCTTAACTATAATCAACCTTTGGCCTCTCACCCCCCCCCCCCCCAACCAACATGTTTGAGCAACAGAGACATGCAACATAAAAGATCTTCACATAAAACCTTTCAGGTTCATCTACTACAGAACATGTTAAGTACCTCCTCTTAAAAAAAAAAAAAAAAAAAAGCACAGTATTAAAAGTTAATTTACTAAACTCCATTATTTTTCTTTGACTTATTTTCTGCTTTGATATATTAGGATATACTTTGAGGAATCAACCGTAAAGAGTAAATCTCATTAAGTGAATATATCTAAATGATTTGATTTATAATTAGGCAAGTTGTGGTCAAGGTTACTGGATATTCATTTAATTCACACAGTAAAAGTAAAAAAAAACAAAAAAAAAAGGCCAAAAAGACATGAATCCAATGTTTTGGCATTTGCTGAAAAGCAAATGGTCGAGCAGCGGAGCCTCGACCGACTCGAAGACACAACAAAGACCAGAGGGCGACGATGACGATGATGAGGTCAGGCTGTTTTCACAGTTTAACTGAAGACTCAACTGGAACTGAACCGAACAAAGGAACCGCTGAAGAGGGAAAAGTCGGATCCTGAGCCGTGAGTCTCTATGAACTGTTTTAATTTTTAACCTGAAAATGTCCAAAAATACCAAAGTGTCAGGCAGGACCTTCTGATCGGATTTAAAACTGAATTAATGCTGATTGACGCTGAGTGCAAATATGAAGAAGGATTTTTATCAGCAAATGAAATCAAGATTATTTTTTTCAGTTGAAAGTGTTAACGCATCATCAGAGTTGTTAATTTATCTGATGTACCTTCAGAAAAATGTTATTTATTCTACTTAATAAAAAGCCATAAACTGAGGTTTCCATTTTTCAAAGTGGAGAACATGAGCAGGTATTTGATCGTTTTATAAAATGACTGAACACTGAACATTACAAACTCAATAATTTCTTCTTTTGCTCAGACAATTTTCTGAATTACAAATAAAAGTGACCAAGTCAATGAAATCAGTTCATGTTAGAAGTTAAATCAGGTTGAGTTAAGCCTGACAAACATGATGCAACCAAGCAGAGTCTGATCAACTCTGATCCGACTTTTCCTTTTTTATAGACTCCTCGGACCGGACCGGACCGGCTGTTCTGAAAGCAGCTTTTTCTGGACTTTAACTGGCTTGACATAATGTGTAACACAATAAGTCCTCACTGCTTCACTACACCTCAGTGCGGAGAGAACACAAAACCGGTTCAGACTGATTCAGTAAGTTACTTTCATTACTTGATAACTGGTTTTGTCTATAAAATGTTTATGAGAATGGAAACAGAAGTTGGAAACAGCTGAGGTCGACCTACAGTTTCCAGATTTTATTTTATCAGGAAATGAAACATGGAAAAAGAGGAAATGAAACTGATGATCAAAATTATAATAAATGACTATCTGCTCACATGAAAACCGGTCAGAACCAGTCAAAACTGATAAGAGCCAGTCTGAACCAGTCGAAACCGATCTTAACTGTTCAGAGCCAGTTGGAACCAATCAGAACCAGTCTGAACCGGTCCAAACAGGTCTTAACTGTTCAGAACCAGTCCGAGCTGGTCAGAACCAGTCTGAACCAGTCTGAACTGTTCAGAACCAGTTTGAACTAGTCCAAACTGGCCAGAACCAGTCTGAGCCCATCAGAGCCAGCCAGACACCAGTACCATGTTAAACAAGAGATTCCTAAATTTCCTAAATTCAAACTTGGCCTTTTTGGAGATTAATTTTTACACCCACTAACCAAACAAAGTGGGAAAACAAGCATTACCTGACTGTTGAGACTGAAAAGGGATAATCCACAACATATTAAATGTATTGATGATGTAAACTGGGAAGATCTGAAATTACAGTCCACATGAATCATACATATTCCTCAGTTAAAGCAGCATACCAGTAACATTAAGCTAAATGACCCAATAATGTCAGTTAGGTTTGAACGACCTCTTATTTCCTGCTCATTCTCAATGGCATGAATATCATTATCTCCGAAACAGGTTTCTGTTTACAGACAAAACTAAAGCAAAGTCATATCAGCATTTTTTTTTAATGTCATTTACTGCTTTCTGACATTTTGATTTATTCCTTAAATTTTATCAATGCAACCCAAAAGTCACAAGATTGAAATGAGTCCGTTAGTTGCTTAGAACCTTGAAAACAGCACTGAGCTCTGTCTGGTAGGTCTGGGCCGGTTCTGACGGGTTCAGATCAGTTCTGACTGGTTCAAGAGGCTTTGTGACCGATCCACAGTTTGACTGGTTTATAACGTGAATAATGAAGCCCTTCAGTAATCAGCAGCTGCCAAAGTTAAAGTACAATTCAAACTTGGACACTGAGACATACTCGAGTTTTTATAAAACAAAGTACGAACATGTGCTTCATGAATAACGGCTTAAAACGTCCGAACATATTGAATATTTTTTGAATAAGTGTGCAAACTTTTAAGTTGCTTTACATGGAGTGTAAATACTGCCAGTATTATTTTCACATTTGACAAGACTTACACATGTAAATTAGGTTTTGTGAAGTGAAAAAGTGTGAACACGTGTCAAGACCTGCATCAATTATTCCATTAAGGGTTTAAAAGAAAAAAAACCTCAGCAACTGTTTTGATAATGGATGAACAGTTTAGTTAATTTAGGTCCGTTCTCCAGCTTCAGCTTCTCCTTTTTTATGTCACAATAAAGTGGATATCTATGAGGTTTGGACTTTTCGGACTAAATGAGCAATCAGATGTCACAGTGAGCTCGGAGAACTTGCAACGGAGAATTTTCATTGTTTTCTGACGTTTTATGGACTGATCGATCAATACAAAACTTAATCCACCGATTGATGAAAATTTGTGCACAACAGACTTAATTCACAGATTTCTCTTAATAGTCTTTGCAAGTCTTGTCACTCATTACCTTTTGTGTAACGTGTTAAAAATGCAGGATGAAGATTTTTCTTTCAGTCCATCGTGTTAATATTTGTAAAGCAGTTGCCTAGAAGTCAGATACTGTGACATACACTGAGGCGTCCTGGTTTATGGAAACAAAGGACAGAGGTGAAGATCACCACAATGCAACTGAAGTCATTAACTGACCAAAATTGTGTCAGCATGTCCCGAACACGAGTTTCACGAATACCTGCCAGCCAATCGCAAACCAGTACTTTCTGTGCCTGTGGTACATTAAAACGAGGTCTTGAGGTTTTGTTTTGTTTTTTTCCATATTGCCCAGCCCTGGTTTATGTGTTTTTTTGTCCTCTGCAGCGACTTACAGGGATTTCTTACCTGCTGCTGTTGTTTATTTACAGGTAAGTTTCATTTGTCGCGCTGAGGTTTAGCCGTTAGCGTTCTGCTACGTAGGGAAAGGTAAATGTCCAATTCACTGAACAGAACAAGAGTCTGTATACCTGATAGTTCCTGGTTTAGCCTGAAGAGTGAGCACGGCAGCAGTGGTGCATTCTGGGAGGAAAACTTGAGTCCAGCCAGCCAGAGCATGGACAGAGCTGCTGGCTTCACTTGCATAAAAAAATTTACCGTCCACTGAGAATCTGATTCACAGTTCTGTAGAAAAACAGTAACAGCCGATCCATGTGCTACCTGCCTACCTACCATACATCTGAATTCAACTCCTAGCTTGTTTACATTATTCATAAGCAAAAAAACATCTTAGTAGTTTAAATACGTTTGTCTGATAATATGTGTAGATTTTTCATTGTTCTGTTTATAAAAAGTTCTTGTTCTGGACCCCGTCTGTCTGATAAGTGCTGAAGTTGTTTTGGCATTTTGGAGGCCAACGTGGCCATGCCAGCTTTCCTTTGGTTGCCAGGTGGTCCCACCTGCTTCTGCCCAGCAGCAGGTGAACTTTGACCTTTGGAGGTTTTTTTTTCCTAAAGTCCAGCTCCGTGGCCTGGCTACTACATCCATCTGGTCTGACTGGGTCTGGCTCCTCGTTCTGTCGCTACCCGATCGCAACGCTCTGTCATCAATGATGCATTGTCTCTACTGCATGTTTGACTAGTCACAGTAAAAATACTAAGAAAACAATTAGAGCTGAAACAATTAGCTGATTAATCAACAAGGTGATCACAGAAAAAATAGTCTGCAACTATTTTAATAATCAGTCCAGACAGGTTTAAAAACCTATTCGCTTGTTTACATTATTCATAATGTAAATTTAAAATTTCAGTTAGCTAAAGTCACAATGGCAAGCAGTTGGAACTTTGGTGTTTAATCTCATTAAAACTGCTCTAAATTTATGAAAGTGCCTTTTTTACTCAATAAATAAGCCAAAATTTGCATTGTCTTATGAGCCATTGTTGATTTTTTTGTGACTGAGGAAAGTTAAAAAAACCAAACAAACCAAACAAACCCAACAGATGTTAAATAGTTGGCATTAGTTAGCTTAAACACATTAGCTCTTTTATTGGTATGGAAAGATTAATAATTGCTCTGTGCTACAAGTTAGCAAGAAAATTAGTTAGCCACAAGGCTAAATTTTTTGTTTGTCTAACTTTTAAGTTAAATAGCAAGCAACACTAGCAAGCTAAGGCTAGCTAACTAGCTCAGAAGTGTTTCTTCCATTAATAATGAGGATCTGTGGTGTGGAATGAATGATTAACCACTAGAATACAGTTTGTGCATGATGAGTCAGGAAAAGATGGTTCGCTTAGAAAACAAAGATCTCCTTCATGTTAACTAACTAGCTCATAAATATCAACTACATTAGCAATGGATGTCTGTGGTGTGAGCAGGTAGCAACTTTCAACCCCTGGAAAAGAGTTTGTATGTGACAATGTGATTTTCTGTATCTTCCTGAGCAAAATTAACGCTAACCAGTGTTAAAAAGTCAACATCAATAAATCAACATTAGCTAAATAGGTTAGCGCCATTAGCAATGGAGGTCTGTGGTGTGGCATAGATTACAATAGCTCTGAACCACAGAAGTATCATTTGTACATTATGTTAAACTTCTGTGAGCTTGCCTAACACATTTTAATGCTAGCTAATATTAAGCAGTCAACATCAGCTAAAAACTGAGTGAACTAGCTCCCAAATGCTAGCTCATTTAGCAGTGGAGATTCTGTGGTCTGGCATAAGAGTTTTAACTGTTTTAACCCCTGGAAATTCAATTTTTATTTGACGAGTCAGCAAGAAAACTCTTAGCTTACAAGCTAATGTTAGCAGTTTTTAATGATGACACAACCATCTTTTTCTGTGTTTCCTCTCCTGACTGGACTGATATTCGAAAAGTAGCAATTAATAGCCGATGAATCAATTAACCGGCTACTATTCTGAAATCTAATAATATTTTTTACAGTCATTTTTAAAGCAAAATACTTTCCTGTGTCATGTTATGACAGTAAACGGAATTTCTGTGTTCTTGACTGATTGTCGGACAAACCCAGACATTTGAAGATGTCACCTTCGTCTGCATTCAATTATAAAAAGCATTTTTCACTATTCACTGGTATTTTATACACACATCAGAAAATTGAAAAATAATCTGCAGTTTAATTGATAATGAAAATAATTGTTAGGTGCAGCTCTAATCTGTAGCTTCTCTTCCAACTTTTAGTTTTAAGTTTTTCCTCAAGTGCAGCAGATTTAATGCGTCATTAGCTATGACAGATGTTGTCGACCAGGTCTTGACGCTATCTCCTCCAACTTGAAGCCTCTGTCTTCCGTCACACATTGTCAGAGCAAAAAAGTGTCCAAGAAAAAAAAACAAAAAAAAAACAAAGACATGCTTGTTTATAAAAATATGCGAGAAGACTGACGGAGATCTCTGTGAGTGGATCAGAGTGCCCCCTGGTGGTGCTGTGCTGTGCAGTGCAGCAGCTGTATTGCGTAGTGATGAGAGGTAACTGAGCTGTGTAGCTTATCTGATGCTGGACACCGTCCAGTTTTTCCTGCTGTGAGTCTGTTCGGTCAACAGGCTGCCAGATGGTCTGTTCTAATCTAACAGATCCTCAACAACTGAGTTCAACTGCCACAATATTCAAACACTAATCAGAAGAATTTAGATTAATTTTACAGCCGAAATAACCGATGAATCCGGAGTGATCAGAGCTCTTAACCTTTACTGGTTTTTACTGCGTGAGGCGAGATTTACTCTCCACTTTGGGGAAACATCTATATCTCTAACAGGAGCTTTCAAATGCTTCTCATGACCTTCTCCTGAGAGTCGTAAATCAGCCAGGGAATCAACGTTGGGGACCATTCTGGGCCATGGACTCGGTTGTAATGTCCCACCAGGTGACCACAGTCCTGTACTAAGTTCATGTGCTGACACCTGAGCAGGCTTCGTTCTCTGAAAAAGGCAATGGGACACAGACGAAAGCTCTGTGTAAGTGGACCTTTTGTTTAGAATATTTAATAAGGATTATTTAAAATGTTTTTTTTAAATAAAAGATACAGATTGAACTGTTCTAACTCATTGACTCCAATTTAAAAGAAAAAGTCAACACATTTTAAGTTCTCCCTATTAAATTGTGATGTAAAATTTACATTTCGTTTTATGGAATGTTCTAGGTTTAACGGTTGAGTTCGAAGACAAACCGGAGCCAATTTTTACCATCAGCTGAAAGTTATTCCAGCCAGGTTTGACACAATTTCACCTAAAATGGGTGTCTCTTGTTGGCTGAGAGGAAAAGTGGGAGTAATTTATTTTTCACTTGTTGGTGACCAGGTCCCAGCATCACTAATTCATAGCGTGACAGAACAGGGATCCCAACGTCATCTAGACGTTCAGAGCAGTGATTCTGTGTTTTATGTACCTGAATATGACCAGGAAAAAGTAAAAAACACTGTAGTCAACTGTTTTGATAGTGAATAAATCATGTTAAGTCCCTGTGAAAACAAAAAAGGTGAACTTCCAGTTCCAGCTTCTTAACTGTGAGGATTTGCTGTTTCTTTATATAAAGTGATACTGAACAGTCCATCTGAATTTGTCAACCTGGGCTTTTAAGGAACTGTGATCAATTTATAGACCAAACAACTTACTTATTATTCAAGAATCTAACTTGTCACGTCAAGCTCAGAGGCAATAATTTTCATTATGTTTTAAACTTTTACATACTGGACCATTTTGTAGAAGGAAAAATGAAGGATGTGGATTGAGACATTATATCTGTGTGACCGAGGAGAACAGGATGTGATTACAGTTTTTCATGACAATGTCATACGACATGGTGTGAAAACATCTGTGTTGATATGGTTTTCCAAAATTTACGACGTGAAGCTTTTACTAAAAGGGAAAAGATTAAAAACTCTGATCACACAGGAACTGAACGTAGTGTTCTCATCGAGCCTTTTTGCGCAACTAAATCTTTTTATGCCGTTGTGGCACTTGAGGAGCGAGCAGGAGTATCATTATTAACCTGACCGCTCCGGATTGTCTCAAGGCAAATATGAAACATCTGAACTGTTAAACTGGCACCGAGTAGTTTGGCAAAGTTTCCACCAGACAGACTGTTGTGATGCCGTATTGTGAACCTGTAATACGTGTAAATATAAAATTAGAAATCTGTAACATAACAAACTATACGGAGGCAAACGAGAACCACTGCATTGCGTGGTGTATGAGGTTGTTGGAGTGTGTGGCATTTCTTCATTTTAGCTTAATCTGTTCGGTTTGGTTAGTGAAGGTAGATGCGGTTTAAAGCGGAAAAATCTCAGTTCGGACTCTGAGGTGTCCTTTCTGTCGCTGCCTCGATTCAGCGGGTTCAGCGTCCTGATGGCTTGAGGTACGCTGGGATCAGATCAGCCCTGCACATCTGCCCCCAACCCCCCACCCCATCCCCCACCCACCCGACCTTGACCCCTCCCTCCTCCACCTCTCCAGGTCAGTCGGGCCCCGTGGTGGACACCGAGGCCTGGGGACCGTCGCTGTACTGGCCTCCGCCTCCGCTGCTCCCGCCGCCCACGCCCTCGGGCTCCTCCTGGCTGGGGGACGCCTCATCGCTTGGACCTCCCCTGGACGTGACAGAGGCGGTGGTGGTCTCGGGGGAAGCGCTGTGGGCCTCTTGGGGGGCGCAGCCTGGGTGGTTCTTGCGGAAGTGCTGATTGAGGATGGCCTGGAAGGGGAAGCTCTTGCCGCAGACGTGGCAGTGGAAAGGCTTGTTGCCGGTGTGCTTGCGGATATGGTACTCCAGCTGGTCCTTTCGGGTGTACTTTTTCCCGCAGATGCGGCAGACAAAGGGCGTGATGCCCATGTGCAGGCGCATGTGGCGGTCCAGGCTTCCCTTCTGGTTGAAGGACTTGCAGCAGTAGATGCAGGTGAGCCGGGGGTTGTAGCGGAACCAGCGGTCTCCTACCTGCTCCCGTAGGTAGTCCTCGTAGCCGCCCATATCAAATGCTGCGTGCTCCTCCCCCTGACAGGCAGAACACAACATTAATACACCCCAAGACCATGACTCAAAACCGGGATTTCCTCTTAATCTGTGTGTGGAAATACGATACTTCTAAAGTACTGACTGAAATGTGTCCTTCAGGCATTTCTAGTGGCCACAGAGGTTCTAGGGGTCTTGGAGAATCTGTGCCAATGAAAACTGAAGCTGCTCTGGAGGCTCATGTTAGAACAACACCTTAGAAATAGACGTTATGCTGGGTTTTACACCCTTCAGCATATTATGTAGAGGATCTTAAGGATGCTCTAGGGATCCTTTTCGGAGGTTATGGCCACTGTGTAGGACCAAGGAGTCCCTTGGATGTTTCTAATGGTCGTAGTGATCATTGAGCCTGTTTTTCCGAGTCTTTGGGGAGGTTCTGTTGGCCACAGAGAAGGTTCTAACACTGTTTAAGGGGTTTCTAGTGACTACTGATGATATTCTAGGGGTCTTTGAAGAGGTTCAAGTGGCCAGTGAGGATGTCCTAAAAGTCTTTCAGGGGATTTTATTGGTCATCGAAGAGTAGGGTTCTTATGAGAGATTACAGAGATCCTTTAGGGCATTATAGTGGCAAGGTTTCGTGTTTTTTTTTTAAAGAGAGATTCTAGGGATCACGGAGGGGATCTATGGGGTCCTACATGATGTTCTAGGTCTTTGGGTAGGTGCTGGGGTCCTTTAGAAGTTTCTTAGGGTAATTTAAGAGGTTCTAGTGCTCCATTAGGAGACAGAGGTTCTATTGAGCACTGGGGAGTTTCTAGTGGCCACCGAGGAGGCTCTATGGTTTCTTTATGAGTATGTAGGTCGGATTTAATACTTTCTAGAGGTCACTAAGGAGATTCTATGGACATCTGAGGAGATTTGAAGGTTTTTAGGAGGTCCTGGTGCAAAATGAAGATGTTCTAGCATTTTTTAAGGAGACTGCAGGGGTCCTCTCAGTTGTTGCTGGCGCTTTTCACCACACCAGATGACTCAGTATGGATATAGAGTTCCACAAACTTGGAGAATCTATGACAAGGAGGCCTGAAACTGTTTTGGAGGTCCGAACGTAGAAAACCACTGTCTTAACTCACTGTACGAACTTGGAAAAAAGTATTAGGGAATCTAATTAGATACTTGTGGTTTATATGTTGCTAAATTATTTAGGCACATTGCAAGCTAATGCCACGCCTTGTCAATGAAAGACAACTAATGATTAACATACAGCATTATACTCATTCTGCATAAATTAGTCAATGGTAAATCTACTGTGTCTATGACTCACATATCAGCAAAATTACAGTCAGAACATCAGAAACCAAAGATATTTTTCCTGCTTTTCCTGTTTTTCACTTTTGTCTTCATTTTAGTGAATTTCCCAGATGTACAACTATTCACAGGGACGTATATAGAAACATTTTATATAAGGAGGGCGACTGAAAGTTTAAATCCGTCCTCATGTCCCAATAATCAGGTAATGGGCCCAATATTTACTGAGCAGAGACATCCTGCTGTGACCTTTGTTACTATGGACATTGGTGCTGTCAGGTCTCATGTTCTGGATCTGAACCAGGCTTGTACACATTCGGATTCAGATTTGAGAAGTTAATTATGTTCGTTACATAATTTCTAGTTACAAGTCACTTAGTTTTATAGTTTGCCTTCGGACCCCAACACCAGTGAGAGGATGAGGAGGTGCTCGCCAGTGCTGGCTGGCCCCCCCCCCCCCGCAGACCTCTGCATCCTGGGCCAATCAGAAGATTAGAGGCCTGAGCTAATATTGTCTGTTTCATACAGGGGCTGAATAACAGGCAGCTTGAGATAAATGAGAGCTTTGTTGTAATCTGTGAGTCATGCAAAGCTTCTCTAGTGGAGTCTCAGAATAAAGTTACAGAGCTGGAACTGAGTGCGACCGGTTCAAGGTAAATCTGTTACAGACCTCGGGCTAAATGAATAAAACCAGACCGGACCAGTACCTGGGAGCTCGGCTGACGCAGTTCGTCCGCCCTGTTCGGAGACTCACTCTTTGCTCTGTGACGCTCCGCCAGGACGACCACACTGCCAGTGGGGCTGAACCTGGAAGACAAGCGCACTCTTACACACACCGACACCAGGCGTCCAATCAGAACCGGGCTCGGCGCATCGCCGCAGCGACTCACCTGTCAGTCTCGCTGAAGCTGGAGGACGGTTGGATGCTCCGGGTCCCCAGCGCTCCTATCGGCCCTGTCATCAGCGTGCTGCGTCCCGTCGTGTCGATCATCACGGTGGCCCCCTCCTCCGCCGGCCCCCCCTCCTCCTGGTGCTCTCCCGCTCCAATCCAGTCCTCCATCCTCTCAGTCTTGATCCTGACTCCATCCAGGCCGCCGCCCTCCTCGGCGCTGCCGCTCCGCTCCGGCTCGCTGCTCGTCTCCACGTACCACTGGCCAGCCCTGTTGATGCGGAGGATCGGCTCTTTGCCGGCTCTGCCCGCCGCTGCGGCCCCGGGCCCCTCCAGCCCACTGTGCTCCACGGTCGGGAGCGGGCTGATGGGCTCCTCGGCGGGGCTGACCGCCTCGCACACCTCAGAGGCTCCCCGGGGGCCCAGGAGCCGCAGGCCGCCGTGACGCCCTGCTCCTCGGACCGCCGCCTCCAGGGTCCTGCCAACCCCGGAGCTCCGCGCCTCCTCCTCCCTGGACTCCTCGTCCAGATCGGCCAGGCTGATCTTCAGGTGGATGCCCTCCAGGATCTGGGTGCAGCGGTCGATGATGTGCTGCATCTGCAGGAAGCTGGCGGCCGTCAGGTAGCTGATGATGTCGGCGAGCTGCAGGCAGAGGCGGCCCGTGTAGCAGAAGGACAGCAGCTGCTCGAACACCGAAGGGTTTCGGATCACCGTCAGTGACACGGTGCTCATCTGGCTCAGAGACATGTGGTCCCGGAAGTACGGCGAACTGGCGGCCAGAACCACCTTGTGCGCGCGGAAACTCTGGCCCTGAACGTTGACCACGATGTCACAGAGGCGGCCCTGGACACGCAGCTGGTTCAGGTGCGTCAGGACCGAGTTGCTGAAGTCCGGGATGTCCAGCTGTATGCTGCCTGAGCGCTCCATGCTGTGGCCTGCGGGGACACTGCGAGGACGGGACAGAGTCAGGATTGAACTGGCACCGGATGAGGATCGGACCAAGTTGGCGCCCGAACCGGTTGTGACTGGGGTTTGTGGTAAAGGATGTCACGGCAGATGCTGTACACCGGTTATTAAGGGTGATGGCGACATAGCAGTGACATCACTGATTGGAGGTGTGGCCACAAGATACGCTCTGTGCACAGAGTCGGCCCACAGGGGGCGGTGTAGCTCAGAGAGGAGGATTTCTATGGCAGACAATAGGAATCCTTTCAGTCTCCATGTTCTACCTGGTCCGACCTGTTTACATCTGTGATTAAGAGCAACACCTGGCTATAATTCAGCAGCACAAACTACCCCCCGCCCCCCCAGCGCAATCCTGCAGGTGAACAAACACCTCTGTGAGAATTTACCCCGGGACTGGTGGACCGGACCTAATGAACCAGATCCCGACCGTAGACCCTCCTTCTACAAGTGGGTCAGGACCCGCGCCGTGGTGTCAACGGTCGCACCTGCCGGGCTGAGGTGAGGAGGCTCTACGGACCCAAGTAACCACCGAGGTCACCTGATACCCGTCAACTGGCGCATTAAATCTCCAGAACCTGGTCCAGCTGGTGAATAAACAGTCATGGACTGGGACCACGTATAACGGTGTAAGCCCCACGTGAAAGCATCCCAGAATCAGATCCAGATCAGAACCAAACCACGATACTACAACAAGTCTGATCCGAATCAGCGCCGGTCTGAAACGGGGGACCAGGTAAACCTCCAGGTGTGCAGAACGGCTCTCACCTGAAAGGGGCAGGGAAAGGTCGGTTCTGGTTTCAGGGCGCGATCTTGTCGAGGTTTCGGTCCCGCAGCTAGCTGAGCATCGTTAGCGGGAGAGGGAGACGACGGCGGCTCGGCCCGGCCCGGCCCGGCCCGGCAGGCTGCGGCTCCACCCGCCGCTCCTCCAGGTTCCGGAGCTCCGCGGCTCCAGCGGCGGTCGCGTCGTGTTCAAGGCCGGAGAAGAGCTGCTGAGCTCGGGCTCGGGTCCGTCTGCAGCCTATCTGCCGCCATTCCGCTGGAAGTCCGACTCGGTTCAGTGCTGGTTCGGTGTCGGCGGAAAGCTGCTGATTCTCATCTTCCTTTTTCACGGCAGAAGGGCCGAGGCTGCGGGGAGGAAAGAGGGAAGGAAGAAAACGCGCGGGGCATGCTGGGAGATGTGGTTCACGCCCTGCAGGCGAGCCGGCCGGGCGGCTGCATTAAAGACTTCACTACCCAGCATGCACCTGTGTGCAGAGGGGTCATGATGGCACTTGGAGTTTGGCAAAGTGGAGTTGTCCCTCTCAAAAACGCACGCACGCACGCACACACACACGCGCGCACAGCATCGGAAGAAGTACTCAGATACATAACTGAAGTAAAAAATACTCCATTACTAGTAAAAGTATTGGGTTCAGTTATGATCAGCTACATCTACTTAAAGTACCAAAGGTTAAAATTCTTGTTTTGCCAAATGGCTCTTCTCACACTTTAATGAACATCCCATTATTATTATTACTGATTATTGATTGTTACTGATGCATTAGTGTGTCAGTTGGTGGCGGCGGAGCTGGTTTGTGGTCGGCGGCTCTATACAGACGTCTCTGTCTGTTGAGCCCCAGAGGCCTCGTGCTGTGGACCAGTGAGAATATTTGAACTAGATGAACCGTCAACACCAGCAGGAGAAGTAGGAGCGAACTGAGAGTGACTGCAGGTAAAAGTAGAGCAGCTCAACCCACGGACGGAGGCAGGAATCAAAAGAAACCCCTAAAGGCAAAATACAGACTCAGCAGCTTTTACCTAAGAGACCAAAAACCACGTCCGCTCACTGCTAGTTACCTATTCCGTCAGTAGTTACATGTAGTATAGACTAGAATAAAGTACTCACGTTAAGTACTAGTACCTCAAATTCGTTCCTAAGTACAGTACTACTAAGTTAAAATCTACAAAGTTACCTTCCAGCGTTGATCAATTAACAGAAGTGCCAGTTAATTTTCTGTTGATCAAACAACTGATGAACATTATACTGAAACCATGGAAACAACAGTTCAACATGGAGGGAGTTTACAGCGGTTCTTCCTCTAACTGCAAAAGACAATAAATAACATCAGAGGTTTTTTTTCAATTCAATTCAATTCAACTTTATTTCTATAGGTCCATATCATAACAAACGTCTCAGGGCACTTTTCATATAGAGCAGGTCCAGAACAGACTCTTCATAGTTATTATTTGCAGAGATACAACATTTCCCCCAATGGGCAAGAATAACTCCCTTTAACAGGGAGAAACGTTGAACAGATCCTGGGTCATGGTCGGGGGGGGGGGGGGTCTGCCTCGACCAGCTGGGTTGAGAGTGAGAAAGAGAGAGAGACAGAGGCAGGAGGGAGGAGAGAGAGCATAGCACAATAATGGGACTAATAGCTATATATACTATAGTTACACTAACAGGGCTGATGATATTACTATTAGAACTAAATTAAATGGTAACAGTAGCAATCATCATAATTAAAGCAGTGAATGTTGATCAGGCTCATGGGGCAGTAGATGGTTCTACAGTCCTGGATCCAGACTCTGCAGCATCAGAGGTAGAAAAACCTGCAGAAAGCAACAGGAGGAAGAAGAGGAGAGAGGAGCCTGGTGCATCATGGGAAGTCCCCAACAGTCTAGGCCTATAGCAGTATAGTGAGGGGATGGCTCAAGCTAATGCTGAGCCAGTTCTAACCATGAGCTATATCAAAGAGGATGGGTTTAAGCCTCCTCTTAAATGTGGAGAGGGTGTCTGTCTCCTGGACCCAGACTGGAAGATGATTCCACAGCAGAGGAGCCTGAGAACTGAAAGCTCTGCCTCCTCTTCTGCTTGTGGAGTCTCTAGGAACCACCAGTAGGCCTGTGTTCTGGGAACAAAGTGTTCTACCGGGACAATAACGTACTAAGAGCTCTTTAAGACAGGATGGTGTCTGACCATTAACGGCTTTGTAGGTGAGGAGGAGGATTTTAAATTGTATTATGAATTTCACAGGGAGCCAATGCAGAGAAGCTAACATAGGAGAGATATGATCTCTTTCTGGTTCTTGTCGATACTCTCGCAGCAGCTTCTGAATCAGCTGGAGACTATTAAATGTTTTATTGGGACAGACTGATAATAATGAGTTGCAATAATCAAGCCTAGAACTAACAAAAGCATGTACTAGTTTATCTGCATCATTTTGAGAAAGGATTAGTCTGATTTCATATTGTGGTGTTGCTGCTTTTACTTTGTACTTCAGGTGACATTTCGAGCAATTTCATCATTTCCGCTTCGCTGCTCTCACTCATTTTGTGTTGTTGGACATGAGCTACAGCTTCGGCTTCATACCTTCACTTCAACCGTCGATTCAACTTTTTTCAGCCCTGCACTAAAGTTTTACCTCTTTTCACCTGTTAATTTTTACTATTTATATTTCAACATTTATCAGCGATTGTGTTTCAGCTGCCACTTCCTTTTCTTTAACAATGTCTTCAACTTCGCTTGTTTCTCTCATAAAAATACTTTTCAATAGCTACAAATACTCAGCTTGTTAAAAATGTTTTAGGTGATCACAGCTACAAAACTGAACTTTTCCCAAGGTTTGTATTGTCATGTCTACTGTTTGTAGCCTTATTTCCAAGCAGGCCGAGTTTCATCAGCTTCTCTGATGGGTTTTGTCCTGGAACATGGACTGTGTGTTTATATCTCTGTCTTTATTAAGCGCTAACAAGCTGACATTCAGGAGTTAAACAGTGCAGACAGACTGACATAGTTTAGGCTGGACGGGAACAACACACACAGAAAATTAATGGATTAACTGATCAGCTGAAACTGAAACTTGAAGGGGCGTGGTCACCATGGTATCAGCTGAATCAGCTGGAGACTATTAAATGTTTTATTGGGACAGACTGATAATAATGAGTTGCAATAATCAAGCCTAGAACTAACAAAAGCATGTACTAGTTTATCTGCATCATTTTGAGAAAGGATTAGTCTGATTTCTGCAATATTACGAAGGAGAAAAAAGTCAGTCCTTGAAGTTTTTCAATACTTATTAACCTCCAATTCATTTCTTCCTGTTTTCAGGATGCTGTCTGCAGCTATTTTAATATATAATATCAAATAACGCTCCTTCATACTGTCCCTGTGTTTGTGTCCAGGTCTGATGTGAATCAGGTTTAAGGGGCTTAACCGGTAGAAGAAGTTCTCAGATCTTCAAGTAAAAGCATCAGGATGCAGATTTCTGAATAAATAAAGTAAATATGGAGATGATTTTATGACTTAATACACTGCAGGGATCAATTAAGTCTGGTCTTAACATATAATTAAAGGATTATATTCAGTATTAATTACATCAATCTTCAAAGTAACTCAAGTGATCTAATAATTGTAGTGAATTAAAAGTAACAAAATGTTGTAGTACTTGAGTAGATCTACTTAGTTACCACCCAAACCAACATTTGAGGAAATTTTCCTTGAGGGCTTTTGATTGATTGATTGATTTAATTGATTGAGTCCTGTGCTGCAGCACTCTCAACCACAGGAGGATTTTCTGGGTCCAGTGCTTGTAAACCAACATGTCCCTTCAGGTAGCATAGACACGTGTTCACCTGGATGCTCACTGTGATTGGCTGTGACTCAGGATAAATCTGATCAATAACTAACACTGTGGTCTGTTCAAATAATTCTGGTTAAAAATTTCAGAGTAGATCGACCTGAAGTTTCCACAGATTAAAACAAGTCAGACTGAATCTTTAGAAGTTCACTTTTCCAGCCACATGGTTAGATTGTATATTCATATCCGTATTTCTCAGAGTGATATTTTTCATCTTTTTAAGATTTTAACAGTTAAACTAGATCCAACTGATCATAATATACAGAATAAATGTTTATATTATCTCATCCACTGTCACAAAAAGAAACCAATCCGAAAACGAACTGCGCCATCGACGTCCAGCTCCGGGATTCATCACGCAGTTTGATGTTGTGTCCCAATGTGGCCACAGGGAGGCAGCACACCCTCGTACCAGATCCGAATATCACTCCTCCTCTCCTCCTCTTTTTCTTCTCCTCTTCCTCTCCATTTTTCCTCCTCCTCCCTTCCTCTTCCTTCACCTCCTTTATTTGTCACTGACCTCTCCCCCTCCTCTTTCCTTCTCTGCCTCCTTCACAACCTCGTCTTTCCGTTGAAGGTTTTAAGGTGACAAAGGCTTTAATCCATGTGGGCTCATTCTTTAAAATACCCCAGTGTGTATCGACGCTCCTGCCTCCTCAGTCCTCAGGAAAGAGGGAATGATTTTTCCTCTTTAAAACCATTAGTTCAGACTTGAAATCAGCCCCACCTCACGGCCATGGGTCAATACTGTGACTCTCTTTAGTTTTAGATTTGTTTCCATATGCTTTTGTGAAGAAAAGTTGCTGAAGGGTCTGAAAAGTCAATAAATCTAGCGGGGAAGTCACTATGTTGTCATTGCTGCCTGTAAATGCCCCTGATGATGTAACAATAACTGTTTGGTTCAGTTCACTTTGAAAAGGAAACAACAATGGAGAAGCTCGGAAACAAAGCCGTCCAACCAATGGCGTAACTTCATCACTCAGTCAGACAGTCACTGATATTCGTGTTTGTGAGGGGGGGGCTGTTATTGTCCAGCCTAAAACTAGGAATAGCATGTTTTAGAGACGACAACTACCTAAGGACCATTTTTCTGTTGTTTGAAGAGAATATCTCTCATTCGTATAACTGTCTGTGTCTTTACCAGATTTTCAGATCAATCCTGGTTGTTTCCTCTCACAGTTATTAAAAAGATGTGAACCTCAGTGAAGGTTAGAACTGAATTCAGTCCCTTTACATTCACTTATAGTGAAAGAAAACCTCAAGTTGTCTTTGTACCGACTCTGTTCCAAAGTGGCTCCAGCAGCTGAAACTGTAAACTCTTCATGTTAAATGGAGAATTATGACTTTTCAAACTGAGCAGATGTAAATGAGACAATACCTGTGATGTCTGTCTGTGACGATTCATCTGGTTCATCTGAAGTTCACGGAACAGTTTTTGTTGAGTTCAGTGAACTTCGCTCTTTGAACTAATTAGCTAACCTGAGTTCAGTTAACTGACTATTATAAGGCAGAGATGGAACCCACTGAACCAGACCTCAGATCAGTCTGGGTCAGACCCTGAGGTCATCAGCTGACCCTGAACTTTGGCTCCAATCAGAAGAAGTGCATTTATTTATATTCATGTGTCTGCAGGGACACGCAGAAGGCTCCTCCCCCCTCGTCTCAGAGGTCAGAGGTCAGCTGCAGCAGGATCAATCTCAGTCATGAAGACAGTAAGAGGTGAGTCCCAGACTGGTTTATGGTCTATGGTGTGTTATCCTGGAAACCTGAGTTCAGCTGAAACCGTTTTACCAAGCTGTTAACCAATACCGAAAATACAAACACACAAAAATTTGGTCAAAGGTTTTCAACATAAGGTCTATTTAGTCAGTTCCTCTGAGGTTTTCAGCCACATAACCAGTGATGTAAAGTACATTTAGTCTAGTACGGTACTTCACTTCAGTCTTTACCTGAGAGTTTCCGTTTCCCACTGCTTTATATTTCTACTCTGCCACATCTCAGGGGGAAATGTTGGACTTTTCACTGCTCCACATCTGTTTAAGAGCTTCGCTTTCTTTAATTCACAACCAAAAATAAGATCATCTCACATAATATCATGTAATGTTGCAGTAATTCTGACTGAACACACCTGCTCAGGTACATGAGCACAAGTCTACTGGGATTTATGTTTGTTACTGTGTAGCAGCACACTTTAGTTTAAAACCATTATTAATTATGTATAATCAGTATGATAACATGTAACAATTGTTTTATAACAGACTGTAATTTGGTTTGTAAGCAGTTATGCAGAAACAAATCCTCTATAATATAAAAGTACTCACATACTGAGTAGTTTTACTGCAGATACTTTAAGTACATTTTGATGTAAATACTTACTGTATGTAGTCTTACTCAAATATGATGGTCCTGCATTTGTAACAAAGTAATTTCATATCGTGGTGTTGCTGCTTTTACTTTGTACTTCAGGTGACATTTCGAGCAATTTCATCATTTCCGCTTCGCTGCTCTCACTCATTTTGTGTTGTTGGACATGAGCTACAGCTTCGGCTTCATACCTTCACTTCAACCGTCAATTCAACCTTTTTCAGCCCTGCACTAAAGTTTTACCTCTTTTCACCTGTTAATTTTTACTATTTATATTTCAACATTTATCAGCGATTGTGTTTCAGCTGCCACTTCCTTTCCTTTAACAATGTCTTCAACTTCGCTTGTTTCTCTCATAAAAATACTTTTCAATAGCTACAAATACTCAGCTTGTTAAAAATGTTTTAGGTGATCACAGCTACAAAACTGAACTTTTCCCAAGGTTTGTATTGTCATGTCTACTGTTTGTAGCCTTATTTCCAAGCAGGCCGAGTTTCATCAGCTTCTCTGATGGGTTTTGTCCTGGAACATGGACTGTGTGTTTATATCTCTGTCTTTATTAAGCGCTAACAAGCTGACATTCAGGAGTTAAACAGTGCAGACAGACTGACATAGTTTAGGCTGGACGGGAACAACACACACAGAAAATTAATGGATTAACTGATCAGCTGAAACTGAAACTTGAAGGGGCGTGGTCACCATGGTAACAGCATTAAAAGCCATACGCAAGCTCATTCCTGCCAAAATTAAATAAATTAATGATGAGGACGTTAAGGATGATGGTGATTGGATTCTTAAAGCGTGAAATCTCTCTAAGAGGTTCTGAGTAGCAATTTGAAAGATAAAAATCATCTAGTGGTATTTTCAAGTTTTTATTTCTTAAGTCATATAAAACAGTTTAGGAAACAATCTCGCCACAAGGTCTATTTTGTAGCTATTCTTGAGCTTTCAATCATATCACATGATCTTCATCAGCACATGGAGTTGCCCAGTTGTCATGGGCCAGCGGATGTTTAAATTTACATTATTTGAGCGCTTTAAAGACTTTAATGTTAAAAACTTCACTAATCACCTTGAAATATGCAAATGAAGATCATGTGATATGATCAAATTCTCCATAACAGTTACTAAATGGAGCTGGAGATGAAACTGTTTTGTCCACAAGGTTGAACCTAAACTTAATTTATTTTTGGCAGAATTGAGCTTCCGTAGCTCTGAGACACGACTGAACAGGCCTGAAGAGAGATTTTTACTCCTGGTTTCAAATATAAATTAATGTGACTAAACAGAAATCACCACTGATGACAACAACAGACAGGGAATTGAAAATACACTCTGACAAAAAGTTTCTACAATGCTTACACAGTTAACTTTACAAAAACCACATCAACAACACGTGAATTCAGAGTCCAGGTGCATCTCACGCTCATTTCATGCCTTAATTATCAGCTTTACATCAATTCTGACATAATTAGAAACAGTTTCTAGTCAGATGTGAAAGGTTTAGTTCATTAGATGACTGAAGCAGTTTGCACATTTTAACCTGATGTTGCTGTCAAAAAGAGCTGAAAAGCAGAATATGTCAGAAAAAAATTATCCGGAGCAGGTTTTCAGCATCATGTACTGTGGTTCCTCTGCTTCTTCACCGTAGATTCACCAACACTTCCAGTAACCTGGGCCTGATCCTGTTCCATGTCTCTGTCGGTCATGTGACCAGCTGCACCTGTTCAGGTTTGTAGCTGAGGTAACTATCTGTGTCAGGACTGTTGCTACTGGATGAATGAGTAGTGAAGAATGTATTGGTCTTAGTTTAAATAGAGAAACAGCAGAGCTCTGGACTACAGCTACTGAAAAGGCCGAGAGCTGAACCTCAGCGCTCCTGAGGTTCATGGCGGCAGCAGCTGGAGCTGTGGCGAGCTCCAGAGAGATCAAACCTCTCATCCTGAAAAAGAGGTAAAAATAACCAGCTCCCCACAGTTCAGTGCACCGTTTGCTTTCAAGCCCAGACAGTGCTGGACGCAATCTGCACAAACTTTGTAAGATGACATCTTTGAATCGGATCCCATTAACGTCCCTCGACTGTTTTGTTGTAGCTGGAGTATTAAAACATGATATCAGAGCCTGTTTACATGTTCATGTTCCCAAAACGGCCACTAGACCTGTTTCACTGCTGCAAAAAGTAAGTGTCGCTGTGCCCCCCCCCCCCCCCCCGCCAGCGGCTTCCAGAAACAGTTTACTCTCGTTATTATTTCAAGTCGGACAGAAGCACACATGGTGGCGGACGGGTCTGATGGTGCTGCTCTGCCCCTAGTCACATAGTTTTTCCGGACGTCAACCCGTTAAAACGTGAAGCTCCCGCCTGGTCACACACGGGACACGTGAGCTCTGAATTCACGTGGTGGTTTCCACATGTGAAGTGTGTTTAAGAAAAGTGGAGGAAACAAAACAAAATTTACATGAATTAATCTGTATTTCTTAAATATTCGACAGCTGTGTACTTAAGTTCTACAGGTTCTAGTTGTTCTTAGAGGGTCAGTATATAGTCTGGTTCTTCTTCTACAAGGATCAGTAACGTGTTCTACGAAGCCCAGATCATAATTCGTCAGGACACACAAATGATTTGCAACCTTCGCAATGCTTCAACTGTCTGGACCAGTCCAGGTCCCGAATGAGCCTGGACCTCCATGATGAGTTCAGATAAACCTGAACCTGAAGTGTAGCTGCATTTTGGAGCAGAAACCCTGAGGTCGACAGGTGAAACCAGACGATCCTGCTGCAGGTGTGCTGATGCATTCTGACGACTCGTTCCAGGCGTGAGCTTCATACGGACTGTGGACCTTCTCTGTCTGTGGGTTCACTGGTCCTAGTTTAACCAGTTCAAAGTCTCCATAAGTGCTGTGAGTCCTGATCAGCTGAAGCTTCAGATCGGTTCATGATGACGCCACCTGGCGGCGCTGATACCTGTTTCCTGTACAAACGCAAACTGTCCGTCTGGCCCCATACGTCTTCCTCTCCATGACTCATTGACGGCCGAGCGTTCGGACCCTTAGGACGACGAGGTGACGTTCCCCGAGGACGCCACCGTTGTCTCCCTAGGCGAGTACTCCACCTCCTCCTTGTTGGGGTGGGAGGAGTTATCCGACTTGCTTCTGCTGAACTCTGCGCCCACAATGGGCCCGGTGAACTTGGCGTTGGGCCGGATGCAGGCGGTGCAACAAAGCAGTGTCTTGAGGAATGCACGACGCATCTCGTTGCTGGTCAGTGTGTAGATGAGCGGGTTCATGGCAGAGTTGAGGACGGCGAGTGCCAGGAACCACTCCGCCTTGTACAAGATGGGGCAGCTCAGCGTCTCGCAGGCCACATCCAGCAGCAGGAGGACAAAGAGCGGTGCCCAGCAGGCGATAAAGCAGCTCAGGACGATTATGACGGTCTTTAGCAGCGCCATCGACTTCTCCGAACTCTTGCTGTTGGCACTGGCGTTGCCACGTCCGTTGGATACTTTGCGGAACACGAGTTTGCGGCTGCGGGTGCGCACTAGTGCATAGATCCGAGCATACAGCACCACGATGGCCATCAGGATGATGCTGAAGACGGTAGTGCAGAACAATATATAGGTCTTGTGGTAGAGCGGCAGCACAGTGGAGCACTGTGTCATGCTCTGGATACAGTTCCAGCCCATCACTGGCAGGCCACCCAGCACCGCCGCAATCATCCACACGGTGCTGATGAGCAGGAAGACGCGGCAGGCGTTGCCGTTGTTGTGCAGCTTCATCTTCAGCATGGTGAGGTGGCGCTCAATGGCGATGGCCAGCAGGCTGAAGACAGATGCCGCCAGCGCCACAAACATGCTGCCCTCCCTGAAGAACCACTGTGTGGGCGTCAGCTTGTAGGTGTTGGCGCCCGACAGCAGGATGTTGGCAGTGTAGACGACACCTGCCAGCAGGTCCGACAGCGCCAGGTTCCCAATGAAGTAGTACATGGGCTTGTGGAACTTCTTGGTCCTCCAGATGGTGGTCAGAACCAGGATGTTCTCCAGGATGATGAAGCAGCACACGATGATGAAGACCACCGAGTCGGCTTTCAGACCCGAGTCCTGCTCCGTCTTGCGGAACTTGCCGGTGTAGTTGTAGTGTTTGGCGATCAGGTCGGAGTAGCTGTGCTCAGCCATGGCCTGCAGCTGCAGGGTCCAGCAGGGGGGGTTGTGTCCTCAAACTTCAGGCCTTCATGTCAGGTAGTAACCCTGAGGTGGAGCAGAGAGAGTCCTGCTGTTGGACGAGGGCATGGTCCTGAGAGACATGAGACAGAAAACAGAATTAACTGGTCTCTGATCAGATTGTTAGAGGACAATAGCCGCTGTAAATCATCATGATTTCATTATAAACAAACACTCCAGTTCAGATTTTCCCAAAATTTTTCCTTCAGTTCACACTATTTTCTCAGACTAATGGTCCCTTTAAGAACCAGGACTCACAACCTGGCAGGAGATTAATAAACTGGTCCGTTGAAACCTCAGGGATCCTTGGAGTCAATTTTACAAGTTGAATAACTTTCAGAGTAGCTAAAACATTCCTTCAATTCACAGATTCACTGGTTTCATGAAAGCAAGTACGATGACGGACTGAAGAACAGGAGCAGGACTCGAGCCTCACCTGGGTTCAGACAGAACCACAAACCTGCTCAACATTAAACTGGTTCAGTAGAACTGTGAACTGGTCTCTGGTCAGCTCATCAGAGCACAAGACTCTGGACCAGACCAGAGACCAGAGACATGTAACCCTGTGAATTTAACAGTTTTATCATAAAATCTTTTATTTCCTGAGATTATTCTGAGAAAAGAGGCAGAGAGAGAGAGAGAGAGAGCTGCCCAGTTCATAAAACCCTCAAAAATCCTTAGCGGAGACGGGATCCATCAGACGGATCCCTAAAACCTGGACCAGCTGGTCCCTGATCAGAATCACCTCGATCTCTGTGGTTTGATAAAAGTCGCACTCAGACTTTTTATCATTTAAAAACAGTTCTGAGGCTTAGACGCGGTTCTGGTCCCGGTCCGGTTCAATGAACCCTCCCGTTAATTACACCACTAATATAACTTTATATTCTCCAATAAAACGGTCGTTTCTGCCTTTTGCTACAGTCAAAGCAAAAATAGACACTTTGACGTCACTTCTTTTTAACTTGGAATAAAAAACGTGAAACTGAATCTAGTGCGTTTTTATTCTGCGCTGAAAAAAATGAACAAACACTGAAGTTTATTCTCCGCAAACGTTTTAACTTCGGCTTCAGTCGCAAATTAACGGCGAATAAAACGATGTGAAAGAGGAAAAAAGGCGGTTTTTTACCTTCAGGCAGAGTCCGGAGGAAAAGAGTCCGACGACGGAGACAGAGACGGAGACGGAGCAGAGAGAGAGAGGGAGAGAGGGGCTGAGCCCGCATACACTAAGACACACTGAGACACACAGACAAACATGACACACAGCGATGATGATGATGATGATGACGATGATGATGATGAGGATGTGAACCTCCTTCAGACCTCATCGTGTTTTTGCTCTTTGATTTTTCATGGAAACTGATCAGATCAATAATGAAAGTGAGAAATGCATCGATCCTCCTGTTCTGCTGAGTCCACCGCCAGTGGCAAATATTCTAAACGGCCCCTTACCACTTGGCTTTTACTGGAGCTTTAAACCAGATAGAATTAGTAAGTAAGGAGATCTTGTGTTTAGAGTTTTTCTTTTTTTATCACAGTGTTTATTCATTTTATTTCCAATATAGAAGAAAAATAACAGACTCAGTTTAGTTTTATAAATATATCAATAAAAATGTACAATAAACGATAACAAGTCAAAGAGTTGTGGAAATAAATAAGAAAATAATCTATGAAAACAAACTGAGCAAATAAAATGTAAAAACTGAAGATGTGAATAAAAAATAAAAATATCAAGAATAAACTGAGTAAAATTAAACTAGAATAATCAAGGATCCTATCAAGTTGTTGTGGACATTTAGTTTCTAAATAAAATCTGTACAACAACAAATCAACTTGATTAAAAAACAATAATAACTGTAATTTATAACAATATATTATGACAATATAAAATTCAAAATAATAATAAATGGTAGAGAAACACAGATATCAGTTCTTTTGTTTCCTGTGTGGGAAACATCCAGCTGGAACCCCCCTCCACCACCACCACCCCCTCCATATTGACCAGGCTGATCTGACCTCTGACCTCCATCATATCCATGTGAGTGTGTGTGTGTGTGCATGCCTTGGGGGGTGGGGGGTCCAGTTTTAACAGAAGGAGTCAGAGTCTAGAGACAGGAGGACGTGATCAGACTGAACCAACTGGTAAAACTCATCACCTCCTTCTTCCTCCTCAGCTGCTGAAGGTTCGTCCATGTTTTACCAGGTCAAGAGTTTTCCTCTGAGGTCAGAGGTCAAAGAATGTACACATCGTTGAGACCTTGACATCAGAACGTAGAAATAAATCTGTTAGTAACTGAGCTAACAAGCTTGCTAGTTGTTTGTGGCTGCTCAGTTCTGGAATACAGAACCAGTTATTAGTTATTAGTTATTAGTTCTGATTAGCAACATTATCAATGAAAACAGCCTTTTAGTCACACTATTAACTTGAGGTTCCTGAACTTTCATTCACGAGTTGACAACATGATGAGTTTACACTGCTGCTCCTGAGTTTTTCATCTGCCCGGCACCGACCGTGGGGCATGATGGGAACTGCATCGCTTGGCCAAGTCCAGTTGAGTCCAGGACGGACTGGTGCTGGACCGGATCAGCCGGACAGCGCTACAAGACTCTATAGTCCCGATCGATCTGGTAGACAGTGAACGACTGTCGCCAGAGAGCTAACTGCTAAGATGGTAGCTAGCCTGGATCAAGCTAAAGCCCCAGTCAGTCCCAGTCAGTAACTAAGTACATTTATTCAGTTACTGTACCAAATTACAGCTTCCAGACACTTGTGCCTTTCTGAAGTGTTTACTTTTATTTACTTTCTCCTCCACCAAATTTCAGAGTAAACATTGTTCATTTACTGCTTTATCTGTCGGTTTCAGCTGCAACTTATTTTCAAATTAATTAGTAAGAAGTAGGTTTACCTGGTGACCCTCTAGAGGGCCCTGACCCCCAGGTTGGGAACCAGTAGACTAAACCATCTACCTGCGACCTGCACAGGTGTTTCAATGCCCAGACTGCTGTCAACCTCAGTTAAATAAAGTTTCTGTGTTGACGGTGATGTCACAGCAGGACGTGATGACGTGATACTACAACACGCCACTGCTGTGGCTGTTTACTACAGAGGTGCACTATGGGATCATCTCTCTGGTATGTGTTTGCTGTGAACTAATTTCCTGTCGAGAGCGGCTCCATTGTTCCAGACCTCTGCGAAACAACTGATCACACTGGAAAAGTGTTGAATTTCAGTCTTTTTCCCTGGTAACTGAACTGGCCATAAATACACTGAAGGACCCTCAGGAACCGTCAAGCATCAGAACAGAGTGCCACACTGAGAATATTCTGGAAATTTACTGGAAACATGTCAGGAACACACTGGAAATACCAGGAATGAACTGAGACTGAATCACTGGAATCAAACTGAGAAAACTGAAAATTTATGGGGAAAATACTGAGGAAACATTAGATGGAAATTTATTTCATGTTACGTATATTTAGGAATTTTCTCAGTATGTCCTTAAAATACCATTGGGACCATACTGGGGAATTTTATTGGCACCATCGTGGAAGTGAAAATCTATTGGGGCTATATTCAGATCATACTGGGAACACTGGGAATATACAGGCATTATATTGACATACTTAGATAATATTTTTACTAATAACTGGGTAAAAATTAGGAATATATCTGGGTAATACTGGAAACATACTGGGAACATACTGTAATTATACTGGAATTATACTGGCACCACAGTGGAATCAGTGGATTTATACTATAAATATACTTGGATCATACTGGGAACCCTGGGAATACACTAGGAGATATACTGGGAATTATATCCCAGTGATGCACTGTATTGGGACATACATTTCCAGTTTGCTTTTATCTCAGTATATTCCTATCATATCCTCCTCCCAGTGTTCCCAGTATGACTGCTTTGATTCCACTGGTTTGCCAGCATTGTTACAATACTATAAACCAGTCCAATATATAAATGTGATGTTGTGGCCGATCAGCATATAGATTGACACAAAGGAAAATGTAAAATACTAATAATCCAACCTGAGGTTTTTATTTGTGCTTGGCGACAGCCGCGTCTGAGCTGCAGGTGTTTGTTGTCGACACTGAAACTGCAGATACAACACACAGATTAACTACACACTGAGACACACACACACACACCTTATCTGTACCGTCCTGAGGCGACACAGATGGAGAATCTTCAAGGACATCGGTTCTCATGAGAACCTGTCAGCCATGTCATCTAAGAACAACCTGAGCTCTAAGCTCCACTAACAGACGTTTACTTCAAAAGAAATAACCTCAGTGATGCAGTGAAGACATTCGACCATTGTTAAATCACAGAGTAGATAGAAAACTGAAGTTATCAAGCCTGAGTTTTTCTTGCTCATTGGGGGAAATGTGTCTGTAAATAACAACTATAGAGAGTCTGGTCTAGACCTGCTCTATATGAAAAGTGTTCCTGACATAACAGCTGTTATGATGTGGTGCTATATAAATAAAACTGGATTGAAGTGAATTGAAATCACTGACACAAAAGCGAATCTTTTAGAAGTAGTTAGATCACAAGTCTAACCTCTACATTGACATCACATTGCTCTCCTCTGGATGATGACCATGGACATGACTGAAAGCTGTTCTTGAGGTAAGGCTGTTTGCTGCCATCTCTGGAAACATTTTAATAAACCGACCAGACGTTGAAAACCCAAACTGGAAAATATCAGAACCTGATAAAGTGTCACAGTCACAGTCTGAGGATTTATATTACACCAGGTCCAGGATCTCAGAGGGTCTGTGGTAGGTTTTCAGATCCTGCAGAGTTCTAAACTAAATGTTGTCATTGTGTTTTCAACTTTACAGAACAACACGTCCAACCCCACCCTCTCCACCCCCCTCCCCAAAAAAACCCCAACCACCCCCCAAGGGAAACGATGGCAAGCCGCCACACTCCTCTAAACCAGGGAAACAACGAATCACATCACAGGAAAACAGAGAGGAAGAAGCTGGCTAATGCTTTCCTGTCACACAAACACACACTCTAAAACATGCACACACTAACACACAAACACACACTGAAACACACACACACACTCACTCCCTCTCAGTCCAAACCATAATTACAGGCTGCAGATGTTCAGCTTTAAAGTTTCACTGCAGTGGAATGTTAGAGACCCAGCAAGACCAGGACTGTGACTGGGACCAGGACTGAGACAAGGAGGAAAATGAAGACGAAGACTGGGACCAGAAAAAGGATAAAGACAAGGTACAAGTTCAGGATCAAGAAAGGACAAACACCAAACCCGGGTGAAGACTCAGACAAAGACCTGGTCCAAGACTAAGAAAAAGACCGTGAACAGGTTCAGGACCAGGACAAAGGCAAAACCCAGAATTTAGGCCAGAGCAAAGATCAAGATGGGACCAAACAAAGAGCAGGACCAGGATCAACACCAAGACCAGACTGAGGACAGAGAACAAAACAATTACCAGGTCTATTGTAGTGTTTGTCTGTTACTCTGTACAAACGATTCTGATCTAGGACTGAAAGACAACCAGGACAAAGAGTGAGGCCGTGGATAATTGGTCCATCAGACCTACACCCAGACCAGGACTGTGGTCTGTAGTTTCTGTCTGTGGGTCTGCTGTTCCTCGGTTCCCCGTTTCCCTCCAGCCGTCGTCATGGTGACGCTCAGCTATGCAGAGTCTGAATACAGTCAGCAGCTCAGAGGAAAGAGGCCTTTGTTACCCACAACCCCCATCTCCTCCTCTCCCCTCCTCATCACCCCTATAGTCCCCCTTCTGTCCCCCCTCCAACATTTTCTGTTCATCTCAGCTCCGTTCTTTCTGACCAGAGAACAGGAAGCCAACCGTGCAACAGTCACGTCCAACACAACATGCTCCCAGTACAGTGCCAGTATATCACCAGTGTATCACCGGTATATCACCAGTATATCACCAATGTATCACCGGTGTATAATCGGTGTATCTTCAGTGTATCTTCAGTGTATCACCAGTGTATCACTGATGTATTACCAGTGTATCACCAATGTATTATCGGTGTATCACTGATGTATTACCAGTATATCACCAGTATATCACCGGTGTATCATCTGTGTATCATCCGTGTATCACCGGTGTATCACCGGTGTATCACCGGTGTATCACTGATGTATTACTGGTGTGTCACCAGTGTATCATCAGATTATCACTGAGGTATCACGAGTGTATCACCAGTATATCACCAGAATATCACCAATTAGTAACTTCTCAATAAATTAATAGGACCAGACTGGGAATGTATCCATAATATACTGGCACCATACAGTATTTTATCCTTTATATATTAGGATCATACTGGGTGACAATACACTGCAAATAAAATGGGAATGTTCTGTGTTCAAATTTTTATTTGAACACTGGTTTCAAAAGGTTTAATCTTATACAAAGACAAGATGTATTTTTTCAGCTTTGGCTCCAGAGATGACGATTTTTTAATCTGTGGATCAGCCTCTAACTAAATGTGATTGGTGCTAACACCAACTGCTCAGAGAAATGAATAAAACAGTGGAGGGGACATGTCCTCAGTGGAAGCTAGAAAGCTGGTCTGGAGTCTAGAGTCTGGACTTTGGACTCTGTGTGTGACTGTGGCCGTTTTCACTCTGCACAACACATGAAACCAGAAAGAGAAACAAGGACAGTCTGAAGGAGTGTAGCTGTTTCAGGAAGTTAACACCCGAACCCCGGAACAAACAAACATCAACAGGAATCCTAACACTTTTTTTTTTTACAGGTCCTGTGTTTCCCAGCTAATTTCCGCTAAACTTTCCTCATAATTCCCTAAAAGTTAGCTGATATTTAGCTGCAAATGACTAATGGGTTTCCAAGACCAATGCAGTTTGGTTCTAATTATAAGGGATGTGGAAAGAGTCAAACATAACAAGCAAGGTCTGAATAAATGTGTCACTTTCTCCATTTCTATTATGATAAAGACCAAACTGCGTCAGACTTAATTTTTGGGTTAATGGGAGCTAGTTTTTAAAAAATTATAAGGAAATTTTGCAGGAAATATGGATAAGGCTGTCTGAAGTTAAAATGAGTTTCTCTGTGTAGAGCCTCGAGAGTTTGTCTGGCTTCCATATTCACAAAGCTCTGATTGGATAAAATGTAAGAACAATCAAACTGTAATCACTGACTGGAGTTAGCATGCTAACAAGCTAGCCCTGGTACGTTTGGACATGTCCACCTCCACAGTCAAACAGTGTCATAGAAACAGAACCAGTCCATGTCCACTGCTCATGTTGTGTTTCAGCAAATATCAGACTTTAAGAGCAACATGATCCCCCCATTACCAGTATCAGTAATTACTTGTGGTGTCCCTCAGGGTTATATCATTGGACCTTTATAGTTTTCATTCAGTTAAACTTGCTTTACATGGTGTTTTTTGTCTGTCAGTCATTGTTCCTAACTTGTGATCAAACAGTTTCTTATTTCCATGTCCAGCAGTTACAGAGCAACATGATCCTCCATCTGAATCTGGTCTCTGAGACCACCTGATGAGTCTAAGTCCAGTATTCTCTCTTCTTGTAGCTCTGGATTTGGTCTCTCTTATTCTTTGTGAGTTTATCACTTTCAGACACTTCGACATTACACAGAAACAACAGAGCCACTGTTGAAGCTGCTGGTATCAATCTTTAACTGAAACAATAAATCATTGATACGAGCAGCTGTCTCTGTCTTTGTGATCAGATGATGATGAAGCAAAAGAATGAAAAGTTAGAGTTGACATAACTCAGACTGTAAACTGTGGGTCTTCTCACAAATTCAGCTTGCTATTGAATTTTTACTCTGACAAGAACCTGTTCTCACTGCTCAGGAACCCTTCAGCACAGCAGCTCAGTGACTTGTGTTCTCTTGTTCCCCACTGCCTCATCTGATGACGTATATGGGACAAGACCAAATTGTGGTTTAGAAGTCACTGTGAAATTTTTCTGTGTTAAACCAGACCAAGGTCTTTCCTAAAACTTAACCAAGTGCTGTGTGAGCCTAAACAGAACCATAAACCAGTTTAAGAAAACTGTAGTTTACCATTTGAAGGGAACATGTAGAACTTCTAGCTGAAAAATAAGTGACGATATCTGCTGAATCAGACAACAGAACATAAAACTAAAATCCATCGCCCTCTGTCAGCCCCAGTTCGCTGATGGTCTGATCGTTCGACCTTAAAAGCAGAGGGTCAGAAGTCAGAGATCAATAACAGTTTAAGAGTTATTGATGGACTGTAGGTGGGATAGTGTGTGTGCAGGATGGATGCAAGGAGTCTGATGTCCCTTTGAAACTCTTCCTGTCTGTTGTAACTTAACACAACATTTTTAATGAGGGATGAGTTAAAAATCTTTACCCTTTTATAATTGGATGTAATAATAAATCTTATTAAAAACAGTGTGACTTATTCTTGTAACAATACATTTCAATTTTTAAAATATCAGAATTTTGACTGAAAATTCAAACTTCATCTTCAAAACATTTTTATTTTACTCTCGCAAATCACAACTTTGTCATGTAGAATTTGTTTCTGAAGTGTTGCAACTTCATATCAAAGAATAGACAAGAGTGGATGAGGGTCCAGAGACAGAACTGGACTCAAACTGGAGACGTCACCTGGTTAGTGTCTTAGACTGCCGGTCCACAAGGACCCGGGACCCTCATCCCCAGCCGTAGAGTCTCTCAGAGGGAGGAGGCCCAGTCTGGGTGTCCCAGCGCAGAGGGGTACAGGGGAGACGGGGGGTGGCGCCAGTGGGGGCGGGGGCGTTGAGGCCTCTGCAGCACCCCGGGTTCCTCTTAGCATTCAGTGGAGTGCTCATTAGACATGCAAAGCTGCAGTGTTGGAGCTGCGAGGCTGAATGAGTCGCCTTTGTCCTGTAATTGGAGATGGTTCTGTGGGAGCCACGAAGGGAGCAGGGCCTCCTCACCCTCCTCGCCCCCACTACTCTACTCTGATTCCTGTCCTCCCTCTCCTCCCTGTTGTGTAACTTGTTGCGTTAGGTTTCCAGGAAATTATCCAATTAAAGTTAAAACTGGAGAAACAACAGAACGTCAAAGATATGGACTCTGAACCTTGTCACCTGGTCACGTGATGTTTACCTGTAGTTATAGGACACCTGTGTGACATCACAAACATCCCGTATCATCACCATTATCATGTGTTATCCTGAAAACTTCTTTGTTTGGGTTGGAGACCCACCCCCCTCCCCCCAGTGACACAGGTGAATTTCCTCCCCCCTTTCATCAAACAGCTTCCTACCAGTTCAGCTTCAGTTCATGATGGAGGTGAAGAGTCATCGCTAATTCGGTTTAAAGTGATGACGACATAATAAGCAAACAGCAGCTTGACCACCGAGATGAAAATAAATAACAGGGTCCAAAGGAAGAGGAGGGAAAAATTAAAATGAGGCATTAATTATTAAATCCTTCTGTTCATCACAGTGTTTGTCTGGTCCTGCTTTTATTCTGCTTTTTGCCTTAAGTAAAATAGAGTATTGATTAAAACAGCCATGTTCACAGAGAAGCCACAGGAGCAAGAGGATGAACTGGTTGAACGTCAAACTCACACTCCAAACAACAGGGGGCAGCACATCATCAGAGGGTTGGAGTGTCCACTCCCATCATCAGATGCCTGTTCAGGGACTGAGCTCACCGGCCAATCACAGCCAAGTTTCAACCCTCACCCTTACGTTGAGCTAACGTTAGCGTGGATCAATCCGACCTTAGAGCTGAGCTTGAGGAAAGCTGCGATTTATAGACACTCGCAGTTACTACATCTTCTTCCTCTCATGTCAGACTGAGGCAGACTGGATGCTACAGTGACTCACTGTCACCTCCTGAGGTACAAAGTGGTATTACGAGATGGGACGGGCCGGGGCTAGCTGGTCAGCATGCTAATTTCAGTAGATATCTCTATAACGCAAAACACAGACATCTTTGACTTCATGTTAAAACTGTTGTTTCTCCACATTCTGGTGATGATTTTAATTAATATTTCAGTGTTTCAAACGTATTTTGCACCTTTAATCGTCTTGTTCCTTCCCAAAATATTGATGCGTTCCCTCTTAGTCAGACCTCTGTTCCCTCACAATAACAGCTGAGAACACTGTCCTGTTCCCCCACAGTAACTTTTGTGTTACTTCTTTGTTATGTTACGCGTGGACGTGATGACATTTAATACTCAGATCACTGAGGAACCACGGGACATTGGTCACTTTTGACACTCAGCTCTGTTCCTCTGTGTCCAGTTCTCTCCCGTTCTGTGACCAGATCCATGGGTTTGTATTTTATTTCTGTGGGAGAACAAAAGGAACACATTCAGGTTCCTGTTCTCGTGCGTCCTGTGACATGTGACTTCATCTCATTAACTGAAGGATTGTAAAGAAGCATCAGACCCAATAAAACCCATGGAAATGCTCCACTGTTACTGTTTGGTAGCTGAGTTACCCATCAGGACCACAGCAGAGCACAGAGCCCCCCCCTGGATCCATAACACTGGCCTCATCAGAGGGAACACCACGGTTCCCTCTGTGAGGTTTCTGTAGAGGTAAAAAGGGTTCTACTCCAGGTGCTGATGTCATGGACGGGACCGTACCAGCACTGGTTTCGACTCAGTGTCACTGTCATATCCAAACAAACATGGCTGCCCCACAACTGGGAATTTTTTTATTCTATTCACTGAACAATTAATCATTAAGAAAATTGTCAGATGTATTGATAGTGAAGATAACTGTCGGTCGTAGCCTCACGGTTCCTGTGGTGGAATAAAACGACCTTAACAAGGTTTTCTGTCTGTTTGTTATCAACACAACTTCAGGACAAAATGTAGACTACAACAGTTCTGGTCATAAAACCAGGGTTTGACTCAGACCCTCTATAGGACCAGGACCACCACAGGGAGGATGGAGGACCTGACAGAGTCGATACTGTGGATGTTCACTGGAGTCAGTTGCTAACGAGGTAGGGCTTAATCAAACTATGCAAACAGAAATCAAATGCAGTAAACCTGGAGGTCTGAGGCCCCTGGAACTCTGGGGCCCCTGGAAGTCTGGGTCTTGAGTTCAGGGACAGATCTTAGGTCAGACCGGACCTTCACAACAAACACTTTAATCCTCTTCAGATTCTTTATCTCTTTAATCCTGTTTCTGTCTGACAGATGCTTACTGTGACGGGTCATGTGACCTCAGACACCTGAACACACCTGAGAGGTAGACCACCATCATGTTTGGTCGTCCTTCAGGATGTCCCGGTTTGACTTAGACCGTCTCTGTGCTGCTGTCCTGGAGGATCTGCCCTGAACCAGCTCAGGAATCTGACATTTCAGAGACTCGTGGAGTCAGAACTAGATTGATAAAGGTTTTATTCTGAGGTTTGTGAGTAAAAGTGAAGGATTTTCACTTTCATCAGTCGGAAAAATGTAAATCCTGATCAGGAATTAAATCCATATTTAAGGTGGATCAGAAGCTGAAGAGAAACAGTTAACAGAGACGGAGAGTCGATTCTCTGGATGACTGGAGCCGAACAAACCCTGCAACACAGCAACAAAGGACCTCAATCCCCCTCTCCATCACCCCCCCCCCCCCACCAGCCTCTCCTCTTCTTTTAGGAGAGGAGGGGTGAGGCTGGAGGGGTGAGGCCACCCATTATGTAACCCACCAACCATCCCAGTCATTAACTGGTTCCCAGTTAAAAGAGTGAAGAGGGTTTTGGGGGAGGTTTTGAGGGTGGTGGTGGTGGTGGCGGGGGGGGGTTCACGTGGTCCACAGAGGCTTGTTTACGACAACAAGGGGTGAAAGAGGGAGAAATAGACTGTGAAGAGAGAGAGAGGGGGAGGGAGAAAGAGCGAAGAGGATGAGAAGAAGTTTTTCCCACCGACTCATTCACAACTGAACGGCTTTCACACGCCAAGCTGCTGACCAGCGTCGCCATGGAAACAACCAGTGGGGGGGGGTGCTCCCTATAAATGCACAGAAACACTAGAGGGCATTCTTGAAAAAAGAAAATAAAAATAATATTAAGAATAACAAATTAGGACCACCACCGGGAGGATTGAGGAACTGACAGAGTCGATACTGTGGAAAAAAAGGAAAAAGGAAAAAAAAATATTAAATCTCAAATACTATGTAATGACTGATCACTTTATTAGGAACCCCCCACCGATACTGGGTGGTTCCTGGTTTGTTGTCAAACAGCCTCAGTTCTTCGTGACCTGGATCCACCAGATGTTGGAAACATTCCTCTGACGTTCTGATCCATGTTGACTCGATTTCATCACATCATTTCTGCAGATGTGTCAGCTGCGCATTCCCAAAGGTGGTGTACTGGATCCAGGCCTGGAGCCTGGGGGGGGCACTGAAGTTCACTGAACCCATCTTCATGTTCATGAAAGCAGTTTGAGACGTTTGCTCTGTGACTTGGATCATTATCCTGCAAGAAGTTGCCATTAGATGATGGTGAACTTTGGTTATAAAGGGAAGAACATGGTCAGTAAAAAAGCTCAGACAGGATGTGGCATCAAACCATGATCAACTGGTGTTAAGGACTCAAATCCAGTGACAGACTCAGTGTGAACAGACTCTGCTCTAGTTATGAGTTAAACCAAAGAGCGACGTTCTCTTCTCCAATGGTTCGATTTTAAAAGCAGGTCAAAATCTTCCTCATTACAAATCCTTCATTTCATGGAGCAGAAATAGGTGTTGTCTCCAAACCTCCAGGACAAGAGGACAATCTCCAAAAATCTCTTATTTAGTCAGCGACTCTCTGGGAGATGCTGTAGGTTACATGTACAAACTATTCAAACAGCAATTTACACTAAAAACTGAGCCATAGATCTGGTTCACACTATTCTGCTATTTGACTGATTTATTTTTGCTTTTAAGTATTTTCACTTTTGAACCATAGTGAGCAAATATTTGTAATCCCTCATCTGAGATCTGTCTTGGGAGCCCCTTGGCCGGGTCCCGACCCACAGGTTGGGAACCACTAGGTCTAAAGCTCCAGTGAATGCAGCAGCTCTAAGAATTAACGTAACTGGATCTGAGAGGTCTGACCAAACCAGGAGAAGCAGACCCAGACCACGAGGACACAAACAGGGACAGAGCTTGAGGTCACGTCCTGGTTTATCTTCTGAGAACTGGGGTGTTTTTGAAACATGTGAATTTAGGTTTTAGGATTAAAAACTAACACTTGGTGCATATTTCCAAAACTAATTCAAGTATTTTTTAGACCCAGTACATGTAAATTTGACTGACAAGATTTCTGTATCTCCCCACCAGACTTGCATTCCTGTGGGCAGAGACAGGTTTAGATACTATTTACAACTTCACGTTAGGAAATAAAATTTAGAGAAAGAATTAATATAAATAAAAATTAACTGAATACATAATTGTCTTCTATGATGTCTGGTCAGTTTTCTTGTGTTTCTGTTTCCTGCATTATCAGATGTCACTGATGTTATTAATTCCTGTTTCTTGGTTCTTTGATTATTTTATCGAATGAAACCTTGACACGCTGAGGATCAGCTGATTAAATAAAACTATGAGTCACTTAGTGTCTTTAATATGTTTTCTCTGCATATACATAAACGGGAAAAATAAAATGAGATGAAACCAGACAGGACAGATAATATCGTATGTTATGGAACGAAAAACCTGCCTCCATTCATACATATGTATTTTTGTTTGTTTGCTGTTAAGCGGTTTTGAAAATCTACTTAAACTAATAATCTTTGGCTGAAACATGAAGACCGTTTCCTTAGTTCGGCACAGAGAAAATCCACCAAGCACTTTTATTTCCATCTGATTTTACCTGTCATGAATATTATTTTGCTAAACGTAAAGGGCGTTGGTAAAGGAACATACATTTCAAGTTAAACATTTTTATTATATGCCGAACTAAAGGTTGTGTTGTGTTGTTTCAGGAAATAATATATATAATTGTTTATTCCGCATACAGAATCCATGATAACGGAAGGTTTCTCTAATACGTTGATTTGTAAACGGAATTCAGCGAATCATACGTCGACCCAAGAGCTGAGCTTATCGCGGCCGTAGCTGTCGTGAACTATAAACATTTTACGGCAAGCCGTATTCCAGTCAGTCCACCAGGACTCCACGTGAATGTAGAAAAACAGCAGGTTAAAGGGTTGATTCGCGGTTTTCGTCGAGTGACGGAGAAGTGTCTGCTGCGCCGGTGTAGCAGCAGCCCGGCAGGATGCTGTACCTGATCGGCCTGGGGCTCGGGGACGCCGCCGACATCACGGTGAAGGGTCTGCAGGCGGTGAGGAGGTGCTCCAGAGTTTACCTGGAGGCCTACACCTCCGTCCTGACCGTGGGGAAGGAGGCTCTGGTGAGTCCGGCACCGACGCCAGACCCGAGCTGGTTTAACTGCTTAATGTGTAACGTAGAAGTCGGCGAGTGAGCAGTGAGGTTCGAACCGTGAAGGAACATTACGAGCATCAGTGATGTGTGGTGATATCAGAGTAGAAACAGGTAGGAACAGGTAAACCAGGACCTGTCTGCCCCCCCCCCCGAGCCCCCAGCAGTAACGTGTTCAAAGAGAGCTACAGAGAGTTGTGTTTGTAAATGAGGTGGTAAAACATAATAGAAACACCTGTCAACATAACACAGAGCAACATCAGCAGAGACTAGATCCTCCAACATGATCCTTCAGGTGAACCAACATCTGTAACACAGTTTAATCACTAACTGAGCCTCAGAACCTCCATGAAGGAGGATCAGTTATGGACGGGTGGATTGGACTGACCCGGGTCCACCTGCAGTGTGTTAACTACTGTGCGACAGTGTTACCAGACGCCCAGATTTTAGTGTTGTCGACTATTTTGTCGGCCTCAAAGATTCACCGGCGTGTTTGTTGCTGCTACAGATTCATCAGCAGCCACATGACTAAACAACCGGATGGTATATTTACTGCAGCTGCTGATTTTAATCAAACTGACCCCAGATCTGTTTTACCTAAATTCCACCAGCATGTCCACATCCCGTCCAGGGGAAGGAATACCCAGGCAATGTTTATACCAACATTCCTGGCAGCTTTGAAGACCCCCCATTGTGTTGTGTCAGAAATGTTTATACCAACATTCCTGGCAGCTTTGAAGACCCCCCATTGTGTTGTGTCAGAAAAACATTGCTTTATTTGTATGACTTGATCATTTATTCAGTCATTTATAGAATGTTTTTCCTGTGACGAGCATAAAGGGATTTGAGTGTGATCTGCATTGTCAGATAGTCACATATTGATCATTATAGTGAATCTTGAATCTTAGCAGTTTATTTACTATTTAAACTGTTGCTGCAGCGGTTTGTGTGTGTCACTGTAACATTGTGTGTGTGACTGTAATGGTGTTTGTGTTACTTCAACGGTGTTACTGTAAGTTTGTGTTTGTTACTGTAACAGTTTGTGTGTCTAACTGTAACATTGTGTGTGTGTTACTGTAACAGTTTGTGCGTATTACTGTAACAGTTTGTGTGTGTAACTGTAACATTGTGTGTGTGTGTATGTGCTACTGTAACAGTTTGTGCATGTGTTACTGTAATATTTTGTGTGTGTTACTGTAACAGTTTGTGTGTGTAACTAACATTGTGTGTGTGTGTTACCTTAACAGTTTGTGCGTATCACTGTAACAGTTTGTGTGTGTAACTGTAACATTGTGTGTGTGTGTGCGTGTTACTTTAACAGTTTATGTGTGTAACTAACATTGTGTGTGTGTGTTACCTTAACAGTTTGTGCGTATCACTGTAACAGTTTGTGTGTGTAACTGTAACATTGTGTGTGTGTGTGTGTGTGTGTGTGTGTGCTACTGTAACAGTTTGTGCATGTGTTACTGTAGCAGTTTGCATGTTTTACTGTAACATTGTGTGTGTTTTACTGTAGCAGTTTTTGCATGTGTTACTGTATAACACGGTGTGTTAACGGTTGTGTGTTGTCCTCAGGAGGAGTACTATGGGAAGCAGCTGATCCTGGCAGACAGAGATCTGGTTGAACAGGGGGCGGACGAGATCCTGAAGGATGCCAATGTCGCCGATGTGGCGTTCCTGGTGGTGGGCGACCCGTTCGGGTGAGTCACGGCCTCCACGTATCAGGAGTAACGTTCTGCATGAGGTCCCTCTGCGGCAGCTTGAGTTGATCCAGATCTGAGGTCTGCCGTGTCAGTGTGGATTGTTGTGGGGAGCAGCAGAGTTTGATGTGACCGCAGAGTTTGTGTCGCAGCGGCTCGGTCTTCATTTCAGCAGATTTCTCCCCAAAACCACCAGATTCCTCCAAGTTAATAACAGGCTGCAGCGGCCGCCTGGGGCTCTGCTGACTTTTGTTCATGCGAATTTCAGATTTACAGTTTACGTGAAAAGAGAGGCTGGTGCTCTTTTTGTCCTGCTGCAGACTAAAAATGGGGATGTTTCTCCTCATCACGCTGCGGTTTAACCTCTGAGACCTAGACATCTGTACGTTTCTCTTTCACAACACAACACTGACACAAATCTTTGCTGCTCCTCCCTGCTCTGGTTCCCTGGACATACGTGTAGTGAGAGTGTTTTTATTGTTGACAATAAATCCCACGTTCTTACTCAGACAAACAGCTGTTGTGACTCTAGAGCTGATGTTTGTCATTCGTCTGCATCCTGTCATTTTTTTTATCTCACATTTCCACCATTATCTTGAGCATCGTTATGATCTTCATCTTTAAATGCAAACTTAAACCCAACCTCTTTATCTTCACTCTTGATTAGAATGTTTTTCTTCCTATTATTTATTCTGTGTGATCTTTCATTTTATTTTGTTCATTTTTTTTAAATGGTATGTTCCTGCTCATTGGTTTTATTCGTCATTTTATTGATTTTTTTAATTAGAATAATTATTTTCATGTATTTCATGTTTTCAAGTATTTTCATTGGCTTTATTATGACTTTTTATCTCTCACATTCATTAGTGTCTGATTATTTTACTTTTTGTATTTGCACTCTCAAATTATCAGCTAGTTCATTCAGCACTGAACAGCACTTACTTAATGTTGTCCTGTATTTTAATACAGATTCAAAGTGATATTTAATTTTTCCTTTTATTGTTAAATCTTTTTTTAGGGATTTTCTGCCTTTTTTTAGACAACGATAGTAAAGAGATGGTTCATGGTTGGTTTTTAAACCATAAACCGTGTGTAAATTTCTCTATTAGTTAATTTAACCAAGTATTGAACATGTTTTTATTTATGTTTTGATGTAATTAATCTGATGTTTTTAAGCACAGTAACACACCGTGTGTAATTGAGTTCCCCGCCATTGTTTTATAAAATATTGGTTATTGATAATGTAGAATTACTTGTCTTCCTGCAGAGCCACCACCCACAGTGACCTGGTCCTGAGAGCAGTGAATGCTGGGATACCATACAAAGTCATCCACAACGCCTCCATCATGAACGCAGTGGGCTGCTGTGGTCTGCAGGTAGGAGACACACACGGGCCACGTTTGCCCGGAACTGAGCCTCACGGGTAGAGCTGCCTGCCCCTCAGCTGTTGTCAGTCTCCCGTCTTCTAGGGTCACTGATGAGGATCTGACACTGTAAAATCCAGGATCCATTTAATGAAGATTATAAAGTTCAGGTTTGATTCACACCATCAGGGAGGAGTTTAGATGTTAATTTACCTTTAGGCTTAGTACTGAGCTCATAGTTAAAGGTGGTGTTGTCCTGGACTACGTTATACTGGGGGGGGTGGTTTGTGTGAGCACAGACAGAAGGAAATGAAGAACCAGGTGCAGGTTCTCACCTGGTTCTGACCTGGTCAGCGCAGACAGTAGAGAAGGCTTTTCCTCTCCAGTTTCCGTGTAGAGTGTTGGGTAGATTGATGACAGTGAGTTTCAGAAAACCTGAGCATGCAGCTGTGATGTTCACCTGACAGTCAGAGCTTGGGGCTGAAATGCCTCCTGTGCACCTTCAGTCCCATCTGCTGCAGCCACTGATGTAAGTCATTAAACTGATGTTGTTGTTGTCAGTGAACGCACCACATTAATGTTACCTCATCAATAACTGACCTGTCAGAGCAGCCAATCAAAGAGCAGGACCCAGCTGTCCACTAACAAACATACACACACACACACACACACACACACACACACACACACACACACACACACACACACACACACATTAGCATTAAAGCTAACAGAGTTCTCCTCTGGGAGGTTGTTAATATGTTAATTAGGGGGCAGGGTATTTAAATGAGCCTTGTGCCCCCCCGGGAGTCAATCCTATCAGTCACTGCTGTCTGTGGCATTGCTATATTATTTAAAATACCCCCCCACCCCAACCCCACCCCCGCAACCTCTCGACACACAACCTCCTCCTGTTTTTGTAGATTTGAGGTTTAAACTCTGCTGAGAAAACAGGAAACAGATTTATTCATGAGTCTCCACTGTCACACTTTCAAATATGTGACCTCTGACCTGTGAGTGTGTGTGTGCGTGCGTGTGTGCGTATGTGCGTGCGTGCATGTCAGCTGTATAATTTTGGAGAGACAGTGTCGCTGGTGTTTTGGACGGAGACATGGAGACCGGAGAGTTTCTATGACAAAATCTGCAAAAACCGAAAAGCTGGAATGCACACACTCTGTCTGCTGGGTAAGACACACACACACACACACGCACACACGCACACACACGCGCACACACACACACACACACACACACACACACACACACACACAGATCTCTGGTTTCAAAACCATGTTCACCACGGACGAATCCTCAGATTTCTCTCTGAACCATCTGAACTTATTCAGTTTCTAAACAAATGGAAAAAATACCAGTGAAATATGTGGAAAGAATGAGCTGAAATCTACAGAAATTCGATGAGATGACGCCGCCTCAGTCCTAGCTGCACAGTCCAGATGTGAGAGTCAGGTTTCGTCCTCACACTCGTTGTCTCCGTCATCAGAACAAAACTGACCGTTTCATTGAAGCACACGATGCTGAAACGGTGGAAACATCAGAGCAGCAGCAGGAAACAAATGTCCTGGTCAGAGCGATGTTTGTTTCCTGGACCCAACACACACACTGATGAAGAGGAGGAAGCCTCACACACTCAGACTGGTCGATGGCGATGGAGGACTGTGTCCAACCTGAGCTGGAGTCAGCGGGTGTGACGAAGACCAGGAAGACTGTGCCTTCGGGGTCGAGATGGTTCTGCCTCAAGCACCGCCAGGTGTCCGTTTATCCAGACCAGGCCACCATCAATCACCCCCCCCCCCCAACCCCCGAGGGACCCCCCCCCCCCTCAACAAACAGGCCTGAGGGAGCTGGATAACCTGCTGGTGACTGTGTAATGAGCTCCGGGAGAGTGTGTGTGTTTGTGTTTGTGTCCCAGCTGTTGTAGTCAGTGTTGTTAATATTCATTAGAGGAAATAATAGAATTAAAAACCATAAAGTCAGTCAGACGCTCGTCCATTTTTCTCTTTGTTCTCCAGCTACTGAGACAAAGTCCCCATGAAACTGTCTAAATAAGGCGGAGAGTCTGTCCACAGTCAAACACCTGAAGAACAAGACAACACTGACGTCTCTTCCTCCTCACACTCTTTAACAACAAAACATCTGGGCAGGAGAGACAGACAGCTGTTAACCTCTGGATTTTCTGCTGTGTTCAGATAAATTCAAGTTTTAAACTGATGGATCACAGAGAAAGTCAGAGACTCAAGGTCATCTCCTTCACGTCAGTATCCCTCGGCTTCGACCTCCACTGAGCAACTACAGCTTCATTCAGTAAAGTGTCTGTTTGACGTGAACACAGGAGACACGGAGACGCTTCAACGTTCAATCACTCTGGACACAGTTTTACTAAACATCAGTTTCGGTTTACAGACCTAACCTCACGTGGACTTGGACTCAGTGTGTTTCCTGTCTTGTTGACTGTTGACCGTTGCAAACACGCACACACAGCTGGACACGATCTCCATAGCAACAGGAAAAAACCCTCAAAAGGACCAAGGGGAAGTTGTTTACGTCAACACATTTCATAGGTGGTGACATAAACAACGCACAGACCATGTAGGAAGATTTAACAGTTTGACAGGAATCTTAGTAAAAATACTAAACATGCACCAAATGTGAAAATGTTCTGGAGTCGTCAGGTTCTGGTTCAGGATCCGATCTTCTTCATCTGAACACAAACTGAAGCTATTGTGTTTTTGTTCTTTTTTCTTTGACAGATATCAAAGTCAAGGAGCAGAGCATCGAGAACATGATGAGGTCAGAACCAGAACCAGATCCTTATCCATAGTGCCGGTCTGTCAGTCTTCAGCTGGTTTCAGGGTTTTCAGGCTGATGATGTCATATTGATGTCATCTCTGTTATTTTCTGAGGTGAACCTCAGCGAGCATGTGCGGTGGCGGCGCGATGAGCTCACAGAAACAGATTCACATTTCACCCGAACCGCAGAGATTTGGAGAGCTGCTGATCCCAGATCGCCTGCAGACTGGACCGTTAAACCCAGCTGTGCCTGGAGGTTTTTTTTATCCTGAGTCTGGTCTGACAGGCAGAACCTTCTCTTCCACACTGACCCTCCTCAGTCAGAGCTGCATCGAGTTGGGTGCAGGGGGCTGGGGTTTGCAACCATACGGGTTCCACATAAAGAAAATTATGACAAATAATATAATAGATAATTATATTATTGATTTACATTTTTTATTTTGTTTTTTCGTCTTTGTCACCAGAGACTTGAGCCACGAGATAAAAACAGCAGAAAAAAACCCTGAGATTTAGTGTAGAAGAGGAAAGTAGCAAAAACTACTCAAGATGTAACTCAAATTTGTACTTAAATACAGTACTCGAGTAAATGTACTCTGTCACTGGACTTTGTTGCTCATTTTAGATTTTTTCTCACAGGAGCTCTTAATAGAAAAATTGATTAAAAGAACTAGAGGGAAACAGGTTTTCATTGATTAACCTTGTCTCATAATCTCTGTCATGTATTAAGAGACAGACTAAAACCGAAACTTAAGACCTGAACCTGGCCCATATTTTAATACCGAGTCTTACTGGGTCGGACCGGACCTGTCAGATTTAAAACATGAAGCCCAAACCTGAAGCTGAATTTCTGTTTTATTTACTCTAATGTTCTTAAAGACAGAAATGTCTTTATTAGCGGAGAAAAATGACAGACTCCGAACCTGATCCTGGGTCAGGGACTGAATGTTTAGTATTTCACTGCGTAGTTTGATAAACTGAATTGTTTTGTGTGGACGTTAATTTCAGGGGGAAGAAGATCTATGAGCCTCCTCGCTACATGACTGTCAGCCAGGCTGCAGATCAGCTGATCCAGATCATCCAGAGGAGGAGGGAGGAGGGAGAGGAAGGGGAGGAGCTGGGTGAGTCACACCTGATCAGCTCTCATCTGATTGGCTCAACTCAAACGTTCTGAAAAGAGGTCAGGTAATGAGACGAGAATCATCTGTGATGAAGTCAAATCTCTTGACATTAACATCTGAGGTTGAAGGACAGAAAACGGTGAGGAGCCTCAATGTGCACCTGTAACCACACCTGTCAGTGATGTCACAGTGTACTGACACACCCTGGAGTACATGCCTACATCACTTCTGCCAGGTCACAGGTTAAGTCACTGGAGTTACAGGAGTTAAGATAAACTTTCATAATTTAGAATTTCATCAGGTCAAGTTGCTCAAACCTTGATTTTAATCCCAGATTGATGTTCTCATGATCATTTCTTGAACATCGTCAGATGTATTTTTATGGAAAAGGATTTACATTGTTTACATAACGATTTAAGAGCTGATCTGTTTACTCACTGTTAGCATAGGAAGCCAACAAAGACATCAATAAAATCTCCTGCTTCTGTTAACATTCTAAAATGTCAGTTAATTCATGCTAACATTTATTAGCAGGCTAATATGTCCCTCCCCTTCCCCCCAGGTATGACAGAGGACACTGTGTGTGTGGGCGTGGCCCGACTTGGTGCCGATGACCAGACAATCTGCGTGGCGACGTTGCGTCAGCTGGTGTCATGTGACCTCGGCGCTCCGCTCCACTCGTTGGTAGTCACCGGTCGACTCCACCCGCTGGAGGTGGACATGCTGCAAGTGAACGCGGAACCGAACGTACTGCAGCACCTGCGGGCGATCGACAGCTCCACATACACATCATAACACGTACTCATCATCATCATCATCTCTCTCTCACTCACACACACACGTTTGTCTGTACTTGTGAGGACTCTCAGTGACCCTCTAACCTGATAACCTTGTCTCGACCTTCGCATAGCTCTCTGCAGTTGTGAGGACCCGCCAGCAAGTCCCCACGGTACAGAAATGTCCTCACAATGGTGTAAAACTCAAATCGGACCTCGCAGAAAAAACAGTACAACACACACAAAGAATCCAGGACATGTTGGTTTATCAGCAGAAAAATATAATGATTAAAAAAGCATTTACATATGATTTTTATTTGTACTGATAAAAACAAACATCTGAACCAGGTGTGAAATGTTGGTTGTAAACTGAGTTTGATCCAGTTGAACTCAGGTAAAATAACTTGGACTTAAATGCAGTTTGATGTGTGATAATGTTAAATTAATCCAGTTTTTTTGGGTGATGTTGTGTCCCCTTCAGGTCAATCAGAACCACATGACAAATATCAGAAGATTAAGCTGAGAAACCTGACTTTATGCCAGCAGTGCTGATACATCGTTCAGCTGCTGTCAGGTCTGTTTGAGAGCAGAGCGAGAAAAAAGGCTTCATTTCAGTCTGATGGGCTAAAGTTAATTCTTAACATCTGAACAATCAGTCCTGTCCTGTACACAACACAGTGTCTGCAGATGTGAAATTCAACTTTAACAAAACCAGATCAAGATCATGTGTCTGGACCTTCCCCCGTTTGCTTCTCTTCTACTCTGAGTTCACAGTTACAGTATTTTATTTTAGCCGAATTCCCAATAAACCTCTTCACATTTGCATGTTCTGTTGTCAGTCAATGGAACAAGTATGAAATGGTAAATGAAACGTGTTAGCGTCTGTGATCAGGTCTCAGTGTTTGTTAACGTCTCTGTCAGCGACTCTTGACTCCTCCTGTGGAAACTTCATCAGTGGAGGCTGCTGCATAAACCGAGGACGAACCACGACACAGTGAAACAGCTGGATCATTCAGAACATTTAGAACAGACACTGAATAATAATAATAAATGGAAACACGTTCTTAGATCTGCTTATGAACCTGTTGTTTCTATACTGAATCTACAGCTGTAAACTTGTCACCTTTTAGTTGACACCAGGTGTAACTGTAAGAACCTGTGATCAGGTGTCATTATACAGATCACAGGTTAATACCAGGTGGAGATGAAGTCAAGCAGAGAAAAGAGGTTTAACAACAAATTTATGAACAACTGACACTAAAACCTCATCACATGAAGAAACTGAAGCCCGACTGATGCAGGAGTGTGAACTTCTCCGACAATCCGACAACGAGTTATCTGTGGGGACACATTTTTTTAACAGAAGGATTTTGACGAAGACCCCTGCTTGGCTTTTTTTGGGGGGGGGGGGTGTTTCTAGTGTTTCTCTACTAGTCTAATAATTCCTCTAGTGTTACCAGATGTATCCAGCTGTTTAAATCTGACACAGACTGTCTGACCATCACAGTTAAAACCCACCTGCTGCTCTTCAGCCATTTTAACGCCGACGACAATTTATCAGCAGCTGCTGGAATCTCTGGCTGCATCAGTCGGGCTCTACAACGAGGCGTTCAGGTGCCTTAAAATCATAGTTAACTGGCCTTTCTCTGCCTCCTCAGCCTGATTGAACCTAAATTGAAACAATGAATCCTGTAAAACCATCTGATCCAATGTTGTCAATAAAGCTGGAGATCGATACTCATTGATAATCAGCTCAGAGAAACAGATTTATTTATTACAGTTGAAAAGACCGAAACCTTTGGACCGGTCACATGGTTTGGCACGTTAAAAACACGGAGCGTCATCAGACACACACACACACACACACACACACACACACACACACACACACACACACACACACACACACACACACACACACACTCACCACGAACCAATCAGCTGGCAGCGGTGTGGTCCCAGCATTGATGTCGGGACAGGGGCAGGGGCAGGTGCAGGGGTGGGTCGGTGTGAGGGGCTCAGATTGTCTCTGAGTCATGAAGAAGGCACTTAGCGAGAATGTTTGCTCCAGTCGAGAGATTTGGGGGTGGGGTGGGGTCACACAGCCCATTTACACGGGTACATTAAAATAAAAACAGGTGGGGGAGGGGCTCTTTGAGTTCATCAGGTCACAGTTCTCATTGCCCCCTCCCCTCCCTCAGCCTGTCTGCTGTGACTCTCCAGGGGGTCAGGGGTCACCAGCAGCAGCAGACTAAACACGATTGGTCCCGACTGTTGAGGAGGCGGAGCTTCTACATGGCCGCCGTGTCTATCTGAACGTAGAGCTGTCGAACCCCCGCCTGTGGACGGATGACAGGTAGAGACTAGTGAAAACACAACTGACAATACAACTACTACCACTGTGAAACTTGCACACCTCCAGTATAAACCTGTGTCCAGGCACCTGTGTGAAGAAGTCATGCTGTGGTGCGTTCTGCTACCTGCGTTAACGTGGTGCCTTCAGGTACACGTGTGAAGCTCTCAAGCTTCGATGCGTTCGGGTATCTGTGTTAACGTGTGGTGTGTTCAAGTACCTGTGTGAAGATGTGGTGAGTCTGGCTGAGGATCCAGCGGGTGTCTGCGTCGGGGGCAACCAGCAGCTTTAATGTGCCGATGTAAACGTCAGTACACAGAGTCCAGAAGTGAGGCTCATGCAGGTTGTACACTCCCTGCAGCTGCTGCACCTGAACGCAACACAACAACAAATCCAGGAGTTAGACCTGCCTATCACACAGACACCTGGCCAGCAGTGTTCCAGGTGTTGTTGGGGGGCGGGGGTGGGGCCGTGGTCAGCACTCACCCTCTGGTAACACTCTGGGAGGGCACGGTCCAGTGAAGGCGGAGTTCTCTGCATCAGGATCCCAATGGACTCCTTCAGTAAAGGCACCACGCTGAGGGTCAGAGGTCAGAGAGGGTGGACTGAGCATCTCAGGACTGACCACACAATATTACTCAAACTACTACTACTACTACTACTACTACTACTACTACTACTACTACTACAGTTACAACCACTAGTGTAACCTAACACCGTCAGGCTCCAAACTAAACTACGACCAACGCTTCAGTCAGGGTTTGACCAACCAGCTGTTTGAGCCTCAGATCTTAACTGCTCCTATAGAATCTACTGACTTTTAACTGAAGATTGGTCTGGAGTTTTAGCCCAGACACTTTCCCTGGTGCTGCTAATGCTCCTGCTTATAACAATATATAAAAAACAGGTGCTACAATTACTAAAATAACTAGAAAATAAACTACTAATTACTACCCCTGCTAGCGCTGCAATTAGAACATCCACTCCTATTACTCTGTCTCCATTAAGCTATGATGTATAAACACTACTATTGTTACTACAGTCCAGTGCTCACTGACCTACCAGCTGCTGCTGTGTCAGGTATGAACACTGTACCTGAACCGTTCCTCTGGAATCTACTGATTTTTAACTGGAGTTTGGTGTGTGCAGTTAGAATCCCTGTGAGGAATCTGTAGACTTTTAACTGGAGTTCTGCTGCCCATGAACTGTGACTGCAGCAGTTTCCAGCTGCAGTAACCCGATGCCTGCGGTTGAGCGAAGGCCTCTCAGCTGACCACAGCTCCTGGCTCTGCTGACGCTCTAAATCTGCAGCTGTGTTCAATTCCAGCCTATCAAACCACATCAGCACACATCCACTCCATTTATCACAAGGGCTTCTGGGAAATCTGACCACTGCATTTACATCCTGAGGACCAGAGGACCAGGCCGAGCTCCAGGACTATTTCCAGGTCGGTACTGGTGGTTTGGCATGTTGGAGCCCATTAACTACTAATTGCACATTCTTTGCATTAGTGGAACCCATTTTCCAAAGTATCCATCAAGTTGGATTGATTTGCTTCCTTCCAGGCAGACACTGAGTCCAGATCAGTTCTGTGGAAATAAAGTCTCAAGAGTGCTGAACCTGGAGGCTTCATCCACCAGAAGGTTTAGTTAACTTAAGTTTTTAAAGTAACATCCTCCTCATGTGGTCACCTTAATGTTCCTCTGATGGTGTGTTCATGGACACTACAACATTTTAAATTTTAAAGCTGCATGTTTTAATATGCAAAAAAGACCAAAGTCATGCCAACATCCACAATTTCTGTTTGATCATTTGTCAGAAAGTTCTAGGGGGTTCTTTAAGAGGTTCTGATGGTCACTGAAAGAACTCTGTGGGACATGTGGATCCGGTTATCTAGCAGGTTCTAGGATCAGGGGGTTTTAAGGGCTGACCTGAATGCTTCGAGGCCTAAACCGTTGCCATAGTAACTGGTGTCCAAACCAGATTTCAAAATCATCATTTTGTTTTAATTATTTTTTTTTTATAAATGCCTCACCACAAAAATCCCAACCAGCCACTGAAATTAATAGAAATTTGTTAGTATTACGAGGACATTTGATCTCAGTGATAGTTGCCAGTATTGACCAGTGCCACCTGGTCACATGACCTGGTGACCATGTGACCAGGTGACAGACCCACAAGTTACAGCTACGACAGAACATGTGGAAAAATGTCCAGATTCACCAGGAAGAGGCCAAAAGAGTCAAGTGAAGGATTTGATCACAAACCAACGAGTTTGTCACATGACCTGAAAACTGCGGGTAACAGCTGGGCTGATGTTGGTTTGACCTCATGAAAACAAATATTAACGCTGAAGTATGATCTTTGTCCCCGTTCTACCCCCCCCCCCCCCCGAGGATTCTCTGGGTGTTTCATGGGTTTATAGCAGTGAATAAAATGGTTCAAGGGATCCTTTCATTGTTTCTAGTGGTACAGGCCCTATAGACCATCTAATTTTTTTCTACTGGTCACTGAAGAGGTTGTCTGGGATCTTAATGAGGTTAAACTGGCCTCTAAAACAGTTCCACACATCTTTTGGTGGTTCTAGTGGTCACAGAGACGGATTTAGGGTCCTTTAGGAAGTTCCACTGGCAAATAAAGAGGATCTGCTTTCAAGGTTTTTGTAGCTTTTGGGGCCTGTTTAGACGTTCTAGTTTTCAGTGAGGACGTCTAAGGGTTCATATAGTGGCTCTATTAGGCAGCGGGGATGTTCTATGGGTCTTTCAAGAGGTTCTAGTAGTCTCTGAAGAGGTTCTCCCTATCAGCTGCACAGACCAATAGTATAAGCAGACTTGAAGCAGTGCTGATCTGCTGGGTGAAGTTCAGAGAAGTGAAATCAGAGGCCGAATGAAGATGATCAGTCCAAACACTGGTGATGGTTTGAAAACAGAAAATAAAGCCGTGTTCAGGTTTCACACTTTCTCTTTAGAAAAAAGGAAGTGACCACAGGCTATTGTTAACCTTCCTGTTTCAATGTCACCACTGCTGAACACACACGCACAGCTGCTGTCCATTGTGCTTCCTACAGTCTGTTATTACACATAAAGACGAGCTGATTAGTCCACTGCTGCCACAACAAAATGGCGGCTGCCCCCCACCCCGACCCTGACCCCCCACCCCATTGATTGAGAGGTGGGTGGAGACCAGGACATACACATACACTCTGTAAAGTGGGTTTGAACTTCTTGTTCAGCTCAACTATTTGTCACTAATCATGTGAACAACTGAGATCGACACTGGATGTCACAGTTGAGGTGATCAGACCGGACAGGTGCTACAGTTATGTACTCCTGTGTGTTTGGGTGTGTGTGTGTGTGTGTCACCTGACTCCGATGAGGAGGGCAATCAGCATGGAGCAGATGGGATCAGCGATCATTAGGTCGTATTTCTGCATCAGCAACGCAGAGATGATCACACCGATGCTGCCCAGAGTGTCAGCGATAATGTGCAGGAGGACACCTGCACACGCGCGCACACACACACACGCACGCACACACAGATGTAGGACACAAATAAAAGACACACAGAGAAACACACCCCACTTGTTGTTATGTTGGGATGTTTTTCATCAGACTTCAGCTTCTTATCCTGTATTTCTACTAAACCGATTCTAAGAGCAGCTCATGTCACATGTAGAACAGTTTACACACAACCTGCAGTCACTGTCCATTGAGAAACATGGATGTCCTAAACTTCAATCTACCTGAGAAAAATCTAAAATCACCGGGTATGGAGACACATAGTTCCATTGAGCAGATGTGTGACGGTGTGTGAGCGCTCCCCAGTGGCTCTGTAAAGCTAAAGCTTAGTTTTGGGTGCAGCATGGTGACATTATGTTTAAACATGATTTATGAGAAAATGCTGAATCCCATCAACTTCACCTGAAATCCACAGAAACATTTTATCATTTTTATGAGCCGATTAGAAACAGACAGACCTCAGGTCAAAGTCCTGCTGCTCTTTATATGACACAGACTTTATATAAATTTTCAGTTTTCATTATTTTTTTTCTGTACACAACCACAATGAATCTGAATCAAACAAATCATGTTGTGATTGAAGTGTTGAATTTCAGCTTTAATTCAAGGAGTCTGACAATAATATCACCTTAACTCCTTAGAAATTAAAGGCATTTTTATACATTGTCCCCCAATTTCAGAGGCTCAGAAGTAATTGGACAATCCAACATAATTATAAATATAAGGACTATTTTTAATACTTGGATGAAAATCCTTTGGAGTCCATAACTGCCTGAAGTCTGGAACCAATGGGGTGGGTGGTGGGAGGGAAGGTGGCGTTTACTGCATCTGCCTTTAGTTGCTGCTTGTTTGTGGGTTTTCCTGCCTTCAGTTTTGTCTTCACGGAGTGAGGTAACTGACTTGGTCATTGAAAAATATTCCAGTTCTTTGCCTTGAGGCGTCTCTTAACTCTGACCATGATCCTCCTTCCTCCTGGAGAGTTTTCTTGACCTGACTAGATGTTTCAAGGGGTTTTTCTTCCAGGTCTTTTGTTGTTGCTTAACTCACCAGTTTATTGCCTCTTTTTAAGAATGAACAGAAATTGGTGATTTGTCCTAAAGTTTCTGCATCTGTCTGATTTTAATTTTTTCAGCTTAATAATGCCTCCTTCATTTTCATCGACCTGTCTTTGGAACAAATATTAAAAGTTCCCATGAATTTGGAATCAACCCCCGACCCTCTTTCTGAGTAATATCTCATGAAATAACGAGGTAACAGGACACAGCTGGACAGGAAACTGATAAATTGTCCAATTATTTCTGATCCCCTTGAATTAAAGCTGAGAATCAACACTTCAGTCACATCTTGATTCGTTCGTTTCAAATCTGTTATGGTGGTTTACAGAGAAAAAAAATTTACCAAAACTGTGTACCCATCCAAATGCTTATGGACCTGTCTCTTCATTTTGCTAGCCACGTAACAGCTTTCATTTCTCATCAATGATGAAGCCTCTTTTATGTGCATTTATTTTATTTTTGTTTTCGTCATTGCCTTTTTTTTCTCGTATCTTTTCTGTTTCATATCTGTTTAAATCTGAACTAAAGCTCCACATGTCAGTTTTTATCTTTTAGATGTTTAGAAATTCAATACCTAAAGAGTGACTTGTTTCTGCACATGCTTCGAATCGAATAATGTATTTTAAAATTAGTTTCTGTTTACCCAAACAACTTTGTCTGTAAGTAAAGTGTAAATAATCTGACTTCGGACGCTGCTCTCACCCTGCAGGATCTGTTTGCTGGAGCCTTTCCCCGGCATGTGCAGCTCGTCTGAAAGAGAAGCGACAGGGAATCATCAGCATGGAGGACGGTGATTTCCGCTCCGCACAGTAGGAGGTCTGTATTTATGTATCTGACTTGTGATTGTCTCTGTGTCCCCGGTTTCCTGAGTGACACTCACCGTGACAGTGTGGTTCCTCGTGGCTGTGTCCATGTCCGTCATGGCTGTGTCCGTGTCCGTCATGTCCATGTCCATGTCCATGTCCATGTCCATGTCCATGCCAGTCTGTGTGTTTGCTCTGGCGGTCGTGTTCTCCATGACTGTGGCCGTGATTCAGGCTGCCGTTAAACAGAGAGTGACTGTGGCCGTGGCCTGGGGTGGGAGAGGGGCAGAGAGGTTAGAGAACCCAGGTTCTACTGAACCCAAGTCAGGTTATACTGATCTGCGATGAGGTTCTATACAGCAACAGGGAGGTTCTAGATAGATGCAGTGAGATTCTACACTGCTGCAGTGAGGATCTATTGATCTGCAGGAAGGTTCTAAGCAGCTGCAGCATTGTTCTTCATGGCTGTAGCGACGTTCCAGAGAGGTTCTACTCATTTGCAGTAAGGTTTGATGGAGCTCGGTTCTGGAGGTTCTGCCGGTTTTACCTTCCTCTCCGTGTGAGTGTCCGTGTCCTCCGTGCTGGAACACGAAGATCCCGACCAGGTTCACCAGCAGCCCGGCCACGGAGACGGGGAGCAGCCGCTCATGGTGGACATCAGGAGGCTCCAGGGCCCTCTGACAGACAGACGGGTAAGGAGAGAGAGACGGGTTATTACTGAGAGAGAGAGACAGAGACAGAGACAGAGAGAGACAGACAGGTTGGCTGGGACAGTTTACAGGACGATTTGTTTCAGATATGGATTTGATGTTCCCAAGTCCTGATAGAGACACACACACGTTTATATGTGTGTGTTACCTCAACTCCTTCAGAGAAGATGAAGAAGGCTGTGAAGATGAGGAAGAGTCCATTGACGAATCCTGCCAGAACCTCTGCTCTCACATAACTGAAACACAGAAGAAACAATGTGAAAACAAAGGATTGAGCATCAACAATAGGTCCGGTACCAGGTCCGGGTCCAGGTCAGAGAGAGTGTGGGTTTCTCCTTAACAACCAGACACAATCATATTTCTAACTTCATTTATACGTGTTCGGCCCTTTTTTTTGAGAAGATGGCGAGACGGTTCTTGTTCTGACCCAGAACCATCAAGACCAGACCTGAGCAGCAGAGCACAGAGAGATCCGAAATGTTCTCACCCGTAGGAGAAGCTGTCGTTGGACCTCCACCTGGAGATGACGGAGGCTGCCAGACCTGCCAGCAGGGCGGTGCAGTCGAAGAACATGTGGAAGGAGTCTGAGATCAGACCTAAACTGAAGACAACACACGTGAGGGGACTGATGAGGAAACATAACCACTGGGCTGTCATCCTTAATATCTGACCTCGGACCACCTAAACACAACCTGTTGCACACTCATCCGGTGGGAAATAAGAGATTATTACAAATTCATCTGTAGATTATTTTCTCTTTTGATCGTTCAATGTAAAAAATGTGCCAAAGACTGATAAAAGTGTCTGTCCCAGTTTCTCAGGGTCCAGTGTGGCGTCTTCCACTGTCTCACTTTGTCTGACCAGTGGTTTGAAATTAATTCAGTGACTGTGTGAAAACGAGAAATGGGCTGGAACTACTGAAACTCATCCACTGGATGAAAATTAAAATAAGAGGGTTATATTTGAATTCCTATTGCAGTGGAAATGAAGGAGCCTTTGTAAATAGGACCGTTTTAATCCCCCCCCCCAAGAGCGGGGATGGATCACACTGGGTGAGTGAACAAATACTCCGACTGGTTCTCAGGTTTCCTCCTGTTTTTCCTGGCTCTATTCAAACCTCTAACTTCATTACTATTTATTTATTACTATATATTTTATCTTCAAGTTTTAAATTTAACAAAATGTATATAAAGTACACGCGCGTATCACACGCGCGTATCTCTTTCTCACACTCACTCACACACTCACTCACACTCTCACACTCTCACACTCTCTCACACACACAGAGTTCCAGACTCCCTCCCTGCCCCAGTCACATACACATTTACGACCAACTCAGAAGTAGGAAGTAGTTGTATAAAAACTCTGCAGAGACAACCACTGGCTAATCAGTGGTGATCGCGTTTGCATATCTGATCTGAGACCAGCATTGTCAACACGGTTCAAACATGGCTGCCAGGTCCTTGGAAGTATCTCTAATCCATTTTTTGAGAGTTGCCATCTTTTCAAATGTAATGTAATGTTTCTATTGACCATTCAGTCCTGAAGAGACAGAGTCCGTCTTCTGCTCTGCTCCCTCTGTTTCTAGTGACTCTCAGAAAGTTCCTACATGAGCAGAAAGGAGAACAAAGTGCCAGATCCAACGGGAGGATAAATCCTGTAGTTTTAGTTCTAGAGCCACAGGAGATCTGCCTGGAGCCCAGGCAGGAAGTAGCCCAATGTTCATCCACTGAAAAAATAATCAGCAACTATTGTAGTAACATCAATAATTTCACTTTTTCCATAAAAAAATGGTAGAAAAAAAGTTTAATCTAAGCAGATTTCTTCTCAGAAGAAGACGTTTGTTTTTCTGCATCATAAACTGAATATTCAGGGTTTTTATTCCAGACTTTCAACTGGTGGCTGTTTGAACATTTTTAGCTGTAGGGTTCATGATGTGAGTCCTCTCTCTCATTCTCACACACACACACACACACACACACTGCAGTGTTCATGTGACTAAAGCTGCAAGGGTTAGTCGATCAATCGATTAGTCAATTGATAGAAAAATAGTCTGCAGATATTTTGATAATCAATTAATCAGTTGTATCTAAATTCTAGTTCCAGCATAAGACTGAATGTCTCCAGGTCAAAGGTTAGATAACCTGCTGAGTTCAACACAGGGGCTGAGGCTGCGCTAACACACACTCACGTCAACACACAACAACTCACTCTCTTACGCACACACACACACACACACACACACACACACACACACACACACACACACACACACAGACAGTCCTCACACTAACACATACGTGGCACATCCTGAGGCGAACAGCCGGACCAGCAGCCGGACCAGCACCCGGCCCGACGCCGGACCAGCTGTCGTCCGGTGCCGGTGCCGGTGCCGTGCCGTCGGCCTACCTGTTGCTCCAGATGCCGTACGTGAGCTCCACGAAGGCGAAGGAAAGGTTAAGGCAGAGGAAGGAGAACAGGTTCCTGGAGGTTTTATCCGCCAGGATCGACCTGCAAACAACAGGCAGAAACCTCCATCACAGTCTGACCCGGAGTCACACACCCGTGAAAACCGGCTTATTCACACCCGACGGCCCCAATCGCACACAGCACAGCGTCGGTACCTCACGTTAACAACCGACGGGCTGATGAAAGACGGTCTGATAGGGACCGTGACATAGACTGGATGAGGCTAGCCGGTTAGCACCGAGCTAGCAGCGTACCGTTAGCCGCCGTTAGCTCCGTTAGTAGCGGCGAGTTTACCTGAACCATCCTGACAACTTCACCAACAGGTTGAACTTGGCGGGTTTGTACTCGTCGTCTTTAATAGATAAAGGTAACATCTTCACAACTGGACACACACTCTCTCTCACACACACACACACTCACTGGGTAGACGTAGCTACGGTATGCTAACTGTCAACTTCCGGCTCGGACAGATTTCACAATAAAGGCGTTTAAAAGCGCCTCAGTTACTCAAGCACTGAATGATATTATTGCACCTGATGCCACTAATACTAGTATTACTGCTATTATCAGTAGTGGAAAATTACTCAGATCAGTACAAATACTAATACCCAACAGTAATAAATACTCCATTACTAGTAAAATGTTACTCAAGTAAAAGTCTGAGTATAATCAGCAAAATGTACTTAAAGTATCAAAAGTATCCGAAGAGGAAAAAGGCCCCAGTGACTGTCAGATTATTATTACTGACTCTTGCCTTTAGCTGGTCAGTTACACACTGTTGGGTAGTTTAATCTAAAACAAAGCATCAGATTTTATACATTCAGTATTTGTTTTGTTATAAAATCCTCATCTTGACACCACCTAAAGCTGTCAGGTAAATGTAGAGTAGTGAAAAAGTACAAAATTTCCCTCTGGAGTTTGGTGGAGTAGAAGCATGAAGTAGCAGAAAGCACAAGTACCTCAAAGTTGTACTTGAGTAAATGTACTTAGTTACATTCCACCACTGCCACCAACTCAACTTCTCTAATGAATGAACCTAACTTTATTTAAGTGGCATTTTTCTTTATAGGCTCATGAGAGAGGTTTAGACCAAACATCACCAACACAGCAGGAGACATCCAACTTACGGCTCAGCCGTTATTCACTCAGGAAATTATTCCTAATCAAAGGAGGAAAGAAAATAGTTGGATAAATCATAATCATCGCCACCCAGAATTTCTATCATGCAGCCCACACAAGATGCTAATTCAATTAGCAGACGGCCCCCGAACCTTGATCCAGGATCTTTTCAACGTTTCTACCCGTTAAAGAGAATTTTTCTTGTTTATGGGGGAAATGTTGTGTCTCTGTAAATAATAACTATAAAGAGTCTGGTCTAGACCTGCTCTATACGAAACGTGCCCTGAAATAACGTCTGTTATGATATGAACTTATATAAATAAAGTTGAATTGAATTGAATTGAAAAACCATTTCAGTGCTTGTTAATTGTTCATTTATATCATCTAGTCACATCCTTTATATAAATTAACCAATGTTTCCTAGTTTCTTGTACCAAGAAAAAATTTTCCCCAAACAACACATTGAACAAATTGGACTTTCTTCGAGTATAAAAGCAGTGTACCGGCCCTGACCTTGTCGTCTCTCTAACTTTGTACATTTTTGACCTGTTTCTGACTGTGACAGTTTCCATGATGAGCAGCAGAGGGAGGCAGAGCTCTGTGCTGAGCCTCCCTCAGGTAACCTGCAGGAAAACTCCCAATTTGGAGCCTCTGGGTTTGTTGACACATAGTCAACTCTGACGTCTCAGTGTGGAGGACAAAGTCTGAGCTGAGCTCCCACAGAACAGCCTCCGGTCTGGCTGCTGCACACAAACACAACAAACAATAAAAAACTATTCAACAAGACTCCTCAATAAAACAACGACAGACAAGGCAAGCAAACTCAAAGCTCAGGACTTGACATTCGGAAAGAGACAATAGACTCACTATGAGACAGAAAGAAATAACAACCAAAAGGATCAACCACAATGATGAAATATCATAATAACTGAAAATAATTGAAAATTCTTAAATCGTTGTATTTTTTAGTCCCATTCAGACTGAATTTTTCTGCCATTTAAATCCCGTCAAAAGCCTCGTCCTTGGATTTTAAAGTTAATCTCTGAGTTTTTTCCTTCTGCTTCTTTTTATCAGCTCAGAGTGAAATTTGACTTTTTGTATAGCAGCGACATCTAAGTTCTGCTGTTTATCTTTCAGACATGTTTAAGCCTGTACTTGTTTCCATTGAGTCAAGCTGTCCCATTAGAAGCAGCTGAATCAGCAGTGACCAGCTCCTGTCCGCAGTGTAGCCTTGGATGTACAGACAACTGTCACTGGATCACTGAGATACTGAAGGAGACTTAAAAACAGGAAGATTCTGAGTGGAGTTCTGCAGTCTCTCCTTCCACTGGTTTCTGAGTGGATTTATGGAGCTTTTATTCTGGAGGGACATCAGAGATCATCAGGAAGTGCAAGTGGCACTGAATCATGTCAATCTGTGAGAGTCTGAGATTATTTTTGACACTAATTAAGTTTACACAGTATCTTTGGTGCCCTTAATGTCTGTGTCTGTCATAGTCCACGGCTACCTGAATAAAACAACATTTTACAAGTCAAAACAAAACCAGTGATGTTATAATCCAATAAAACATCAGTGTGTCAGGTATGAAGTCTGTGTGTGACCATGTCGTGTCTGTACAGTGATGAGCGCATTCGCTGATCAGTTTCCATGGCAACTACAATCACCAAAGCTCCACCAGCTGCTGCTTCATCGTCCTCCACACAATGATCCCACGGTAAAGACCAGCAGCCACGGGTCAGATCAGAGATCAGGGACAGGAAGTGGAAGTGATTGTCCAGCTGTTGGAGAGAACTCCTGGTCTCGAGGGGGACAGAAACATTCAGACACTTATCAGACCTCTGATAATCAGCTGCCGAGTTTATCAGAGGCTGAGACACCTGTTAATCAAAACACAAACCTTTATTCAGAAAGTCTCCCCTCAGACTGAGTGATCATAAAATGTTTTATTGTGAAATTCCCATCTTTATCTGATATTAGATGCTCTTTGATCATAACAGGACTTTCATTGTGAAAGTTCCCCCATAGTGATCATAATCACAGTAGAAGTAACATCATAGATCTCAGTGATTTCAGCCTGATGCTTCCGATACTTTGTCTTTCTTTATTTCTTGCTTTCTTTTTCATTCTGGCCCCCTGGCCCCCTGGCCCCCTGGCCCACTTGCCTCTGGTCTGCTGGCCTCCGCAACGTTTGCCCCCGGCCCACTGGCCCCTGCCACGCTTGCCCCCGGTCCACTGGCCCCCGGCCTGCTAGCTTTCAGCCTTGTCCACCTGTCCAGCCCTCCCTTCTGGACACGTACACAGGAATGCAGCCCCCGGCCCCCGAACCAGGGATTCAACCACATGTTCCTGCTCCCGAGTTAACCAGCCTCCTGTTGGATACTGATCCTGCGGATCTTAAGCCGTCCTCTTTATTAGGGACTCATCCTCCTTTTGCCCAGAGACATCTGGGGGTCGGAGCCCCTGGGGGAGGCGTGGGACACAGAGACCGGCCTGCAACCTGCCTCAACCTCCTCTGCCTCCAGGAGGGATCCGGCCTTCATCGCCGCCCACCAGCGCCGTCTGGCCTACACATCCGTCCTCTGGACTGGACCCGCCTTTACCCTTAGACTCAAAACCACCACAGGGCTTCATATTGGACCCAGAGGTTTTATTGATGACCTAGCGGGTGGAATAGGACTCGTTCTTTTTATCGTCTTGTTTTTAAATGTCTGTCAGTTGGTACCCGTGAGGTTATTTTGGTTTCAGTGCATCTTCCTCAACAGCAACACGGATACAATAACCAGTCATGGCTGCTGTCTGTGAAGGTATTGGGGGGGGGGTAGTTTAATCAAGATGGGGGGCAACCCAGGGCCAGTGGTCCTTTACCGAGGCCTCAGCACAACATCTCAGAGGATCGGAGTATTTTGGCTGAGATAAACATGGAGCTGATCGGTGTTTATACTGCTCAGTCTGGGGGGGGGGGATCCACTGCCAGTGGACTCTGGTTGTTGTGCCGTCCTGTTATTCTGCATCAGTCCTGGTATGCAAGTTAGACCAGGACAAAGAGGATTGGAGTATTTTGGCTGAGATAAACATTGAGCTGATCGGTGTTTATACTGCTCAGTCTGGGGGGGGGGGGGGGTCCACTGCCAGTGGACTCTGGTTGTTGTGCCGTCCTGTTATTCTGCATCAGTCCTGGTATGCAAGTTAGACCAGGACAAAGATACAGACCGGGTTCAGGACCTTAATCGAGGCCGGTTTGACATGTGGTCGCAGCTCTTCGTGGCTAATCTCTGTAATGTGTCACAGACAGATCAGAGTCTCCTCAGGGTCCTCGAAGTGGATCCATGTGGCTCTGAAGTGGCACCGATGTGAGCCGCCACAGCCGGCGGACACCCCTCAGCTCAGGAAACAAAGAGCGGCATCTCCTCTTCTCTGAGACAGGAAATACCAGCAAAGCAGGAGATTAAAATGACAAGACGCAGCAGAAAGCTTCGTCCTCTCTTACACAACAACACACAGAGGTCGGAGGTAACAGAGGCCCGGCAGGACAGCGAACGCCAAACGACTGAAAAACATCAGATGGAGCAGAGAGAAGCGCATTTATCAACGGCTTCACTTGGTTTCAGCTGAATATGCATCAACAGAGCCAGGCTCACGGATGGATTACTGAGGGGGTCTACCAGGCACGGGACCAGTCAGGGGCCCAGGGGGTCACAGGGGCATGGGGGCCACCTTTTGGTCACCAGGCTGTAGTACTTAGTATAGTATATGTGAGGCGTTGATATGGATCTGTTGTGACAGGAAGCTCTGGACAGAAGTCAGCAAAACACAACCACAAATATATGCAAAACCAGCACAAAGACACACAAAACCACAAATATACGCAAAACCACCACAAAGAGACAAAACCACAGAGACACAAAATAACCACAAAGTTACACAAAACTAACACAAAGAGACACAAAACTACAACAAACAGATGCAAAACCAGCACAAAGAGACACAAAACAAGCACAAAGACACACAAAACCACAAAGAGACAAAACCAACACACAGACACAAAACCACCACAAAGTCACACAAACCCACCACAAAGTTACACAAAACTAACACAAAGACACACAAAACCACCACAAAGAGACAAAACCAGAGACACAAAATCACCACAAAGTTACACAAAACTACAACAAAAGAGACACAAACCACAAAAGACACAAAACTACAAAGATACACAAAACAGCCACAAAGAGACAAAACCAACACACAGAGATACAAAACCAGAGAGACACAAAATAACCATAAAGTTACACAAAACTAACACAAAGAGATACGAACCACAAAAGACACAAAACTACAAAGATACACAAAACCACCACAAAGAGAAAAAACCAACACACAGAGATACAAAACCAGAGAGACGCAAAATAACCATAAAGTTACACAAAACTAACACAAAGAGTCACAAAACTACAACAAAGAGACACAAAACCAGCACAAAGAGACACAACACCACAAAGACACACAAAATTACAAAGAGACACAAAACCACAAGGGGACACAAAACCAAAAGAAGACACAAAATAATCTCAAATATATGCAAAACCACCACAAAGAGACACAGCCGCAGAGACACAAAATAACCACAAAGAGAAAAAAAACTACAAAGAGACACAAAACCAGTACAGATACACACAAAACCAGCACAGATACACACAAAACCACAAAGAGACAAAACCAACACACGGAGACACAAAACCACAGAGACACAAGATAACCACAAATTTACACAAAACTGACACAAAGAGACACAAAACTACAACAAAGAGACACAAAACCACAAATATTTGAAACCCCCCAAATATACACAAAACCACCACAGAGACTCAAACTCAACTCATAGAAAATTAAAGAAACAAATCCAGAAATGTGATGGTTAAAATCCATGAAGGAAAAACAAACAGAAAACCTGAAAGTATTTCAATGGTTTTTCCCTGGAGGCGGATTCAAACATTTTTAACATTTAACATTTTTAACACTCAGAAAACATTAAATCTCTTTTTTTGGCTGTTAAATACGTCCGAGGGCTCCTACACTGAAACTGAGAGGACGTCACGTACAGTGGGCTCATGTTCCATGTTCGTTGAACTGGTCAAGGTTTATTCTGGTCACATTCAGTTTGAGGCAGTGGGACCAGTCTTGTTCCTGGCTCTCTGTCACTCTGACCTGCTTAACAAGCTGAACAGTCCAGGTAGTTTTTCTATTCTACACAAAGCCCACTGGCTCCTCAGCCCATCGTCATGGGAACATGAAGAATTCAGATGTGAATGCAGATCAGACCTCCAGTCTTTGGACCAGTTTCTTGTTAAACCCTCACACAGTCCCTGCAGGAAAAGAGTGAAAAACATAATAAATTACAGGCCTGCTAATGAAAAATAATTATCAGACATCAGAAAGTGTAAAAAATTATTTGGTTTATTTCTCTGGTTGTGACATATTCAGGTGTTGCTTTGTATAAACAATGTTTACGTAATATGTAGATTTTTGGCACTGAAATGAACAGTGAGACTTAAAACTGGTGGATCAGTGATTACTTTAAATTTTCTTTAAATATAAAGACACTCACCTGGTACATTTTAGGTGTAAACACCCACAGCGGCAGTTATTCAAAGTAAACATCCAAATTTATTCTGTCCTGAAATTATATTTAGTTTATGCTGTGGTGAATTTTTTTTTCTTAGGTAAAAGAAGAAAGGAAGCGGTTTTTGTTTTTTTTTTAATCCTGAATAATTTTCCCTTTTTTGTTATTTTGCAGGCAGAAATTAGCTTCCACACATGTCACTAGGTCATTATTAGCTGATTTAATTTTTTTTTTCACACTAATTAGCTGTGGGTAATTATTATTTAACTAATGACCTGGACCTATGTGGTTTTTCTTAAATTTAGAGCAACATGACTTTTGTTCTTTTGTCGACTCTTGTATGTTATGACTGCCCCCATCCAGCCCCCACCCCAGGTTGGTTTAGCTATTCTTTGACTGAAGGAAGCCCAATGAAACTGATCTATTAGCTAAACTTGTCTTATGAAACTAAAGATCTGGATGACCAGCAACTTCCTTCTATTTAACTCAGATAAAACTGAAGTCATTGTTCTTGGCCCGCAACACCTCAGAAACACACTGTCTAATGACATACTTACTCTAGATGTCACTGCTCTGGCCTCTAGCACCACCGCTAGGAACCCTGGAGTTGTCTTGGATCAGGACATGTCCTTTAACTCCCTCATAAAACAAACCTCAAGGACTGACTATAATATTGCAAAAATCAGGCTCATCCTTTCTCAAAATGATGCAGATAAACTAGTACATGCTTGTTATAGCTCATTATTACCAGTCTGTCCCAATAAAACATTTAATAGTCTCCAGCTGATTCAGAAGCTGCTGCAAGAGTATTTACAAGAACCAGAAAGAGATCATATCTCTCCTATGTTAGCTTCTCTGCATTGGCTCCCTGTGAAATTCATAATACAATTTAAAATCCTCCTCCTCACCTACAAAGCCGTTAATGGTCAGACACCATCCTGTCTTAAAGAGCTAATAGTACCTTGTTATCCCAGTAGAACACTTCCCTTCCAGAACACAGGCCTACTGGTGGTTCCTAGAGTCTCCACAAGCAGAACAGGAGGCAGAGCTTTCAGTTCTCAGGCTCCTCTGCTGTGGAACCATCTTCCAGTCTGGGTCCAGGAGACAGACACTCTCTCCACATTTAAGAGGAGGCTTAATTCCTTCCTCTTTGATATAGCTCATGGTTAGAACTGGCTCACCATTAGCTCGAGCCATCCCCTTGTGATGCTGCTATAGGCCTAGACTACTGGGGGACTTCCTATGATGCACCGGGCTCTTCTCTCCTCTTCTTCTCCATCCTTACAAATTTATATCCCATCAATGCTCGTTACTGACTTTACTTCTCTCTCCCGTAGTTTTGTGCTTCCTCCTCTCCCTCCTCTTCCTCCTGTCGCTTTCTGCAGGTTTTTTCTGATGCTCCTGAGTCTGGATCCATAGCTGCAGACCATCTACTGTCCCACTGCTTTAATTATTATGTTTATCATTTTTATTTTATTTAGTCTTATTAGTAATATTATTAGCCCTGTTATTATAACTATTAGTTTTATTATTAGTCTCATTATTATCCTACATCTTTATGTGGTACTTATGTTGTGCTATGCTCTCTCTCCTCCCTCTTGAATCCAGTGCTATTTAACATTAAGTATTTGCTTGTGGTTAAATCTCAAAGCTGTTGTTAAGATACATATGCACCATGTAACAACCGTTTTCGGAGCTCAGAGTACGGGTCTGCAGGCTGAGAGCAGCTCACTGAAAAAGGCTTTTCCTTCGAGGACATGAAACTGCAGTTATACATTAGAAAAGAAAAACTAATTTGCGAGGAAGACGTTTGTTCCTACTTCAGAAATCATCTCACGAGCCCTGTGGGGGTCATGACCCCCCAGCTGGGAACCGCCACTCAGCTAAAGAAGAAGCCCGATCATGCCAGGGGATTTTAAACTCTTTTTGTGGGGGGATTATAATACAAACAGAGGAGAGATGACAGGAAATAGGGAGATGAGACTAAAGTCTCTGTGGATTCTGTTTTCTCAGCTGAACACTGTGAGATCTGATCTACACTGTAACTGACTCCACTGCTTAAAGCTGCTGATGTGTGGATCTCCCTGTTTGATGTGAAACTCACAGCAGCTTTAATGAACAAGGACAATTCCTGTCAGAGCCAAAGGCTTTTTGTCAAGATCATTGCAAAAAGCACTGAAAAACTTTGTTCTGTAGTGTTTTAGGTCTGACGGTCTCAACAGAGGCGTAGGTGTCTCCATGGATACGATCTGAGACATCCTGAATACTTCCAGTAAACACTAGATATTAGATATGATATGAAGTGAAAGGGAAGGTTGATCATCTGCAGATTCACTCGAAACTCCCAGAAAATTCCAAAGAAACCAAGCGATGTTTTGACAAGCTCTGAGAGCAGAGTGAAGAAATAAATATCTTTAATAAAGGGCAGAGTCAGAAACTGTACACATATCTACATACAACTCATTAACGTCAAGAACTCCAGCAGATAACTCAAGATAAGAACAAACACACACGAACCAGTAGTTCTGAGTGAGACTGAAGATGCAACGATACCAATCTGAATGATTCAGAGATTGAAAGTGAAATAGAAAAAGACAAATTGGTCTCACAAACGTTTAGTTTGGTCACATGCCACAGCTGGAACGTTAGAAAACCGAAGCCAAAGCGTTTCTATTCCCAGTTCAAATCTTCAGGCCAAGCAGTTAAAGGGACATTTCACAAAATCACAGTTACTGAAAAGTCACTGATTCAGGAGAAAAATCAACAAACTGCAGAGCTGCCGAAAACTGAAAGAAAAATAAACAGATGGAGACGCTCACTGCTGCTCACATTATCCAGCAGTGGGCAGGGTCGTCGTCGTAGAAACATACTGGGATGGGGGGGGGCATACTGGGATGGGGGGGGGCATACTGGGACGGGGCAGCCAAGTGAGGGCAAGATATAATAAAACCCAGAACAGGTTGGCATGTGGTAGCATGTGTCAAGACACTAATCAAATGTTGAGATATGAAAGCAACATATTGGAACTTGTAAAAATGAGTACATACTCATCACATGCTGAGAGGCAGTGGCCAAATGGTGGAACTTATTGGCCACATGCTAGAAAACAGTAGCACTCACATTTTGGAATGTGGAACCACATTTTGGAAGGTCTGGGCTGTGTGCTGGGCAAATGGTGGCAAGCCGGCATATCAAAGCTCCGTGTCACAAGTCACATGATAGGACATGATCGGACATGATTGGACATGATAGTTGTCTCTGCATTTCAAAGCCACGTGCTATAGTGAGATGTTGTACTATAGAGGCCCCATTTTGGGAGACAGCAGCCAAATTAGAGGGACATGGCAGTCACACTTTAAAACTTGGTAGCCACACGCATGATCATGGTAGCCCAGTGTTAACCTCAAGCTGAAGGTGGAGCAGACTGGGGCAGCTGATAAAAGCCTTTCTTCCTGGATCTCCTCAGGTAGTCGAGGAACAGAGCGGTAGCGGCTAGCCCAGCAGCAACGCAGACGGCTGGGATGATGAAGACGCTGAGACTGGGAGGAAGGCTGGTGCTTCTCTCTGAGTGGAAGAAGGTTGAGGAAGACGTGAATTAGAGCTCAGGACTGTTTTCTACTGAAACCAAATCTGTATCCAGAATATAAAACTTAAAAAAAACATAAAATTACGATTCTAAAATTAAAATCAGAGATTTGAATTTGACCATTTTCACTTTCGGACAGACAGACACAAGAAGGTGAACTGGTCTAAACTGATCTGCACTGGTCTGAACTGGTCTGACCTGGTCTGACCTGGTCTGGACTGGTTCTGAATTGGTCTGAACTGTTCTGAACTAGTCTGAACTGGGCTGAACGGGTCTGTTCTGTTCAAAATTGGTCTGAACTGGGCCGAACTGGGCTGAACTGGTCTGGACTGTTCTGAACTGGGCCGAACTGGGCTGAACTGGGCTGAACTGGGCTGAACTAGTCTAAACTGTTCTGAGCTGGGCTGAACTGGGCTGAACTGGTCTGAACTGTTCTGAACTGGGCAAAACTGGGCTGATCTTTTCTGAACTGGGCCAAACTGGGCTGAACTGGTCTGTTCTGGTCTGAATTGTTCTGAACTAGGCAGAACTGGTCCTTTCCAGTCTGAATTTGTCTGAACTCATCTGAACTGTTCTGAACCAGGCTGAACTGGTCCAAACTGGGCTGACTGACCTCTGACGATGAGGTGGAAGACTTTGACCTGGTATCCAAGGTCATTGGTCACGTTGACCTGATAGAACCCGGAGTCTCTGGCTGTGACATTGACCAGTAAGAAGGTGCCATTAAGGGAATATATCTCTGTCCCCTTGGTCAGTTTCTTCAGGATCATGGCTGATGGTGGGAAGCTGATGGTCTGGCAGCAGACGGTGACATTTTGGCCCTCCTGGACCACCGTAGACGGCAGGACAAGGATTGTGGTGTTTCTGGGAGGAGCTAAACCGCAAGAGACCAGATCAGAGTTAGTTTGGAGCAGGTGCTGGTTTTATGATTCACAGGGACGACAGTGTGAACATCAGAAACTTACTGGTTTAAACTGGTTTAAACTTCTGCTCCTTTGAAACAGATGATGACTGCATATATAGTGGCCTGAACGATCATTTCCATTATTGATTAATTTTCTGATTATTTTGTCGATTAATTGTTTTATTGTTTGAAAATTTGAACATCTTTGAAAAATGCCAGTTTCTCAGATACCACAGTGATGTCCTCAGTTTTCTTTTTTTGTCCAACCAACCATCCGAAATATAAAGAGATTAAACTTCCTCTTGTATTGACATATTTTTGGGGATAAAGTTTATGAAAAATATCTGATTCATTTTCTGTTGATCAATTAATCAATCGTTACAGTGAATGAAAATCCAGTTTTCTCTCAGTCAGACTGTCATGTTTGCCTGGAGCCGAGGTGAACAGTGATAACTAACTAACTGTGTGTGTGTGTGTGTGTGTGTGTGTGCGTGGTGGGGGGGTGTTGTGTGGTGACATTTTCAAACACTTGGAGGAACAACATATGGAAACTAATGACCTGATCCCTCTGGCACTACAGACAAAGGGAGCTTGGTGGGGCGCAACATCCTCTGATCATTGTGTTTCTACTAGAAGGATGTGTTTCAATTTTAAAGAGGTGTTCAGTCATTATTTATGGAAAAACTGCTAGGTGTAATTGTAGGGAGGGAGTTCTTAATGTAATAACCCCCCACCCCCCCACACACCCCTCTGTTGTCTTTTCTAAGATCCCCTCCAGACATGTATTAAGATCTATATGATCTATATGACTCTGATGTGGTTCATTCTCAGAAAAGTTCAGTTAACTTCTTCTGTGAATCTGTAAATGATGTTCGGCTCTGAAGTTGAACAGCTGGTCCCCAGATGTCTCCTCCTTCACTGTTAAGTCTCAGTGTTGAACTGAGATTTAAGCTCAGAGAGGCTTTCAGCTGTAAGAAGCACCACATTTTTCCGTGGCTCACAGTATGAACTGCTCAGATGAACCTGTTGACCTTTGTCTTGACCTTTAACCAACACGTCAACACCTGATACTTGATAACTGTCATGTGAATGATGTCAGCTGTGTATTGCTGGGTTACATATTGACACTGTGCCATGAAAACCAAATCTCTCCAAAGTTGGGGAGTCTGAATTTTAAAATCCTCTTTTCGGGTCACATAAGCCATTTCAAAAACACTGGATTGTCTGAACTATACTTTTTCACAAAAAGTAAAACCATTACTTCAGTTGTAAATAATTATCAAAGGACAGCCGCACAGTGCTTTACATCTGTGTCTCTGCAGCCCCTCCCTCAGGTGCGGACACACCTGGAGTTATGTTGAACATTCTGCTGTTTGATCCCAGACCTGAACTATTGTCAAAATGAGGATTCTAGGAAAGAGGCAGGAGGCCCAGAGCTGAAAGTGTCTGACACATTACTTAGCGAGGGCTCAGCATTTATCATATGAAGGAGTGAGGGGTTGAGTGCTCAGATAATGGCTGTCACAATAGAGAGAAACCAATGGAACAAATAGCAGATGGGAACAGGAGGTTGAACAGAGAAGGAGAGAGACCGAGAGTAGGAAACTCCCAATTCAATGTTTCTTATCAAGAACTGACATTTGGAGTAACACAAGGCGCTGTACTGGGTCCCCTACTATTAACCAGCTGTTGAAACCCAGAGAGAAAAGATGAGTTGATGAGGATGTAGATTCACTCATCTGAGTTCCCTCTGGTTATTACAGTACACTAACTGTAACGATCTTATGGAGCAGCAGTGGCTAATTTTGAGTCTGTCTTTGCCCAAGGTTTTGCCTCTCAAGCTACAAACAGGCTACAGTCTGACCCTCTGCTGGGAGGAGGCCTTCAGACACTACTCAGGGCTCCGCTGCATGTTTTTTGGTGAAAGAAGAAAAACAACTTTTGGACCTATATTATTCACAGTCAATATTCTCCTTAAAATATGGTACAATTTAACCTCAATCAATTATTGAATATTGAGTTTGACAATAAAGGGACAGTGTTCTCTTTAGTGATGATGCACAAAAAATAAAAAATAAAATTTATGAGTTTATTATTCTGAGTCTGTTCACTAACCTCTCACAGTGATGGAGCTGGAGACCAGTTCAGATCCATATTGGTTGGAGGCTTCGCACTGGTAGTGGGCTGAGTCTTCCAGGAGGGCAGAAGAGAGGCTGAAGGAGAGCAAGGAGGAGGCGGAGTCACTCCTCTGAAGCCCCACCCCTTCCTTCCTCAGCACCAGGCTGGGGGGCGGGGCTCCATCTGAGCGGCAGGTAATTGTCAGCTGCTGACCCTCCACCACCTCCTCACCTGGACTCAAGGAGATCGAGGTTTTCCTCGGAGCATCTGCAACACAAACAGACCAGGACTGAGATTAAACCTGAATCTGAGATTAACACGACCACTTCCTGTAGTTGCTTCACAATAGAAGCCTGAAGTCTTTTATTTTCTGAGACTCACATTGAACGCTCAGAGCAATGCTTGTCCTCCTGAACCTCCATGTTTCTCTGTCCTCTGTCAACAGCTCCGCTCTGCAGGTCAGAACCTGCTGGTCCTCCTCAACCTGGTGCTTAAGAACAGACGAGACGTTCTGTAAAGAACTGGACAACCCGAAGGTCTCTGACATCAATGTCGTGTTCCCCGACAGCCACCGGATTCTCAGCTGATTGGTCCAAAAGACATTAATGACATCACACTGAAGTACCACCTCCTGACCCAGCAGGACTGGACTGGGATCCTTCATAACCGGAACAAACGGAAACGCTGGGGAGAAAAAAACAGCAAAAATTAAAACACAGAGATATTTCCGATGTTCAAATGCTTAGCTCCACTTATCATTTGTCAAATCATCTATAAGTTTTTAGATTCAAAAATCTAAAATTTAAGAGGGAAGATGATAACACAAATGTCAAATGTCATCAAATGTCATCTGACGTGGCTGAGCTGCTTTAGATTCTCTTGTGAAACTGAAGCTAAGAAATTTAAGTTCCTGAGAACTGATTCCCTTTAAAAGGTATTTCCCCACCTGCTCAACCACACACCTGGAGCTTTGACTTCAGTTGTTGTCCTGTTGTATTCATTGTGTGTTGCATATGAATTATTCCGTTGTGCACTAGTACAGTGGCATTGTGAGTAACTGACTGGTCAGGGCCGAGTTTGTAAATTAAGCATGAGCACAAGCTTCAGGTCCAAAAAGATCAGGGAGAGACTGACTCTGGATCAGTGTTTTTGTACAGAGAAGATAGTGTCAGAGTAACACAACATAACTCAGACCTGTGTCTGTAAAACTGTTTACAGACAGACTCCACCAAACAGGCTGTGTTATGACTTCTTAATCCATGATGGGTTTATGTTTGTAAAACTTTCCCAGATACTAGAAAGAATTATATTTGTGTGATGTCCCAATGTAAAGTCTACGAGCTGAGCTGGGGTGTGTATGTGTGAGTGTGTGTGAGTGTGTGTGTGTGTGTTAGTGGGGATGGGGGTGGGGGGCGGGCTAGGTTCACTTTAGAGTAGAAGCTTATTCTTTCACTACAACAGGAAATATCTTTGTCTCACAATTAAAAAGAAAAGAAAAACTACTAGAAAAACCAGGCAAATAATTAAAGACGGATATAAGGACAGATACAAGGTCAACAGGAAAACTTCATTAGAATCATTAATAAAGCCTTAATGAACCTGATCAAGATGCAGGTCAGAGTTCAAGAGCTACCTGATGGACCAAAGCTCATAAGACAAATGACGTGTGATGCTAGACGATATAAACAACTGATTACTGGCTTATAAATGATCTATGAAGCATTAGTGAGTTGTTAACCATCAACAGAGATGTTAGATATAGCTTTTTAACACTGATTTGCTAGAAAGTGATACAGATGTGTTTGTTTACGGACTGAAAATCTTGTTTTTCATAGAATCAATCCATGATCCAAGAGCATGACCCTCAGACTCAACGGGAGGAAACTGACTCAGGGTCAATGTTAAAGCTGAGTGAGCGGGGGCTGCCAGGAATCTGGTGATTAATGCTGAGTTTGTCTGAATGTTGAAGACACCTACTCCTCTCCTCCTGTCTCTGTCTCTGTCTCTGTCTCTGAGCTGTGGGAGGATTTAGTGTTTCAGTGAAAGGGGTCGGGGTGGGGGGTGGGGGGCACATTTGGCTTCTTTTCCCCCCTTGTGTCACTTTGTATCTCTAGGGGGAACATTCCTGCTCTCTAGAACAACAGTAAACTAACAGAGTGAAACTCCCTGATCTTTGACCCCTCTGCTCCGTCCTGCAGAGACTCACAGGAATTTCCCAATGTGAAATGAGAACCTCATTCATATTCGGATGTTTTTCCTCTGCTCTATCCTCAGACTGAGTGAGACCAGAGTCTGTAGGTCTGCACATGAGTGAAGCAGCTTTTGGTTTTTATTTGCTGTTTAATCATCAGACAGGAAGTCAGCAGTAGCAGCTGTGTCTGAAATCTCTCTCTGGTCACTGCGAATCAGTATCTCTACTGTGAAACCTGGGTGGAAACATGGGCTCTTTAACATTCACACCACAGATGCTCATCTTCCTGCTAACGATCCCATGATGCCGTGCGTCACGGTTCATTGGTGTGTGAACAAAAAGACATAGCGTCAGAGACGTTTGTCAGCTCTGAGCCAAGAAACCGGTTCATGTTGTTGGGTTTTTCGCTCATTTGAAATAGGTTGTGACAGTGTTTTCCTCCAGCCTCCAGCTGATGATCCTTCCTGTTTGCAATGGATCATTTCATGCATTTAAGTTCATAGAAATGTAAAACAGGTGAAATTGTAAATGTTTGGCCAGGGAGAACTCAGACAACCAGTGTTTAGCCGTTGGTTGGCCTACTTGATGAATTACAGTGAGATGAAGGAGTTTGTGTTGGCCGCTAACAGCTCAACAGTCTGTGAGGCTTTGGTGACATGCAGGCAAACTTACATCTGTTGAATCTGGTCTGTTTCTAGATTATGTTTCTTTTTAAAGCCATTTCCAGGAATAGTTTCCTTACATGTGATAACATGTTGTACAGGACATCGTACATTTCTCACTGAGAAAGTGAAAGTGAGGTCAAGCGGAACTGTGCAGTGTTTTGAAAGTTCCTTATTAAATGCTGAGTCAAACTGAAGGGTCCTCAGACTCTTTATCTAATAGTTTCCTCCTTTAACTTCAGCACAAGAAGCCATGTTTCCTCCCTGTGTCCAGCTATTTTCATTATTTATGACACAAGGCCACACCAGAGTTTGACTCAATGTCTAACAATAAGCTGTTTCTCTGAGCTTTTTATGGCACAACAGAAGCTCAATAATACATGTAGATATGTTTTTCTGATTATTTTAGAGCCACTCTGACTATGTCCTGGTTCACTCACCTGTTAGAGAGAGACCATATCGAGGCTGAGCGCTCTCCTCTGCCCTTGTCTCTCTCTACTATCTCTATCCAATAAAGCAGAAATGTCAAATTTTTTTTTAAATGAATAAGAATAACTGGTTGGTAATTTAAGGCAAAAGTTATGTCGTCCTTAAATTATAAATTGTGAGGTAGTTGCCTTCTTAGAACCCTTGTATACACTTATAACCCCTGGCCTTTATAATTGAGGGGTATGGCTGTACATTGAAATAAGATCTAACCCATTTGAAATAGTAAAAAAAAATTGCAGCGGTGTCGTCCTACCATGTGGCCCAGGACACATCTGATAAAAGAATGTGTCCATATGGACCCAGACCACCTCCTGATGCGGTCTGCCCGGATCGCAATGTGTCTTGGGTTCATTCACACCTGTACTGAGAGCTGTTCACCTGTGATTGGATCACCTGAGACACATGTTAATGCAGGTGTGAACGAGGCCTTAGGTGCTTTGTTTTTTTCCTTTGTGTACCTATAAATTAGACAGTAAATTGGTAGTTAAATAATTCCTGAAATATTTCAGATGAAAGAGAAATTTAAAGGGAATATCTTGTAAATCTTCCTCTCTTCTTTTCAAAATAAAGGTTCTTGTAAGTGGTGTGTTTTTTCAAATTAAAGGACATATGAAAACAGATTCTAGTTTTGTGGAAACACTGCAGGTCAAACACAACAGTTTCTTCTATTTTCTCTACACGTGACTTGTTTTGTCAAAGCGATGAACATGTTTTGTTTTGACTTGCCACTTTTTTTTGCCTCTCCGAGCCAACATATACAGCTGACAATGATCATCATCCACATCATAAAGACCTGATCTCAGGTGTGTTGGGTGTGTCAGACTCACAGTAGACTTGGACTTGAGTGTTTGTGGTCCTGATGACGGAGTCACACTCGGCCTCACAGCTGTATCCTCCCTGATCCTGGAAGTCCAGGTCCGGCAGAATTAACAGGGAGAGTCCGTCCTGCCAGTGCCCTTCCCGGAGGACAGTCTGGTTCCGGTCCATCCTCCTCCAGGTGAAAATGGGAGGGTAGAGACATCCGGAGGCGTTGCAGGCCAGGACCAAAGCTGAACCCTGCTCTGCTACTGAGAACTGAGAATTCATTTCCACCTGTAGAGGATGAGCTGAAAGAAGAACAGAGAGTTAACTGACCAACGAGGAGGACGAGGCTGAAACCGCAGTCCTGATCGGTCCTGATTGGTCCTGATTAGCCCTGATAGGCCCTGACCAGCCCTCATCCCTGCTGGAATCAATGTTATTGATCAGGATTTTTATCCATGTTTTGGAACAAAACGGTTTTTAATTTTGGCTGCTTTTCAGGAGAAAATTAAAACAATAAATTCGGAGCAGGTTGACACACATTAAGATGTGATGAGTTCAATGTTCACTGAGAAAAAAATGAACAAACACACTGAAATCTTCTGTTCTGTTCATGCTACACCTGTGGCGCACCTGTACCATCTGTCACCATGACAAAACCTCCTGACAAGAACAAACTGAGGCAGAAAAAAAACAGATGTCCCACAACTTGTTAAAAAGCTCCAATCTTTTGCCCTAACTCATCATTGTTTTTCTGCTAATTTCCTGTGACTGTCTTTTTATTCCCTTAACTATGAAAATGGTTCTGTAAATTAACCATCATTATTATGAATAAATCAATTCCAGCCAGCTCACGATCCACATTTCACAGACAGAAACTAAAGTTTGTCCTCAGAACAAAAGGAACCTTGAAGTCATAGAACTAAACCTGTTGAGTGAGATCAGGTGGAGACGTGAACAGGAAGAGCGGGTGAGGCCTGTGAGGGTGTCGGAGGAGCCAAGAGAGGAGTCAGGAGAGGAGCCAGGAGAGAGGAGTTAGGGGAGGAGGAGCCAGGAGAGGAATCCGGAGAGAGGAGCCAGAGAGAAGAGTCAAGCGAGAGGAGTCAGGAGAGAGGAGTCAGGGGAGGAGGGGTCTACCCCGCTCTGCAACATTTGGTTCCCCGTTCCATCGTCGGAGAACCACATAGATAACAGTCTGGACTGGAATTGTCCCTCCTCTATGGTATTTCCTGCTACCGTTGGTCTCTAAGACCATGTTTTGCCAAGATCACACATACACACACACATGCTAAATTAATTTTTTTGTTATTGAAGAACTTGTGACATATTCATTATTGCTGCTGCTATATATATATATATATATACACACACACATTTTATATATTTTTTTTAATTTTATTCTACTTTTTATTATTCAAATTCCTCCATTAAATGTATTGATTGATTGATTGTATAGTATCTTCGCTTTTTTTATTTCTGAAAACAATTCAAGCTGCATATTTTAATGAAAGGCTCCATTTAGTAAAGTTTGAGAGAGTATTATTCTGAGTCTGTGCACTAACCTCTCACAGTGATGGAGCTGGAGACCAGTTCAGATCCATACTGGTTGGAGGCTTCGCACTGGTAGTGGGCGGAGTCTTCCGGGAGGGCGGAAGAGAGGCTGAAGGAAAATGAGGAGGAGGTGGAGTCGCTCCTCTGAAGCCCCACCCCTTCCTTCATCAGCGCCATTTTGGGGGGCGGGGCTCCGTCTGAGCGGCAGGTAATCGTCAGCTGCTGACCCTCCACCACCTCCTCGCCTGGACTCACGGAGATCGAGGTGTTGGCAGGTGGAGCTGTGTTTGTGTGTGTGTGTGTGTGTGTGTGTATGTGTTGGGGGGATGTCAGAGATGGTGACAGGTAAACAAGAGGGAGACACCAAAACACTATAATTTCTATTGTTTAGCTACTACAGATATTGTAAATGAAGCGGGAGCTTCACTCTCACCGTGAATGGTGACATCCACAGTGGCCGTCTGGATTCCTTCGCTGTTCTGGGCCTCACACTTGTAGCGTCCGGCCTCAGACAGACTCACCGCCGCGAGGACGAGCTGACGGCCTTGAGCTCGCTGCAGAGACTGACCGTCGGGTGTCCTCAAGCTCCAGCTGAAGCTCGGCTCTGGATTTCCCTCCGCTGAACAGGTGAGATTGAGCGGGGAGCCGGCCATTACCTGCACCGGGTCTGAGATCGCCATCACAACTGGAGCATCTGAAAAGGATCAAGGCGTCAGATCCTGATCATGCTGAGAGGTCTAAACCAGATCCTGACAGACTACATGGGTCAGACACTGTTAAAATCTAATCCAATTCATTCAGCAGTTTAACCAGTTCACTTTCGGACCCTGGATCAGCCTGGGACGAATTCAGTAACCATGGCAGCAGGTTAAAGCTTTCCCATGTCTCCATGGTAACTGAAGCCTTGATGTGTTCCACACATTGTTAAATGAGACGTGTTAATACCAAGCAGGATAAGAAATGTCCTTTGTTTCTACATGAATGGAGTCAGACTCAGTTTTATACAGATGTGACCAGATCCAGATCAGAACTGGATTTACTGATACCGAAGCCTGACCCGGTTCTAAATGTGGTTCAGTGATCCTGGACTGTGGATCCGCCAGCAGCAGAATTAGACCTGAACACCAGTCTGGACTCTCTGTGGTCTAAAGTCTGACACAGGTATCAGTATGTGTGTGAGTGTGTGTGTGTGTGTGTGTGTGTGTGTGTGTGTGTGTGTGTATTTAGTCTAAGGAGCTATACATGTGGAGTCCATTTAGCATTTACTCAAACTTACAGAGTATGTTTAGGGGGGCGGTGGTCTTTCTGGTCCTGCTCTCAGCTGGCAGGTCCGGCAGGTTCAGCATAGCACTGCAGGTGATGCTGGCTCCTAAGTCCTGATTCTGAGGAGTGAACCTGTAGTCGGACCTGACAGAGCTGGATCCAAGATCTCCAACAGTGCTCTGCAGGACTCTGTCACCACTGAACCAGGTGAGGTTCAGCAGCTCCGCGGGGTAAAGATCAGACACCTGGCAGGTCAGGGTGGACTCCACGCCCAGCTTCAGGTGGTCCCAGCCTTGGATCACAGGGGCTGATGGGAGGGCTGGACCCGGCAGACATACAGAGGACAGACATGGACTTTAAAATGAGAGACCGGGTTTCATTGATCCAGATCACTCTGAGACTGAAACGTCTGTGTTTTTGGTTGTCAATTCAGTGACTTGATACATCATAGAAAAGCTAAATCCTCGTCACTGTCCCGGTCTTTGAGGAGCTCAAACCGCTGTAGGACCATGTGACATCAACACAGTGTGAGAAAGTAACTGAGTACATTTACTCCATTATATTACCACAGTACTTCTACTCCACTACACATCAAAGGAAATGCAGGACTTTTGAATTCAGTCTCTTTAGATTTAGATGAATAATATTAAATATAATCAACAAATAAAGTAGTTCATTTAGATTAAACTGCCCACAGTTCATGTAATCTATATTATTGTGCATAGCAAGAACTTTTACTCTTTGTACTTTATTTTGATGCTGATACTTTTGTTCTTTTACATAAATAAAAATTCTGAATGCACCTGACACTTAGGTTCTGATACTTTTACTGTAGTAAAATACCTGATTACTTCTTTCACCGCTGAGTAGAAATAAAATTAGAAATTTAGATTCACAGTATCTACATTCAAGCTTGTAAACCATGTGAGGGAGACACAGTGAGACAAATCAAACGCTCCTTAAGAACACCTACTGAAAACACCGCTGCTCAGCTCCACTACTGACTCTCAGTGTGTCAGTTACAATGTGTGTGTTTCTGTTTAGTTACAGCATGTTATTGTGTGTTACACAGTGGGTGTGTGTGTGTGTGTGTGTGAGCATGAACTCACAGTAAACTTGCACAGAGGTTTTCATCTGCCTCTTTTCTTCTCCACAGCTGACTCGGCACAGCAGAACGCCTTCATGCTCCATCATCACAGGGTCGAAGGTCACAACAGACCGGTTCCTGTTGGTGCTGACAGTGGCAGTCAGGGGACGGTCCCCCAGCAGAGACCAGGAGAAGTTTGGCACCATGGGACAGTCTTGAACTGAGCAGACCAGCTTCTGGCGCTCCCCCAGTCTGAACAGAGGCTTTCTGGGAGACACGTCGACCAGCAGACCCTGAATGCACCACGATGACATCAGCAGCACAGCTGAGGAGACACACAACAGCAACTGAGACCTAATGATAATTAACAACATTAATTCTGTCTGTAACTGTCTGTCCTTTGATTTTCTCAACAACGGCTTGCCTGATCGACCTCGGTCTCAGCAGGTTGTCGAGACCCTAACCTTGACATAAATTGTGATGTCATCAGTGACATCACTGGATTGATTGACCATGGGCACTGAACTGTGACAAGTTTGTTTAACTATTAAACTCATCACAATTTAATTAATTTTAACAGTTCAATTATATTTTCTGTGTATTCAGAAAAAATTAGCCTTTTCTGGAGCATTCAGGTGCATCATGGTCGTTCAAAAACGAACTAAAATCAAAATGGAAACTTTTCTGTTTCCTCAGGCTGATGAAGAGTCTATGTTTGTTAATACTGGTCCTTTTCTTTCTGGGTCTTTCCTTGTAGTGAACATGGAATTGGACCTTGGTCCGGGTTTAATTTGGGATCAAGGTCGACCAACAATTCTCAGGCAGTGATGTGAAAACAGAAAATCAATGTTTGCAACAAAACAAAATGTAAAACAGGAAAATGTGTGAAGTGATAAACAAACACTGAGAAGTCAAAGTTTCTCAACCACTGGGTCCTGACCCCACATTAAGTCACCTGATGTTTAAAGACTGATATCTGACAGATTTATAATCAAGACAAACTAGAGAAAGATGTCAACTACATATAATCTCTCCTACAAATACAAAAATCTGTTTTATGAAACATTTTCCCCATTTTTTTCCTGTGGAAGTTCCTGTGGAAATGTGAATTGTAAATTTCCTCATTTTAAAGTCGTTTTATTCTATCTATCTATTGTATGTGGCAATGCCATTTATCATAATTATTTAAGCAGTATCAACCACATACACACGGTTACTCGACAGCACGAGAACCCTGAACTAACCTTTGTAACATCAGAATAAAACCATGACTCCAGAAAAACACGTCTAAAAATCTCAGTCTGATTAAAATGACACAACAGAAGGCAGGTCATATGTCCAGGGACAGAAGACTCTAGGACATGTGAATCAAATACAAACAGCATAAATAAATATAATAAATTTTAAAAAATGTGAGAAAAAGCCTCCAGAAAAGACAGAAAGCACAATAAAAAAAATAATCTTGCCTGTGCTGAGCTGAATACAGATCCTGCAGACGGACAGCAGAGACATGCTCACTGCTCCATGGATTCAAACCCCGGACTGGTGGATGAATGGATGGATGAGCGGATTGAATGGATGGATGAGTGGATGGGTGAAGAACAGAGCTGCGTCTCTTTTGTGCCCAGGTTTCAGAGTCTGAAGCAGAAAATCAGCTCGACACATAAAACCTGTTTGCAGCTCCCCCAGTACTCAGAAACAAACGCGCCCCACGACCACCTCGGTCCTGACTGACGCCCCCCGCCTTTGTCTGTGCTGATGACTGTCTACAGACCATGATGCCCTCTGCAGGATGGACAGGATACTACAGCAGGAGTCTGAAACTGCACTGTAAAACATTTTTCTTTCACTTTTCTTCTTCTCTTTGTTTTGACCTTTGCACCTCCCTCATTCAAAGCACCTGGAGTTTATGCACCAAAACATCTCATCCTGCCATCCTGTGCTGTTTAATCAGAGTAAAACTGAACATTCATTCTTCTTACTTTCTCTGTAGTAAGTGAAACCTTGAGTCCAGATTATTTTAGAAAAATACTGTTTCCAGGGTCAAGAATTCAGTTTTCATCTTAAATCAGATTACTTCATTTTGATCAATAAACTCCTTAATTATCTGTTTAAAACACCAGAAACAATGTTCAAGTGTCACTGCAAGAGATTCTAGAAAAATGCTGGAAAAATAAGAGAGGATTTGTTCCGGAAACAGCAAAAATAGTTTGACTCGTCTGTGTTTATTTCCATCTGATGGAGTTAAAGTTTTACAGTGCAGCAATGACATGAGTCCAGGCGACTGACTGATTACCTGTCTGTTGAGTTTGTGATAAGAGACTGAGTGACTCTGTAACCTTGTATTGATCCTGAACTTATCGATGAGTTTGTGATGACTCTGTCACAGTGAGGACAGGCCGCTGGCCAACATGGAGTCATGTGACCAGACTCACTTTCAGCGACTTCATCACCTTGGTGTTTGCCTTTGTCACCTTGTTTGAGTGAAGAGTTCAGCAGCTGAGCTTTTCCTCTCTGGTCTCAGGACAGTTTTTACATCATCTTGGGCACATCTTGGTCTCATGAGTGTTTCGAGTTGGACTTCTCAAATGGTTTGACTTGGTCTTGGTCTCGTGGAAGTTTTTTTTTTGCCTGGTCTCGGTTTCGCGAGTCTTTTCACTTGGACTGATCTCGGAATCTTGGGTTAGACTTGGACCTGGGATGCCAAATTGTCTAGGACCTTCAGGTTTAGACTTGGACTCGTCTCATGTCTCTTCAGTATTTGGAATCTGACTTTTATTAGTGTCATGGATTTTGACAAGAACACATGGGTATTTTTATTTGTCTTGTGTTTTTTAGACTTGGCCTTGTAATGTCAAACTGGACTGTTTTGTGGTCAATGCATGTATGAAAACAAAGTAAAACAGAGTCAGAGGAATAATTATTTTATTTGTTTTATTGCTCAGAAATAAACTCGGCTTTCTGTTAAAAGAAAAAAAAACCCTACATATATTTTCTAACTTTTGCCTTAATTTCGACATTAAGACATTAAATACAGGGTCCAGATGTTCATGAGTGAAGCAATGACGATTATACTTAATTCAAACATCTGTATTCCAAAATAAAAACGCTCTGCAAAAAGTAAATTTTCCAAGATCCCTTCATACAAGAGGAGTTTTGACATGTTGAAGGCAATTCATTGACTTTAGAGGCTGAGAAGAGTTTATTCATTAACAATATTTTTCAAAATGAAACAGTTTCTCCTCTTTACTCAAACTTCTTTAATCCTGTGACTCAGGAGAAACAGGACGATGAAAGTTTCTGCTGCCTTTTAGCCTCAAATGTTTCATCTTTCTGTTTTGGTCTCTGGAACTCTTATTTTGAAACTCCTTTTATACTTCTTACTTACAGTTAAAAAAAGAACTGGTGGTGAAGAAATCATCAGAGGAGGTAGAACACTGAAACATTTAAAACATTTTCTGATTGATCCATCGATCAATCTCACTGACGTTAAATATTTTTTTGTTAACCTTCAACTGATGTTTCAGCCAATCAGTACAGTGAGCAGTCGAGTCACCTGGATGTGAAGAGGGTCAGCTGATCTGCTGCCAGCCAATAAGCCTGCAAATATTCAGCTGGTTTTGTTTTTTAAAAAAAAGGAAGTTCAATCACAGAACATCCTCATGTTCCCCGTCGTCCCCCAGACTTGGCTGTTTCAGACGGACTCAGTCTAACCTGTGTCCTGGACAAGGTTAGCATAGTTTAGCATTAAGATTGGAGGCAGGGGGCGTTACACAGGCTCCATCAAGAGAGAAACAAATTCACTTTCCAACAAGTTTGGTTTACATGATGGACCTGACTCATGCACACAGTTGGTACTGTCTGACAGCTGATGTGAGAACACTTCAGAACCAAGATGCCCAGTGTGGCGTGAACAGAACCACATCAGTGTATCAGACACTGACGTGGTTCTGGTTTTATTCCTCAGACCTGGTGGTCCTGGACTTAATGTCTCACACACTCAGCTACACAGATGGGGAGGACTTCCTGAAAGTGTCCGTCGGTGTGTCTTCAACGGATGTCCATCTGACGTACAGTTGATCCCTTTCACTGAATTTCCTCAGAACCACTGGTTAGCAAACGTATCATCAACAGAGCTGAGACACTGAACTCGCTGAAAACGCTGCTGGTTTAGAAAGGTAGAGACACTTTAAGTTGAATCTGATCAAACTGTTCTCACGTGTACAGATGAAGTTTGTCCTTGAACTTCATTAATCTTTTAATTCTAACAGAATTTGGTCAAATTTGATTCGGCTTTGCCAAAAGAGTCTGATCATTTATAATATTCAGTTTATACAGATTCAACTTCAAGCCAGATATAAAAGTAACGTGTAATATATTCTGCTGGTGTTAAGTTTACAGATCAGCTGTTCAGTAACAGAGTTCAGACAGGCTGCCTGTCTAAGGTCAAAGGTCTCCATGTGTGTTTAAACAGATCACAAATATTCAGGAAACCTGTTGATGGATCAGTCTCTGATTGGTCAGAATAAAATCCTCCTCATGTCTCTGGCAGATGCTGAACTCAGGTCGGATTTATGTCATTAATACCTGAGTTTACTGAAGACACTTCTGTCTTTACTGTACCAGGGCCTTGGGACGTGGATCAGGTCGTCCGCGAACCGGCTCCTCCAGTCCACATGTGGAAACATCTAACATTCTCATGTTGAATCATAGCTTAGTCACGTTAAATGTGGACTGTCAAAATAAAATACAAGGAAACAAAAACAGCAGCAGGTTCTGCTTCATTTTGACCTGGTCCAGACGGAGATGCAGTCGTCTTGGTAACTGGGTTTCAGTCGGAACATTTCCCTCCAAAAAAACGTCCACAGAGAGTTTACTTGACCAAACCCTTATCAATGAATCTGATTCTCCTCGATCAGCAAATGAAGCATTTATAATATAAAATCTATCAATAATCAACTAACTTTCAGACGACAGATGTCAAATCAAATATGTCCAAACTTGAATTTTCAGATAAAAAAAGTTTTTATCTGAAAAAAAAAAAAAAAGTTTAATTCCGGGGTTTTAAACCATAAAGAGAAGATTAAAAAACAAACAAATAAAAAAAAAAAAAACACAGGACTGTTTTAAACTAGAAGTGAAGAGACTCTCACTTGGTCCGATCACCCACTGAAAGTTCACGCTTCATTCAACAGCTTAATGACGAGGAGCAGCTGCGTCTGGGCCTGGACGGAGCACGGATATTAATCAATGATCAGTTAACGATCCATGTATTGATTGTTAACTGCTCACTGATCCACCAGAGACACAAGGCTGATTTTTGAATGACTTTACAAAAACTAAACTGACCAATGAGACCATCAAACAGACACACACACACGGGCACTTTTATCCCCTGAGTTTGTTGCTCTGCTTTTGGTCCCTTTTTCTTCTTCTGTCATTAATATCATCACTGTGCCTGTTGATTTTAAAATAATAAAAATGAAATCCATCAGAGTGAAACCTTTTCATCCTTCACTCAGAAAAACTTATCAGAAAAAGAAGGTAAATACTGTAACCATGACGAGCGAGTCATCATCAGCTGATCCTTCAGTTTATCAAAAACCTCAAAATTATCTCCATTAAAACAAAAATACACTCTCTTCTATCACGAGTAAGAAATATAAAATCTGTCTTCTTTATCTAAATATATCTTCCTCTTCTTTAGACAAACACATGCGTTTAGATCACATAATATTCACATACAGCTCATTTACATACAGTATGGACAGAGAGGAGAGTCTCAGTCTCTTCGGTCCCAAAAGAGACAAACTCCTGCTGGTTCATTAGCTTCCCTGTGAGCATCCGACACAGTAGAGATTCTGGGTAGTCAGGAAGGACTGTGGATAATGTGTCCTCAGGTTAGATCTGTTGTTTTAGTACTGGATGTACTCAGACTGAAGAGACTGAAAGAGAAGACATGAAGACATCAGGGTCAGGTCTGATCTCATTGTGTCGTATGTTACAGGCTGTTAAAGGACCATTCCACAGATTTTACAGGTTTAAAGTTCATTGCTCACTGCTTGCCCTCCTCAGCCTCTGGAAATGTAGCAGCCAGAGAACAGACCGGGGCCCTGACCGTCGGTAACGCTGACTATCTCCAGCTGATCAGATCTGCTGCTGGAGATCTTTGTCATTTTATTGGGGGGGAGTCACGGTCAGCGCCGGTTCAACAGCCTGAGACCTCATCTGCTGTCCATGCGCACTGACAAACACACCTTCACCTGCTGCTCTGCAACCTGATTGACTGCCTGATCTGTACATGATGTCTGCAGTCAGGTTTCTTGTTCCTCGTCTCTGGAGTTTGACACTTCCAGCCTGTTTTCACACCAACGTATCTCTAAACTCCACTTAAACCTGAGTTAAAGACGTGTACATATGAGATGATCTGTGACATCACAACTGGTTTGACAGCCAATCAGAGTTCAATAGACGATTTAGACAAGGTGAGACGTGGGAAGCTGAGGAATCCAGTTCACAAACATTTGGTGTCCAGATGTTAAATCCAGAAATGATTTGCAGAATCAGAGTTACCATGTTTTTACACAAGGATGAAGGAGGTGAAGGAGTCATTTTAAGAATTTTTAGTCTTTTATGTCTGAAACATATCCGGAGTGAAACTTTAACTAAAGTCATGAAGCACTGGTGTGAATGTGGAGCTGATGGAGTTTGATTTCATGAAGCCTAGAGTAATCAGATTCTGGACAGAACCACGGTGAATATCATTTATCTGTCAACCTCACAAAACCAACCACCATGAATCCTTAAATGTATCTGATTGGCTGACGTGACACCTAGCTGGATCACATCACATTAATGCGCTGTGGTAAAATTAGAGCCAGGTTCAACTTTTTTATGCCAACAACCTCGCAGTTTTTCACTCAGCTGTCAAGTTTATTAGGAGCAGCCACTCAATCCATGTCAGTCCGATCCACCAGTCCTGCAATAATCCTCCTTCATGGAGGCTTTAACGTTCAGTTTGTGGTGAAACTGTTTCAGACATGTTGATTATTTTTAATCACAGGACTGTTGGATCAGACTGACCCACTTTATCCTTTTGACCACTGTGAGTCAAGACCTCCACTCTGATGTCACTCTGAACCCAATCTTAGCCAATCAGGTAAAGAGAGGAGCAGACTCAGATGGAGCGGGTCCAGGTGAAACATTCGTGTTCTGGGGAGTTGGCGTTAAGTTTTAGTTAGCTCAAAGCCAATGTTGACAAGTATTTAGTCTCAGTGTTTTGTATCTGTGTTCTCAGGTGGACAGCACAGAGGTAAAAGAACTTGAGCCGGAGAGGGGGGTTAAAAAGACTCTAGTGTTGTGAACGCAGCCTGATCAATCAGATTTCTAACAGAGGTGTGTCAGTCAGACGAAGGTCATCCATACATGATGGTCTAGTGTTTCCCATTCTGGTCTCAATATTCACAGCTCAGAGTTTAACACGAATCACCAGTGTGACCATTGACCTTGTTCGATTTACTACTAATCCCTGTCCTGTTGTTCCATTGCTGTTGAACGTAGGAGTTTAAATCTTTGGTTCCTTTAACTCAGCAGCAGCTTCATGTTAGTGCGTCAGCGATGTTGACGTGACAGACGAGCAGAAAGTCCACAGCTTCAGAAACCGACAGATTCGTGGGTCCAAGTGAGTATCACCACCACCAGACGGATACAGTAGACCTGAGTTTCTCTCCCCATATGTCAGTTCAAAGAGGCAGCTTCAGTTAACACGTGCCCGATGAACACGTGAACTAGGAGTCATGTCAACAAGGCATCTGGTTATAAAACATGATGCCGTATGCAGAGCCAGCAGTTGGTCAGGTGACCTGTGTTACTCAGCAGTCAGACAAGAAGCTTAACTTAACAGCTGAGAGTCAGGGAGTCCATGGGGTCAGAGGGGTCAGGAGTCAGAGGAGTCAATGAGGAGCCCAACCAATCTGACACAATGACCATAGTGCTGCTTTACATTTAGCTTCAAAGCTTCAATTGCAGTGAAAATTTAAAATCAGAAAAAGACTCAACTTCAAAGGGAACTTTTGCTCTATACGTGTGTTTTCTCTTATTGTTGTCATCATCGTCATCGTTATCATCATCATCATCAGTACCTGGAGTGTGAAGTCATCGGGAATTATCATCTGTGATGACGTCTATGTTTAATTATTGAGCTGTTAAAGTCAGAAATTTCAAATTCTGTACAAGTATGAAAAATTTTAAAAATCAGATTTTGGGAATAAATTTGTACTATCTTATCTACAATACAGACAAATGAGGCTGTAAATACCTGATGCTATCTCACTACACCGTCTTAGTAGGTATTCAGGAGCTTTCAAACATATGACATGATCTTCATCAGGAGCCTTAGTTGCCTTAGTTTATGGAGGTCGACAGTTGAGAGGAGACTGTACCAGTGCAGTTCACAGCACAGGTGTCTGCTGCTCTATCCAGTGTGTTAGTGATGTCAGAACAGAGAAAACCAATGAGTAGAGAGGGGCGTGGCCAAGCTGCTGCTGTGTCAGAGGACTTACAGGTATCGAGCGACTCAGGTAGCGTCCTGATGGGCCCTTCATAGCGCTGTATGGCCCGGGGCCCCTGTAGGGGCTGAAGTCCTGAGGACCCGGCCGAACAAAGCTTTTCCCTGTGGAGGGCGCTGCCGAGCCCCAGTATGAGCCACTGTTGTTGTTGACCTCGTGCTGCATGCTGCGAGTGCCATTACCATAGCGGCAGAGAGAGGCCGGGGCCAGAGAGGTGGGGGAGGAGAAAAGAGACACAGAGGGGGAGGAGGGGGAAGGAGAGGAGTAGGGAGTCTTCCTGTCCTCCTCCACATCCACGTACAGATCACTGAGAGAGCTGGCCAATCGAGAGCTGAGAGCAGAGCTGAGGTGGGGTTGGGGGTGGGGGGAGCAATGATACAAACATACTACATGATAACCAGGATAAATATACAACGAGACACACTGTGATGACATCCTGCTGATCCTGGATCAGAAAACGCTGAGATAAACTGCTGTGTCAACAATGTGACCATGAAGTCGCCCGACAGACTAAGTTAGTCAGGTTTAACACAGATTTAAATCAGGATCAAGTGAGGTTTAACAAATTTTAAACAGGGTTTCAAGTCAGGTTTAACACGGACTTAAACCAGGATCAAGTCAGTTTTAACAAAGACTTAAACCTGGATAAAGAGCTCATTTAACCCACTTCAAGCTGGGATCAAGACAGGTTAAGTCATTCTGAAATAGGTTTAAACCTGGATTAAATCAAGTTTAAACATGAGACAGGGGTATTTAAATCCACAGCTTCAGAAACTGACTTAAACTGTTTTAGCAAGGTTAATCAGTTTAAATTCAGATTTCATCCCAGCAAACATCTGGGTCCCCTGGCCCATTCACATCCACATCTGGGCTGATTCTGGCTACTACCATAAAGTGATATATTGATGGTCAGGAAGCTGATGCTGACACTGACCTCCTGATATGTGACACAGATGATGACGGACTTCTCCCGATCCTCTTGGCTGCAGCAGAAGCGGAGGAAGCTGGGAACTTGGAGGACTTGAGGGGGGAGGAGGGGCCCTGTACCACCCCAATCGACAACCTGAACACACACAAACCACCATCAATACATTTTTTTATTACTGTTTTTGATGAGTCAATTGACAGTCTATTGAAAAAATATTTTTTTAGATCATCACAGGTCAGTCACATGTGATGATTTTCTCTGTTGTCTCCCGGTGCCGGACAGAGTCATGTTTGGTCAACCCCCCCCTGGTATGATCTGACACCATCAGTCACATAGACAGTAAAGTAGTCAGGATGTCTTGATCCTGATCAAGAATGTGAAAAAAGGCTGCTTCTTTGGATCAGTCAGTGACACAGAGGCTGTGTAGTGACCAGGTTAGTGTAAATACATATACACACTGTGACAACCGTCACACTTTTGACCTGAAATGTCCACTCACTAAGTATTTGGGTCATTATTCTTTAAAAAAATTAAAAATAAAATAAATAATCAAAGAAATATATATAAAGATTGTTTGTTAAAAAATATTATTGGCTGACACACTGTAATAGCAATTCCAAATATCAACATCAGTATCAGCTGCAAAAATCAGGTTAAAAACGGCACAGATAATCTAAACATGTTGCTCTTTAGTTACTTTTCTTAATTGTCTGGAGATCCCAAGTCCACAAGAGAAAGCTCCCAAGTTTATAAGCAAAAACCTCAGAGATACAGCAAGCTTGAGTTTTGCGTTTGGATTGAGAAACAACCAGCAAATCCTGATCAGACCCCAGAGACCTGCTGCTGATGTAGGACACTGCAGCTCTAAATTTAACCACCAGAATCTGGGACTGGATCCTGAATGCACCCTGACTATGTCCTCTGTGGGAAAGACATGCAGCGTGGGCTACTGCCGTCAAATGACTGAACTCAATGTTCAGGGTCAGAGGTCAGAGTTGACACGTACCTGAGTGGCTGGGAGGTGGATCTGCTGTGCATTTTCATCTCCTCCACTCTGAAAGAAAACATGTCAGTTTACATCCACATCTTCGATTCAGCTGCAGAGTCAGAGGAGTTTAGAAATGATTCATGTGTTCAGGAGGATGATTAATTCCCTGCAACCCAACTGATAAAAATACTCTTTAGACGTGATGTTATGTGCCAGTTTGTTTCAGACTCTGCACTGAATACACCACATGTATAGCCTCCCCAGAGCTGCTTGTCTTGGTTGATAACCTGACAGACAGCAGGTCTTTTAGTTGAGTATAAAGAGAAGATTAGTCCCTGTTTTTAAGGAATTACATACAGAGAAACACTGCAGAAGACAGAAGGCAATAAAAGTGATCGTGTTCAACATTAAATAAACCAGTCGTGTTTCACGGGAGCTGTTCTGTTAGAGGTTCAACCCCGTCCCTCTGTGGTTCTGGTTCGGTGCGGGTACCTCAGAGCTCCAGTTGTGGTGGCACGGGGGGGACGTCGGCTCTTTAAGGCTCTCAGTTTGTCTCCCTGAGTCAGACCCAGACTGCTGTCGGTTACCTCACTCTGGAGGATAAAGCAAATGTACCATGAGACCAAATGCTGTGTGAAGCGTGAGTTTCTCCACATGAGGACTCTGTGTGTGTGTGTGTGTGTGTGTGTGTGTGTGTGTGTGTGTGTGTGTGTGTGTGTGTGTGTGTGTGTGTGTGTGTTTGACCTCCTGTAGATGGTCGGAGCTCGGAGATCTGGATATGTTGCTGTTGTGGGGGGGGTTTAAGATGAGGTCATCCATGCTGGTGATGAGGTGAGACACCGTCCTCTCCTCCAGCTTGGCCTTCTGTGAACGTTCACTGTCACCTAGCAACCACAGCGCTGCCTGCTTCCTGTTAACACAAACAGAGGGTCAGGTAACTTCACCTGGAACTTAAACCACTGGATCTTTTTACATCTGTCAAGTCTACTAAAAAAAAAAAAAAAATATCAGAACAGGGAAAAATGTCCAGTTTCTCAGAGCGACGTCTTCAAAAGTCCCAAACCCAGGAAGATTCAGTTTACTAGTTAAAATAGTACTAGTTAAAAATGCAGGGTTGTGAATCAGCAGTTGTCCACAAAGCTGATCAACAGATAATAAACTAAATGTCGCTCGTTGTAGTTTCTTTGAAGCTATCGCCTGATGTGTTTGACAAAAACAAACTATGGGACCCGACGGTGCCCCTCACAGAAAGTTCAATCACATCCATAAATTCATGGATATAACAAAGTATATGTTAGTAAAATATTCCTTTATGTGGACGATATTCTCCTTTTCAGTCTAGACCACAGACATGGTTCCCTTAAATTCTGTCCTTGATTGACCAGTTTGGAGCCTCTGCCGGATACAAAGTCAACTGGATAAGAGCAGGTTCATGCCAATTTGTATTATGGATCATTAGTGGCTCGATCAAATCTCCTTTATGATAACAGGAGAGAGGTTTGATTACTTAGGAAAAGTTTATTAGAAAAATATTCATCATTTAAGGCAAATTTTGATAAATTCCAGAATAACACTTAGTTTTGGAGGGGGCTCCCAATTTCTTTTTAGGTGGAACAAATGCTGTTAGGATGATATTTCTCCCACAGCTACTTTATCTCCTCCTCACCAAACTTTCAATTCAATTCAATCCAGTTTCATTTATATAGCTCCACATCATATCAGATGTTATCTCAGGGCACTTTTCATTTAGAGATCTAGACCAGACTCTTTATAGTTATTATTTACAGAGACCCAACCTGTGTTTATCACTAACCAAGTCTTCAAACTTTCCACTATTCTTCATTTCTTAATTTCTATACTTTCCATTATTTGTGTGGGATAATAAAAGACAGAATAGAAAAAGCTCACCTTGGTAAATCTAATGATCAGTGGGGGGTTGGCTCAGCCGATTTCACATCTGCTCCTTTACCTACTGGCTGGATGATCCAGCAGTGTAGTGAGTAGTCCACTTCATAGATATTTCTTACTGTGATATTTTCTTGTTTTAAGGTTTTTGCCTCATAAGAAAAAGGGACAAACACTTTTATTTGGATGCCATGTATAATAAAATATATTTATACAATAAAAATGAGATGAGATGAGATAATGATATGATCAATATCAAGGAAACTTGGTCAGATTTTTGTCTCTGTTGTTTAATAATTTGTCTAAATATATGTCTAAATATAAAGACTTTGACTTCATCACAAGACTGATAAACATCGGTGTCAGATTAATGCTCCTTCTAAAAACATGTTTTCTTCTTTTCTCCTTTTAGTTTTCGACCATGTCCGTGGACAGTCTGCACCAAGTGCACTCAAAGCAGGCTAGAAACTACTAAATAAGATCTATGGAGCTGTCTGGGTCTAACTGAGGACTAATGGTTTTGGGTCATTTTTCAGAAGCTGCAAATCTGACTTTGACCAGCATCAACTACAGAAACATCCACTTCATTTTCACTCTGTTGATTAAAACCTGTGTCTGAACTTCAGCATTTAATTCTGAAACTGCAGCTGAAGACAAAAAAGGTTCCTGCAACAACAGATCCACATTCAGTTCATTTACCTGCTCTGTTTAAAACTGGTCACTGTAAATCTGTTCAAATGCAGCAGGTCAGGCATCATATTTCTCCTCTACCCACATCATTCTGGAATCATGTTCTCATTACTACTCATAATCAGGACCAGGACCAGGTCCAGGTCTCAAACTGAAAGAATGATTCCCTGATGATATGTGTGTCCGCAGGTCCACACAGAAAAGAGTCTATGTGGCTAAGATGTCAAAGCAGCTGATCTCTGGTTAATGCATAAATAATACAACACAAACAACAAAATGTGCTGGTCTGCCTACATGCAGCTAGGAGGGGTTTGTGCTGGAGTCATGGTCTTGGTCTAAGTCCTGGAGGCCAACACAAACTGGACTGGAACCAGAAGTTGCCACAGCACAGAAACTGTTCATAGAGATAAGCAGCAGGTCTGCACTAACTCACATATACACACTGTTAACACACATACACACACACCCTGGTCCTGTCATCATAGTGGCTTCTGATAATCTGACCTATTATTATGATGATGATGATGATGATGATCTGTTCATCAGAATAACTCAAAGTCCGATGCCTAATAAGAGCTTTAAACTGGAATGTATCAGGATTAATGCCCTTTTAAAGTCTGGCTTCCCCCAAGTTTTAAAATAGTTCAAATACTTTTTTATCATTCCAGTGGAAACACTCCACTTATTTAGGGAGTTTCTGGAGAATTTCCTTTACTAATGAGTGGAAACTAGATCCCATGTATTTGTTTATCTGCAGCTTTTTAAACTATTTGTCCTCTTTTATTTTCTCATATTTCTTTTCTCTTGATATGTGAAATCAGAAAATGAAAAACAAAATATGTAAAATCGGGAAAAAAAAAGAAAAGTGCCCAATGTCACTGAGTGTGGTGTATGAAAGGTCACAAAGGGTCATGGCCCCTAAAGCCATGTTTTTCTATAGATCATGTCAGGTGAGTCAATCAGCAGCTCAACACCTGTACGTGAGGATTGTCCTCGACAAAATCCTTCACTTTGTCACATTCCAGACCTGGAATAAAGCCTGTCTTTCTTTTCCCTACACCTGTAGACATTTTTTTGTTAAATGAAACTGTAAATCAAATCAAACCTTCTTTAATCAAGAACTGGTACAGAAGATAACGTCCAACCAGAGAGACTCACTCTTCCAGGAAATTCTGCTGTGGTCCAATCACCGAACCCGGTCTGCAGATCCTGATCCAGGCGATGGCCTCACCTGCCGTGAAGCGGTAATGTTTCATCAGGTAACAGCCAATCAGAGTGCCTGTCCTGCCCAGACCAGCTGCCAGAGATATGGAGGTTTCACAGTGAGTCAGGAGGGCAGCGTCACACAGCTGATACTCAGCCTTTCCTGCCTCAGGAACATTGAACAGAGCTGCTGATAAACCCTGTCAGGTCAGCTTGACCCACTCAGTCACATGGAGTCCGAATACGCCACTGCAGCTCCGCCCCCGTTAACTGTCACATTTACTTCAACACTGATTAATAAACGCAAGCTTAGCCGAGCTCAATTAAATCATATTCAATGAAAATAAAAAGAAAATCCGGTCATGTCACTGGGCAATATCATTCAGTATGTAAGATCTTTTACTACGTGCATATATATATATATATATATATATATATACACACACACACACACACACACACACACACACACACACACACACACATATATACATACATATACACACACACACACGTCACACACACACAAAATGCCCTTTTTCAAATATTAATTTGTGGATTTTATTAAAAACCAGTTTAGACGGAGGCACCAGGTAATGCAGGTAACTGGAGAACCTGTTTACCAGCGTATTAGCCTGGTGACAGTGATTCTGTTTACATGCAGCAGGTCAGTGCTCAGACTTATTATGGAAGCAGAACACTGACCTCTGTTCTACTTTTTTGGTGGAGTGAAAGTTTCTGAATTTAAGTTGTTGAGGTATCTTAATGATAGTGTCACAGTCATTGGAACTTTGATTATGAGTTTAGACAGGAGGATGCTGGCTCTGTAAAATGAGACAGATCCCCCATGCCCCCCCCCGAAAAAATCAAGCTGCTCTGCGCTTAGTCTCTCTACTGACTTTGTCTGGCACACGCTCACTTGTAAAAACCTGCTTAATGTTTATGCATCAGGCTGATGAAGCTTCATTTTAATTTCAGATTAGAATATATCTTTACACAGAATGCGTGTGACTGTGGATTCGTCAATGTTCAGAATGAACAGCAGAACATGTGACCCTGTTACTGAAGGACATGTAAACAAACTGACTGTGCGCTTTCACTCTGAGCTCTGAACAGTGAGAGGGTACAGACTGCCCACTGCTGGACAACTCAGATCAGCCATGGACAGGACATAGGGAAGGACAGGAGAAAAAAGACATCAGGACAGAATGCAAGAAAAGAGAGCACCCACAGGACAGAGGAGGAACAGCTGAGCTGAGACAATGAGTTAATTAATAATATAGTCTGTGCCCTGGAAATTCATTTCAGAGAGTTTAGATGTTTAAAGTGAAAGTCCAAAAATTCCAAAAATGTCCATCCCTGCAAATGTGTCAATTTCCTTTTTTAAAAAAATCTGATTTCTGTCACTGTAACTGAAAATTAGACATTTGAAGACATTGCAATGGACATTTTTTGACAATTTTCTGACCTTTACACCAAACGAAGAATCAGTTAATTTACAGACTAATGTACAGGTGATTCAGTAATTAAATAATCAAGCTCTAAATGGGACCAACAACAGGTGTGGATGTCCTCACCCTTGCAGTGGACGGCTACGGCTCCGTCCGTGCTCTCACAGATGTGCAGGAAGCGGCGTGTGATCATGTCGCTGGGCGTGCTGCCGTCTAAGAAGAAGAGGTCGTAGTGGTCGAAGCCAGCGTCGATGAAACGCTTGGAGTCATAGATCTTCTTGTTCAGACGGACAACAGCGGTCACATTGTGTTTCCTGAAGTATGGGAAGTAAGCCTCGGGGGCATGGAGAGGGTAACCTGCAGGGGGTGAAGCCACCACAGGTGTTAGATCTGAGTTCAGATGCCATGAATCAAACAAAAACGGAGAGGACTTCCTTCCTGGACCTTTAGCTGCAGGATTAGTGACAAACCATGCAGGTTCTAAATGAAAACACAATGTTGGTGACTTTCATTTTAGATTTACCTTAAGTGTCAACACACCTGTTTCTAATATTGACCCTTTATAACTATTGAGACACACTTTTTCAGTTTGTTGTTTTGAGCTTGTGCTTTTTCTTAAACTTGATTTTACTATTACTGCACGTTAAGTTCCATTACAATGAAGTGCAGTTTATCATCTAGCCATACGGTGCCCACAGTGGTAAAGTGCATATAGAGTTAAATAAAATATAAATGAATGAGCAGAATACTTCCAGTAGTGAACTGTTTTTCCACTCAGCAGTGACCTTCTGCTGCATCACTACATTTTGTCTTGAAGAATAAATAAATGACACGGAGGACCAGCAGCCGACTCTGGAGAACTGGTCTGGATTCTGGTTCTTCCATTCATTTAAACCTCCGATGTCCAAACGTCAGAAGGAGTAGATGTTAATCTATGTTAGTGCCACTTTTCCATTCACTGAAAGTCTTGAATTCCAGGGGATTGTGTAGTAAACTACTGATTTAAAAGTTAAAAGTTAATCAACACATCCACAGTTTGATGCAGTTGACAGACAGCAGCTTTTTTCTCTGTAAACTCACCGTTCTCTATTTTAGTTTTAGGATGAGGTCCACTGAAGGCCAGAAACTTCCCCGGGACAATCCAGTTCAGATCCCCGCTCTCCACCCGCTACGACCAAACAAAGACACAGGATCAGATCTCAGAGACCAGACGACGGAGTCGTTCCTCTGTGATTAAAACAACAGCCCTCAGGTCAGACTGACGGTAAATGGAACGGATGGTTGATGATGAAAACTGCAGCTCTGAAGGTTGTCATAAAATGTCCTGGGTTAGGGTGCTTTACTCTGCTGGTATAAACATTACACTCATGGTCCAGAGGGGGTTGCTGCAGTCTAATTATCTGAGCATCATCCACAAAATCTCATTCAGCAGAGAAACTGTCTTTCCTGTTTCCTGCTGCAGAGCAAAGAGCCTGAATTTACACTAAGAGTTGACTGGAATAACTTTTAGATTCTTATCAGACTGTCATATTTTAACGGATTCAAAAACATTTTAATTTCTCAAAAATATAGTCTTCTCCTTTCTTTAATTTTTTTCTGATTTAGGAATAAATTATTTCCAATATTATTTTTCCTACATCCTGCTTATGTTTTATCTAGGGTTCTCATTTTCTTGAATTTGCATAGAGGTTGGTGAACATGTTTGAATGTGTTGCCTTAGTTTTTGTTGAACATTTTTTGTATTGTTCTGTTGTGAGATCTAATGAAAGCTTGTGAAAAGCTGAGATGACTTGCCGTCAAAAGCTTTTTCTTCTTCTGCCTAAATAATTAAGGACTCTAATTAAGGGCTCTGTAGTGTTCAGAAGGAAAAATGACTGCTGCTGGTCTCACTCTCTACAGGTGTTACCATGTTATTACTGGTCCGAGTGTTGGTTTTTACCTCATAGTGTTCGTACTCATCCACGTCAAAGGACTCAAAGTCGAAGAAGCCATGCTGCAGAGCCTGAAACACACAAACAGCTCAGACTGCAAACAAGTTTAACTTGAGAATATGAAAACTATCATGAAGAAACAACCAGGGAGTTGGTTCTGGCACTGGTCCTGGTTCTGTGTGCTCCCAAAGCCAATCAGCAAAGCGCTGGTTCTGAGGACAACATCTGCTGCTTAATCAGGTCAACTTGTGCCGATTCTTCTATTTATTCTCTGTCTCTTATTGTCATTCATTTTCATTTGAATTCATGTGTTTTTCCTGACTGATGGACTTCAGCCTCTTCCTGCAGATCACATCAGGTTCTGAGGTTTTAGTTTGTGCTGCTCACAAAGCAGGTTAAACATCTGCACACAGATGTTCAGTGATGTTCAGGTCAGGTGGGAATGTGGGGGCCACCCCAGAGGTGGAGTCCGAGGTCTGCTTTGGATCGTGGTCCTGTTGTGGAAGCCACACTCTTCTCAGCGTCATCTGACTGACTGCAAGACGTCTGCCTCCTCCCTCTCTCTCCATTTCCTCTGCCACTGGCTGACACAACCCCCAAGCAGATTATTTATTACCTCCCCTCCAACATACACACACACACACACACACCCCATGCTTAACAGTTGGCCAAAATCAAGGGGAGTGGGTTGGTTGGGTATGGTGGTGGTGGTGGTTGTGTGTGTGTTTGTGTGTGTGTCTACCAAGTATTGACTTCGAAGGGGCACCAAACTTTTAGACTGTAACTGTTTTATTGTCTCTGTGTCTCTCAGGACTGGATGATTTACTGGATATGATCCTTTGTCATTTTCATTTAAAATTAAATTAAAATCTTAGAGCCTGGGTGTCCCGTTGGCCTAATGATGAAGAAACCGCATCACTGTAACCACAGTTAAATACCCAGCCCGGGGGGGGGGGGGGGCTTTGTTGGATATCACCCCCCCCACACACACACACACACACACGTTTCCTGTCTCCCTTCAGACTGACCAAACCATTTGTCTGTACAGAGTCAGAGCTGGAACACAGTGTGTTACTTCTCCCTCTTGTGTATTAATAGGAAACACTTCACTGTTTCATGATACAGATACAGATTAATACATAAAGAAACCAGTGTTCACTGAAGCCCTGGTGCTGACCAGGTCATGTTAGACCAGCTGATTCCTTTATTACATCTCAGTTACAGACTCATGTGCACTTTCAGCCCCTTCCTCGATTTCCCTCCAATTGTCCAGATATTCTATTTTAATTCTACGTTCATTGTCTGTTTGTCCCTTCTACTATTTTTAATGGGAATTATTTGCTTTATCAGAGTTGTTTTGTTTTAGCAGAATTTCTTTTACTCTTGTCGTCCTCTTTTTTGTAAACATGCTATAAATATAAAACTGACAGTGTGATGCCACACAGGTGACACGGTGAAGTGTGAATGACCTAATTCTCTCAGGGTGATGATGTCAGCATCCGTGCAGCCAATCAGAGCAGAGAAACACTGAACTCACCTTCCTGATGCCCTGCAGACAGTCCAGCAGCGTGAGGTTGTAGCTGCAGTTTCCAAAGGAAGCGTCCCTGTAGACAGACAGAGAGACAGGGAGACAGGGAGATAGAGAGATGAGGGACAGGAGACAGGGAGACAGGTAGTAGAAAGTGACAGAGAGAAAGGGAGACAGGTAGACAGTGACAGGGAGACAGGGAGACAGGGAGAAAGCGAGAGGAGACAGGGAGTAGAAAGTGACAAAGAGACAGGGAGGCAGGTAGGAAGTGACAAGGAGACAGAGAGATAGTGAGACAGGGAGATGAGGGACAGAACACATGGAGACAGAGAGATGAGGGACAGGAGACAGGGAGACAGAGAGATGAGGGACAGGAGACAGGGAGACAGGTAGGAGAAAATGATCAGAAAGGGAGACAGGTAGCGAGTGACAGGGAGACAGAGAGACAGGGAGACAGAGAGATTAGGGACGGGAGACGGGGAGACGGGGAGTAGAAAGTGACAGAGAGACAAGGAGACAGGTAGAAAATGACAGGGAGACAGTGAGACAGGTAGAAAGTGACAGGGAGACCGTGAGTGAGTGAGACAGGGGACAGAGAGATGAGGGACAGGAAGACAGGGAGACAGAGAGCGCGACAGAGAGACAGATAGCAAGAGGCAGAGGCAATAAGTGAAAACCAGCAAATAGACACAGACTGATGGATCTGAACACTATAATCAATTGACAGATGATCAGTTTGAGCTCGGCCTTATAAAATGTATTGATCTCTGACAGGGAACAGCTGAACAAACTGCAGCTGTGAGATCTCACCAAGCAGCTGGTGAGTGATTACTGATCATTATTAATGACTGCTGATCATTATTGATAATCAGAGGCTACAGAATCACTCCATCACTTCTTACAACTTTTAAAAAGCCTTTTATTGATGTCACCTTTTCGATTTACTTTAGTTCAAGTGTGTTTTATTTAGTTTATTTTTTAACATGCTTTCATTTTGGCTACTGTTGGTGGCCAAACTAGTTTTGTATTAGTATAAGTGTTAATTTTTAATCTTTAGTTTCCAATGTGAAGCACTTTCTGACTACTATGAAAAATGGCATATAAATGAAGTTAATTATTATTTAATTGTTCTGTCTGCAGACGTAAACCAGCCATCATGACATGAAGCTCCCACATGGGAGGAGCTGCAGCTGACAGTTACAGCTCTGACTGTCATCAGCAGCGGGTCCGGGATCATCAGCAGATGTTAAGCACACACCACCATTAAACCACTGAGTCCAAACCCCTGAGCCAGATTCGGGCCTCTGAACACTTACCTCTGGACCTAAAGATGTCTGATTAATAATTATTTTGTTTTTATTCATCCTGTTCTTCCTGGGATGATGACCGTGGATGCTGCTTCTAACAGTGCAAACAATGGTCTATTTTACCGTTATCTGTTACCAGGAGAATAAACTGTAAAGATGGGTATTGTACTTTAATTACTATATTTGTACCCGTTTTCATATAATGATCAATCAACCAGATGATCTCTCCCTTTATTTAGAATAATATACCAGCTGAGGAAGGAATTTATTGAGGGATTTCTGGAGGAACCAGAGGACTTAGGTGGCCTCTCCATTCCAAATTTGTGCTCATGTTTCTAGGCTTCAAATGTTAAAGTACCCCCTTGTGGTCAAAGGATTATAATAGTATGGCCCCTCTGCACTCGACCCCTGCTCCCTGCCACCACTAAGTTAATAATATTTATAGAAATATAGTTGTAACTCAGATTGTGCAATAGTTCAGAAAAAGCCTGGGTCTTCAGAACACTTCTATTCACTCACCCGTGGAGGTGTGGGGGGGGGGTTAAAAAAAATTAGACCATCTATATTAGACAAAGGCCTTTAAATGAGGAATGATAATATGTAGCATCAGGACATTAACACTTTTTCAAGCTTTTTACAATCATCGTAAACATTTGGACTAAGGTTAATTTGTTCCAGCAAATAGACATCAAGGACTGCACATAAAAATTAGCTAATTTTCAACTTCCCAACATTATCTTTGTCAACTTGTTAAATAAGGGCAAAGTCTCGACGACACTGGGATCATGGATAGATATGATCCCTCTATCACTAATATTCAACACTAGTGTGAAAATGAGGAATGAGGCGTGGCGCAGTTTGAGTTGATTCCATTCTCCCTGCTCTCTTACAGACGGCCTCTGTCTCTTCCTCGCTATCATCTAGATGCTCAGTTCTATTTAAAGGGAAGGGTGTACCCCCTCCATCACACCCCCCTCAGGAGGACATGACATCTGTGTGAGGACACAACCTGAGTTACAGAGAGCCCCCACTGTATTTTTATATTTGGTCAGTAACCATCATGACAGAGCTTCATGTTGTTAGTGGACAGATTAACATCAAACATCAGAGCTGCTCTGTGGAGCTTTGGACTCTGCAGACTGACACCAAACATGACACCTGAAGGAGATCCAACGTTAAAACGTTAAGTAATGTAACTTTACTGTTGGAGCCGTATTCAGTCAACTGCTAAAGGCAACGCTGTAACATCATGTCTTCGGTGTGTTAATCTTCAACCTCATTATCACAACAGTGTCACACCAACACTGAGCTGTTATCATTCATCTCCTCAGTGAGAGATGCCACTACATCACCGGAGGGCGGCAGTTCATGAATTATCAAGTTCAAATAAATCTTCATCTGCAGGACTTAAACACATTTCCCATCACTGATAAACCTGAATAATTGTGTGGTAAATGTCAGAAAATAGTGGAAATGCCTGCATGGTTTTCTAACGTCCAAGGTGATATACACAAATGTCATGTTTTGTCCAAAGCCATTCAGTTTACTGTGTTACATTATAAAGAAAATGATCATCCTGGAATAAAGACCTTCTTGGAATTTTTCCTTTAAACATAATTAAGCAATTAATCAATTATCAAAATAGTTGTTGATTAATTTCCAACCAAGGACTAAGTGACTAATCCTTGTAGCTCTAGATTGAAACTGAACTTTTTCTCTGTTGTAAAGCATCTGAGGTTGACAACAAACACAAACATGCATGAGTTGCCTCAGATATTAGCTGAGGACAACAGTGTTTACACCAAACCACACCTTAGCTACAGTGTGTTTACCTTCTGTCAGTACAACCACACACCAACATCGCCTCTACAGGCTGAGTCATTATGACCCTGCAGTTGTTCAAATGACAACAAAAGGCTGATATTCAGGCCATTTCGGAAAATGAACAGTACAAGTGTCTCAGACAGTCAGTGAACGCCTCACTGAGGGGTGGGTGGGGGTGTCCTCTCATGTTTAATCCATCAGCAGCCTGCAGAGCTCAGAGCTCCTCATCACACTGACAGAAGAACAGTCCTCCTCCACCACACAACATTCTGCTTACATAACCGCTCAGTGTGTGTTTGGGCTGACAACAAAAAGCCCTTTATCTCTCTCTCTCTCTCTCTCTCTCTCTCTCTCTGTCTCCCCACACATACGCACACACACGCACACAGTTTGTGCCTGTGAAACAACAAACTGAAGCTGATCAGAGCAGTAAAGACTCAGAACTGAAAACTGGTTAGTGTTTCCTCCTAGGGTTAAAGGTCACCTCATGACATAGTACTGTAATAGTACTGTAATAGTACTGTAAAAGTACAGTAGTACCGCAGTAGTGGACACACTTACCTGAAGGGCAGGTATGAGGCGTTCGAACCAGAGATCAGAGCTCTGTAGGCTTCTTCTGGAGTCTTCTTCAGGTAGATCACCTGAGACACATAAAGACAAACAGTCAGGTGAAGTGATGCTGTAGAAAAACAGGGTTCATTTTTTACAACAGTCTTTGGGAGAAAAGACCTTTAATGGCCACACTTGGCTTATTTCCTTTAGACAGATTATCTCGCCCACGCTTGAAATACTGCATTAGTGCATGTACTCGATATCCCTGCTGAAAATCAGTCACATTAAACAGACACGACATTCAGAATGCCAGCTGCACAGCTACACACTGAATGGCTGTTATGACAAACAACTGGTGGGTAAGTTTTCATGTGTTCATTTTGTTGTTGTTGTTGTTGATGAACTTAGACATAAACATTACAGCTAAGTAAATTTCCAGGCTCAGTTGTCTTTACATCCAATGAAAACTGTTTTACAGCTCATTAATAGATGAATAATAAAAAAGTTCAACTGTAGCTCTGCGATTAAAAAAGTGATTTCGAAATTAAAGCAGTGAGTCTTCCAGCCTGTGAGTGTTCAGTGTGTCAGTGGATCTGATTGTATCAGAGCTTGAAGCTTCACTGTGCACACAATCAACTTCTATTTCAACAGCTTCAGCACCATCAAATATTCATGTGTGTGTGTGCATAACATATCAAGTCTACCTGATCAGGTCAATCTGTTCTACCTGTACAGATCTATATTCTGAAGATCCGTGTCTAGTGTCTGAGTCTCAGTATAAAGATATTAGCACAATTTTTTCATACTGATCAATGATTATCTGTATTTACAGGTAACACGGATACATATCAGCTATATTCTACTCTTAAGTGCCACGTGATAGTAAATAACTGAAACCTATAAAACAGTAAAAGGTGATGAGACTGGTTTGGTTCCTGACACAGACTGGGTGATGAGTGGAGTTGGACAGAATCCAGTGCTGCCAGGTTGAGCTAACGTTGCTACTGAGGCTGTCAGTGCTACAGCACAGACTCTGTTCTTCTGTTTACCTGGTTGAATGGTAACTTCGCCTCCTAACATGGTTGAAAACGTGTTGTGTTTCCTCTGTTGACACAGGTCACAGCATATTTTACAACTAACATAGCTCTGCTGCATCCAGCCTTCTGAACCATCTCAGAGGTTGTGTGACCTGTCTTCACCACAGCTTCATAGTCCTGTATGGAGTTGTCTCTTTGTTTCAGCCCTTAACACACCAGCCACATTACCCTGCTGCTTGGGGCTGATGGGTTGTGTAGAGGAGTGCTGACACAAATATAGAGAAGACAGATGTATCATAATTTGCTCATCAGTCATTCATCGTAAATGTCGGAATTCTCTTCTTGACAATAACCGAGATCATGTTAGCATCGTGCCCTTTACAGTGCAACATGAAAATGTTCATCTTAATGCGTTTTGTAACTACCGTCATTATTCTTTAAACCCCAGATCCAAGGAAGACAATAATACCTTAAGTTTTAAAACTACAATTCCGATAATTCTTTTTTTTTTTTTGGGGGGGGGGGTAAACAGACAGTATGATGTTGCCATGGATTCAGTGAGTCAGCCAGTTTTTTTTTGTTTTACCCATATCTGTTTCCCTTAAGTCAAACTGTCCCATTAGAAGCAGCTGAATCAGCAGTGACCAGCTCCTGTTAGCAGTGTAGCCGTGGATGTACAGACAACTGTCACTGATCACTGTGATACTGAAGGAGACTTAAAAACAGGGAGATTCTGAATGGAGTTCTGCAGCCTCTTGTTCCTCTGGTCTCTAAGTAGATTTCTGGTGCTTTATCCTGGAGGGAAATCAGAGGTTATGATATACTCAGGAAGCTGAAGTGACACTGAATCATATCAGCAGGTGTCTTTGTTCAGATCAGGTAGTTGGGATTTTTTCTGAGGAATGTTACATCCATATGCCACTGAGGGTTTTATATTAAGAGACAGTATCTTCATCTTCTCTGTGAACTGCATCAATGCTGCTGCTCTAACTGCTAAAAAACTACAATAACTAGCTCCACCACTCCTGCTCCCCCTGGGGAGGCCCCTTGTAGACTGAAAACCTCTGATTTATCAACAGGAGCCCCATGTGTTGTTATTCCAACAGGAAGAGGAAGTGAGACTCACAGCATATCCTCCAATCAGCACTGCAGCGTTGGATCTCTTCCTCTGGTCAAAGCTGGTGTAGTGAACGATTCGTTTCCTGGTCAGAGTGAAGGACTAGAGAGAAGAAGAAAACACTGCATGAGCTCTGATCACTGATTAGACTGCTAAAACAACTGCTAAAACAACGATGTCAGCAAATACATACCTCCAACAATTCTGTTTCCCTCTGTTTTCAACACAGTAACTGAAACTTTATGGGTTTTGAACAATTGGGACATTGAAGACGTCACACAGGGTTCCGGGAAACTGGAGTGGATATTTAGCGCTATGTTATGACTTTTGATAGATAATATGATTAAGTGAAGAGAAAAGAACTGACGGGTTAAAACCATCTGACCCATAGATACGTGAAACTGAAGCTGAGCTGCAGATTCTCACAGTGAACTGTTAAACCTTCATCAACCTTTATTCTCATTAGTATCTAACTGCTGAAGAGTCCATGTCATCCATCATGTTGTGTACAACATTCAAAACAACAACATACATCCACTGACTCTTCAGTCTTACGGAAGAAAAAAGCCAGCAACGATTGGATTGGAGAGGTTCAACAACTGCTGGATGCCTTAGGTTAAATCTATGGCACTGATATATTTTTACTTGTACATCATCCATCTGAATTTTTGTGATGTCCACTCCCCGCTTTAGCATTTGAAGAAGCTCATTTCAGGTTTAAGTTTCACAAATTCAAGTAGAAAAATATGTCCATATGTATGGACTATTGGACAGACAAAATGAGACAGTGTCGATCAATAACACCATGTCACCTTTGCAGGTTTCCCTCTGGAGAAGTGGCAAAAAGCATATAATGATATTTTGTATGCTATCTGCTAAAACAGAATACTATGAAAATTAGTAAAAAATAAATACTGCATGGAATTAATACATAGGTAGGACCTGAGAAAGGGCTACATATTTGACTTTTTCCATTATGCTTGACCATTTTTCTAGTATGAATACACAACAGACTTTAAAATTGCAAAAACACTATGGAGTCTGGTAGGTTCAGGTTCGGTGTGAAACCTGGTGGAGATAATCCAGCTCAGGACCTGCACATGTTTATCAGTTTTCTTCAGTTCACTGACATGAGCAGCCTGGTCTTGAGTCCTGTGGTCAGTATGTCTATATAATCGCCCTCAGCTCCGTCCTTCTACCTCACTAGAGACCTGCTGGTCTGCTGCTCTCAGACGTGTTTCAGGTGTTTTCCACAGGGGTCATGAGGAAGTTCAACAGCAGAAGTCTGTGTGAGACTGATCAGAGGGTGTAAATCCAGACTGCCCAGCCTGCCAGTCATCATGACAAATGACAACAGTCGACCAGAAGAATGTTGTGGCCACAGCAACAGAAAGCTCAGCATATTTTATAATCTCAAGGAGCTTACACAACAAACGCCTGACCTAAGGCCTCATACACAACATACACTACGTACACAAGTAACACTAGATACAGTCTGACAACCGGCATCACACAGTGTGACTTAGTGAAACTTGAGTGACCGAATGTATCTGACAGTTCGGTTTTTCCTGAGCCTGAAACTTGTTTTGCGCGTCTGTGAGGTGTTTTGGTTTAGAGTTTATATTTTGGAGATGCTCTCAAATGGAGCAGAGCTGTAGATTAAACCAACTCAGCCAGCAGATGTGTTTCAATCTGCAGCAGAAGAGACCATTTATCTGGTTTAAAGCAGGAATGCTTGTGAGTCAGTCTGACAGTATCAGTGTCTTCTGCACCTCATCGAATCCCTGGAGCATCTGAAGGCAGCACGACACACAATGATGCATCTGCAGCCACAGCTCAGTGACATTCCACACACTGTTCAGCACAGTTACCTTTATGAGGTCACATGTTAATGATACCAGACAGCCACAGAACGACATCCTGTGAGACCAACACTTGTCGGTTTGCACTGCAGAGTCTCTTTGTATGTGTATGACGGTCTGAATGATGCGCAACGCTGCACCTGCCCCGTTGCATTCCGGACATTCCTGCTGAGGGAGACAGCTGCAGCAGAAACTCACCTTCAGCTTCTTGTTGAGTTTGCAGCAGTATCGGTACAGCATGGCCAGGTTCAGAGGACCGAAGTCTGCATAAAAACTGGAGACAAACAGGAGACAGAGCTTAAATCACTCTGTATGTAGGTGGATTTAGACCAAAAGGTTGATCTGCATGCTGATATGGAAACAAGTAGCAGAGTGTGAAAGTCTCAACCTAAATTCCAGAAATATTTCCTCATCAAAAACTGTTTACACTCTCATGTCTCAGCTCTGGACCAACCTGAACTCTGAGCCACACAAAGCCCAAGACCAGTGGACTGGTTAAACCCAGGACGAACATCTTCAGTCACACATGACGTTTGTTCCCTATATTTTCTGGACATTTCAAATTTTTTTCTCCTGATCTCAGACAGGTGACATTTTCACAACAGGTTTCATCATTAAGTTACATTAAAAGAACTTCTTCCTCTCTGTTGTATTTAAGGCTAGATCGGCAAAAATGATAAAAAAATCTCAGTGGTTGTCAGAGACAAACTGCTCTGTGTAACTGTTGACAGTTAAAAATAAATAAGAGGTTTATCAGTGTTCTTCAGTATACACAGTAATCCAGCTGTTTTCTGTTGCATGTTTCAAGTGCAAACAAGAACTGTAATGAAATGTGACTTTTCAAAAATTACAAAGTCACTACGTCTGTAACTAATTATATTGAAATTGATTAATCTGTCGATATTTATTTATTATTCAATTGTTTAGTCTTTAAAATGTCAAAACAAGAGTCTCAGTGTCTAAGGAACAACTGTGACACCTTCAAATGCTCCAAATATATAAAAAAAAAAAAAATATATATATATATATATATATACAGTAGCGTTCAAAATAATAGCAGTCCAATGTGACTAACCAGATTAATCACTGTTATTAGTATATTTTTTATTGCTACATGGCAAACGAGTTACCAGTAGGTGCAGTAGATTCTCAGAAAACCAACAAGACCCGGGCATTCATGATATGCATATGCTCTTAAGGCTGTGCAATTGGGCAATTAGTTGAAAGGGGTGTGTTCAAAAAAATAGCAGTGTCTGCCATTGACTTTACAAACTCAAAACAATTTTTTACAAACTTTTTTGTTTCTAGGATTTAGCAATCCTGTGAATCACTAAACTAATATTTAGTTGTATGACCACAGTTTTTTATAACTGCTTCACATCTGTGTGGCATGGAGTCAACCAACTTATGGCACCTTTCAGCTGTTATTCCACTCCAAGTTTCTTTAACAACATTCCACAATTCATTTACATTTCTTGGTTTTGCTTCAGAAACAGCATTTTTGATGTCACCCCACAAGTTCTCGATTGGATTAAGGTCCGGGGATTGGGCTGGCCACTCCATAACATTAATTTTGTTGGTGTGGAACCAAGATTTTGCTAGTTTACTAGTGTGTTTGGGGTCATTGTCTTGTTGAAACACCCATTTCAAGGGCATGTCCTCTTCAGCATAAGGCAACATGACCTCTTCAAGTATTTTGACATATGCAAACTGATCCATGATCCCTGGTATGCGATAAATAGGCCCAACACCATAGTAGGAGAAACATGCCCATATCATGATGCTTGCACCACCATGCTTCACTGTCTTCACTGTGTACTGTGGCTTGAATTCAGAGTTTGGGGGTCGTCTCACAAACTGTCTAAGGCCCTTGGACCCAAAAAGAACAATTTTACTCTCATCATTCCACAAAATGTTCCTCCATTTCTCTTTAGGCCAGTTGATGTGTTCTTTGGCAAATTGTAACCTCTTCTGCACATGCCTTTTTTTTAACAGAGGGACTTTGCGGGGGATTCTTGTAAATAGATTAGCTTCACACAGACGTCTTCTAACTGTCACAGTACTTACAGGTAACTCCAGACTGTCTTTGATCACCCTGGAGCTGATCATTGGCTGAGCCTTTGCCATTCTGGTTATTCTTTGATCTATTTTGATGGTTGTCTTCCGTTTTCTGCCACGTGTCTCTGGTTTTGCTCTCCATTTTAAGGCATTGGAGATCATTTTAACTGAACAGCCTATAATTTTTTGCACCTCTTTATAAGTTTTCCCCTCTCCAATCAACTTTTTAATCAAAGTACGCTGTTCTTCTGAACAATGTCTTGAACGGCCCATTTTCCTCAGGCTTTCGAAGAGAAATGCATGTTCAACAAGTGCTGGCTTCATTCTTAAATAGGGACCACCTGATTCACACCTGTTTTTTCACAAAATTGATGACCTCACTGATTGAATGCCACACTGCTATTTTTTTGAACACACCCCTTTCAACTAATTGCCCAATTGCACAGCCTTAAGAGCGTGCATACCATGAATGCCCGGGTCTTGTTGGTTTTCTGAGAATCTACCGCACCTACTGGTAACTCGTTTGCCATGTAGCAATAAAAAATATACTAATAACAGTGATTAACCTGGTTAGTCACATTGGACTGCTATTATTTTGAACACTACTGTATATAAAATGTTCAGTTTACTGTGACATACAACTGAAAAAAATGAAACTCTGGCATCAGAGAATCGGGAGGTTTTACTGGCAAATGAAAAAACACATAAATCAATTACCAAAATTGTTGCACAATCACTTCCTGTCAGTTCACTAATCAAATAATTGTTTCATCTCTAAAATTCACCAAAACAAAAGCAAATGTCAGAAAAACGGGGTTTGGTTGTAGCTCAGAGATAACCCTCTGACTCCATGGTAACATTATACTTCGGGACATCCCCGGGGCATGATGGGAGCTGTAGTTAGAAAATGATTATTAATACAATCAAGGAAAAGTCATAATCAACTAGCAATAGATTTTTTGCTTTAATCTCAGCAGCATTGTCTTCATATCATACACAAATTTAATGTGTGGTGTGGTGTTCTGAAAATGACAATATCCAGCATGCCGCGCAAAGACGAGGGGGGGGGGGTTCCCTCAACTCAGCTCATCGTACTGACTATTAACAATCAGTACTGTCTGAACGGTGTCTGTGGCAGAGAAGATGGAAACGCCAGCAGTGACAGTTCCTGATTTACATCATCATTTTGTCCATTTCATTCAGTATTTTAGCAAGTGACTTGCATTCAGACAACATACAGAGAGGTAGTTTACCTTGTAAACTGAAACTCAGCAGACTACAGAGCTATTTACTAAAATCTCAGGAATGGTGTTTTTCTTCCACGGAAATAAATCAACGAGCTCTGCAGCATCATCTTCTTAGTAACCCTGCAGACCAGCTCCTGAAACACCAAGTGTGCACCCTAGCAGTTAACGTCCTGACAAACTTACTTTTCGTAGACAAACTCATCATCGGTGCAGAAGTAGTGAGTGTTGGCTGTGCTTTTAGGTTTACTGCGCAACGTGGCGAAGTACAGACGCTCTGGTGGAGAGAGACGGAGAAATACATAAACTGTTCAACAATTATTTCAAAACTTAATTCAGATCAGTTACTCAGCTATGTCTACTGTCAGATGTTAAAGATATGTGGTTAGTTAACGATATAACTGTAAAACCACAACATCCCTGGTTAGACTCCAGCCAAACGTTTTAGTTTAACCTGTTTCATGTCACATCATATAAACAGAATAAATAATGTAATAACACTATAACAACTTAAGGAGACACATGTATGGAATAACAGATCAGAATAATAAAATATAAATAATTCAGAACTTAAGTGTAATCAATCAGAAAAAATAAGAGGCTTAAGAATCAAGGGAAAACCATTTTTTTATGTATTTTTTTTTTATTTTAAGAGTAAATCCATTGTAAAAATCAGCATGAAATATTAATTAGTATTGCTATTGATTTTTCATCCATTATTATCAATCAGTTGTCATTTTTTGGCCGATCCACTCCTCATTAGTGACAAAATGTAAAATACAGTGAAAAATTCCTGCCTTAAATGAGCAGAGTATAAAGTGAAGCTTTATTGATCAATTTGTCTGAACCAACAGTGAACAAATAATTACATCTGAGAAACTGATTAATGGATAACTGATAGGGATGACGAGTCGTTTATTGATTCACCTTTTTTAGATCAATGAATCCTGGGGTTTGCCTGCTGTTTATATCCAGCTGTTTCCACCATGTTCTGTCCCACCTGCAGTTACCATGGTGATGTGCTCAATCAACCAAACTATCCTATCAATAACCTATAACCTGTTGATTAGCTGATCAGACAGACAGCAGAGAGGAACTGCTGGTCACTACTCCGTGAACTTTCAACTTTAATATTCTATTAAGTTTTACTTAAGTAAAACTATTAATCTTCTTTTAACTCTGAACCAAACTGTTTTGCCCTTTCAATGAACTGTTGACTAGGAAACTCTTCATTATTTAAGAAACTCTTCATCTTTATTAAAGTTCATATATAACGGATGAACTCTTTTATACTCCTTTATACTCTTCACTCTGAATAAAACTCTTTCAACCTTTGATAAGATCTTTATTCCTCTTCCATTTAGACGCAGACTCTTTTAAATCAACTTTTTTACTTTTATTAAAGTCCGTGATACACTTGTTTGTGCCTTTACCGAGCTCTACCTTTCATCAGTTCTAGTTTGGTTTTTTTACCTTTGATAAACTCCGCGGCCCCGAGCAGCTCCGGGTCCTCGCTCATCCTGAACAGGACAGACGGGATCGGGGAGTGCCTGACTCCCTCTCCCGTCATGGCCCCCCTCCCCTACCCTCCCCTACCCTCCTTCCACAGTCTTAGAAACTTTTCAAACTGCTAGCAGCTCGGTTAGCCGTTAGCAGGCTAGTAGCACCCAGCACCGACTGTTTAAAAAGTTAGAAACTTTCTCCTCGGTTTCCCATCAGTCTCTGCGGCTTCTCTTCTCTTACGTAGGAACCTTTCTACCGTTTTGTGGTTTGCTTTTCCGTTTTTTATCCGATAAATCTTCGCGGGTTAGCATGCTAGCGTTGGCACGGCACGGCTTAACGACGCTCGCGGAGTCTGAAACTCTGATTGACCAAATCACTCCTTAAGATACGTTACCATAGCAACGGGAACCGCGCCCATAACAGTCACAGCCAATCAGTAACGAGAATACACCATGGTGCCTTCGCGGTCACCTGGAAAACACGGTCGTTGGGGCTTTCAGGTGTTTCTTAAACATTTATTGAACATTTATTGAACATTTATTGAACATTTCAGTCCGAAACCTTCAGTCTGAGATCGAGGTCTATTTTTCTCTCTTTCTTTCCATCCAGCTATCCAGTTTTTTTAAATATCAATGGAGCCTTTTTTGATGCTGGTGTGGATTTCTTCTTAAAGCACTTAGTAAAACTGTTTCGAAAGATACTGTATAAATAAAGATTTTTGTTGTCATTGTGGAGGTGGTGGTGTTCTGGATGTTATTAATTTGATAATTTTTTCGAATAAATATTATGTATTACGTTATGTTATGTTATGACTTTCTTTTTGTTTCCTGGTTTTTTGTCTCTATTTTGTTCTTTCAGTCTCAAAAGTGGTTATGAATAGAAAAACTATAGGACCACATAGACTTTCTTTTGTAAATCATAAATATGAGCTTTTGTACTTTGCTCCTTGTCTTTAATTTTATATCTACAGTTTAGTGATATAACTCCACCTTCTCCCAGGTCGGTTTCTCTCGTTTCAGAGGTTTTTTTCAAACCAGACTTGATGCACTGAAACAACAGAAATTAGGAAACTACCGAATCTGTATCATGATTTGACCTAAGCCAAACAGATAAGCTGATCCTGGGCTGAGGTTAGAAAGTCCATCATATCTCCTTTCCCACCCACTTTTCCTTGACCAGGATGGGAAAATGCCATTAGGTCAAGGAAAGATGTGAAGGAGAATTTGTAAGACTTGAGAAAAGACAACCATGGCGCTGAGAGAATCTGACACTAGGCTCTGTAATTATGTGATGACGGATGTTATGGACATGGGTCAGTTTAAATGCTGCTGCCGAAGGGAAGTGTGGGATGGCATTCCCTCCTTTCCTTTAGTAAAAGATGGTGTAGTGGATCCTTTGCTAAAGGAGATAGGACAGGAAGCAGTGAAGCTCCTTTCTTCAGCATTTGGAGAAATCGACCAGCTCTCATCGTGGCTGCAGCTTAGAGACTTCTGGGTCATCTTTCTCAGCAAAAAGGGACCATTTGATCGCAGCTCCGACTCTCGAGAATCCTTTAAACCAGGTGGTTCAAATTGGAAGCAGGTGTGATAATCTCACCTGATCAGCTGATTTGAAGACTTCAGACTCAATATCAGATTGCAGGTTCAGATTGAGCTTGTACATCTCAGATTAGTCCTTTAAAATCTGCCGATCCTCTGTTTATGTTTAACTCACCTGCAATCAGAGAGATCCACACACGATTTTGAACCGGAGCCAGCCCGGGCCCCAGTCCTGGTACAGGTTGAGGGATGCGGGGGACATCCTGGTGCGTCCTCCAGGCCCCGGCGTCTGCCATGCTGCAGGACGACGAGCAGACTGCAAGGACGGGGCCAGGCAGAGCTGAGGGGGTGTCAGGTGACCCCGATCAGGTTACTCCTGGTTCTAGAGGCGACTGAGGTGTGAGTTTACAGCCTCCTCAGGTTTCAACACACATTCAGGTCCAAGCAGGACTTCCTGCTGTACACACTTAACATCGACTCGCCTGTTGCAGGTAAGTGAAAGAGGTTAGAGGGACAACAACATGACACCAATCTGATGACATCACGGAAACAAGACTGAGACCACAGGACGTCCAGATCCAGGTCCAGAGAAGGTCCCTGTCTCCACTCTGCAGGGACAGATGCACCTGTCTCACTGCAGTAATAAACTACAGTACCCAGAATTCAACACAAACAGAACTACCAAAAAACAAAAAAGGAATGTAAAGTTAAAGGAATATAAAAATATAGATCAAATAAATATCTTCACCATCTCAGAGGCAGACACACAGACAAACAACACATGAAACACACACCTGGTCACACCTGCACATATACACCGATGCTTGTGCCTGTATCTCAGAAACAGGTTCTGGATTTAATCTTAGTTTAGACTGGTTATAATTCCAACATCATGTCGTCATCATAATGTAGATTTAGAATCTGAGAATGACCTAAAAGTCTAACTTTTGACACAAAAGGTCCTACATGACCTAAAAGGTCACATTTTACTTGGTATCTCAGAAAATTAACTCATGAAGCCACAATTTTAACCTCAACAATACCAACTGTACTTTGAAAAGTCATAATCATAATTTAAAATCTCTGAATTCTCACCTAAAAAGTTAGAATCTTATACATATAATCTTATATATAATCTAAATTTAGAAGGTCGGATAGGTGGTTTACATTCGCATCATCTTGAGCCAGTCATACTCTCTGACTCATTATCCCAAAATGTTGATCTCAAGTCTGAATCCTGATCTAAAGACAAATCCAGGTACCCAGAACACTTGGGGTCTGATGATGTCATTGTTTGACCTTAAGGGTCATAATGATGTCGCATCTCAGCAGTTTGACGAAAAAGTCATGTTTAGGTTAGAAACTGACGATATGTGAATGTCCATCCGAAGGTTCTCACTTCCTCAGTCTGAACCTCTGTCTCACCTACCAGGTGTTGGGTCCTCGTCAAGCTTTGGCCTGCAGGTGACCTCAGCCCCTCCCTCCTCCACTGACGGGCTGTCGGTCATTCACTCAGCGCCCCCTACAGGCAACAGAGCTCAGTATAGTCAGAGCCTGAACTAACTCCATCCTGAGGATTCAGAGGTTTTCAGGTAGACTCTTCCTCTTTTAGGACAGGTTCAGTGTTTAAACCTGGTCGTGTCATGTGGACACAGTTTGTTTAAGACAGAGGATAAAATGGGATATTTTTTCTTTTAAAACTCACCATCCAAAATGAAATTCTTAGTCTTTTCAGTGAGAAAATAAATGTTTGTATTTTATGTTAAATTTTCTGTTCCGCTGATGAATGAATGTTTAACTGAGTCTATTGTAACCGTGTTCATACTGAATGATAAAGGCCACTTCTACAATCATTTGTCTAAACTGTCTTTGAAAATTTTCATGTAAAAACAGTGTTTGTAAATTGGTGCATTATTGTGTTTAATCGTTTTCAGTTTTTGTTCTTCAGCTGACTTGATTCTGATATTTTCAATTAAAACAGACAGTTTGAACGTTGGAAAGACTTTTATTTATTTATTACAGTATTTAAGGAAACGCCCTGAGAGACAGAAGCTAAGAGGGTCGGTCATGACGGGAGCAGCTACCGAGTCCAGTAGAGAGACAGTGGGTGTGTGTTCAGTGTGTGTGTGTGTTCAGTGTGTGTGTGTGTTTGGCTACAGGTTGAGGTTGGAGACTCCTGATCCTTGACATTCGATGATGTAGGTAACGTTACTGCTCAGCTCGTCCTCACACTTTGTTATTGTGAACTTTGCCTAGAAACATAAAATAAAAACAGGTGCAGAGTCAAGAGTTTTTCGCAGCAGTTAGAGCTGACGGCAAATAGTAGTGTCTCTGAAGCCCTGAACGCTCGGTGGAGACGTCATGCATTATTAATACTGGCATTTCAGTGAAGTCTTCAGAAACCTATGAGTGGAAATATGTCAGCTTGTATCCTGATGGACTAAGAATTTTTTTATGACTTGAAAATAAATGGACAAACAAACACTGAAGCTTTAGAGATGTCCCCAGAATTTTCTCCTTATCCTTGATCCAGTGCAGATTAATGAAGGTTATGCAAGTAATTATTATAGAGTTAAATGAAAACCATCCATTCATTAAATTTACACATAGGACCTCACTTTTTACCTCAGTTTCAAGGAAAATTCAGTGATGGCTTTAAATTAAAGGGTTTTTGTCGTTTAACCCCCCTCCAGATCCCAGTAGTTATCCTGCTGAATGAAGGAATGAGGAGTGTCTCTGACCTGAGTGAGCTGCTCTGCGATGTGAATGGCCGTCTGTGTGTGCAGCGTCACAGCTCCGGTTCGAATCCGAGACGTTCCCTTTGCCAATGCCATGAAGATGATGAGCTGAGGAGGAAGAGATCACGGTTCACAGTGAGGTCAGAGTGAGGTCAGAGTGAGGTCAGAGTGAGGTCAGAAGGGGCGTGTCTCACCTGGTCCTGCAGGAATTCATCCACACAGCCGTTGTGTCTGATGTTTCTCAACAACATCTCAGCAGCTTCAATACCAACTTTATCTGCATAAACACCTGATGCGTGAACGTGTACACACACACACACACACACACACACACACACACACACGGTTACCTGGCCAGAAGAGCCACATAAGCCTCACAGGGGTCAATGGTCGTTCAGAGAGAAGCAGTTCATGTTTACAGCTCAACAAGCTGAAAATGTTTGAAAGAACTGATCAAAAGGACCAAACTTCACGTGAAAAAAAAATGTCTTTTTTACCTATCAAATGACACAACAAAGTGGTTATTCAATTTGTCCTGTTGACTTATTGACTCATTTCACAGGGCTCCAGGCCGCATACATATTTGCCGTTTTTTTTTTTGTTTTTTTTTTTAGAGTGGGTTGAATGGTGCCATTGGTGCAAGTGCATGATGATCACCCCCTTTACAATCATTAGCTGAGCTCAACAAAGAAGGAAAGGTAAGCCGTTTGTTCATCAGGCTGCGAGGTCAGTGATCAATACCATGATGTACCAAAAAAAGGCCGCGAGTGCTTCATGCACCAGTGCTTCCACTGGAAAAGTTGGTCTGGAGCCCTGCTTCAACACGGGTGACATGTATGGATGAAGATCAGTTTGATAAATGAGCCTCTCAACCACATGACTGTAATCTCAATGATTTGTGTGTCGCCGCCTCCTGCCGGTTCAGGTGAACTCACAGGTGACGTCCTCACCTTTTTTCCCCAGAGCCGAGCCTGCGAACAGACAACCAGTCGACGACTCAGCGATGATTCTGAAACACGGAAGAGAAGCACCAATCAGAGCTGCAGCTGAGGACACACCTGTCTCATTATTAAAAAAAAAAAAAAAAATTAAAAAAAAAAAATCAAACATTTGGCGATGCTGCATTCACTGCATGAGGAAAAAACAAGAATTGACAGTTACAACTAAATGTTGAAAACTCTGTACTCTGGAAGAACTGCAGTATATTTGAATTTCTGTGGTAGTTTGTGTGAGGTTTCCCGTCTTTCTCCCAGACAGTGAACACAGCATGGACGCAGCATGGACGCAGCATGGACGCAGCATGGACGCAGCTTGGCAGGGCTTACATGATGCCGTTGCCATTACCGCAGGCTTTGTCTTTCTCCTGTAGCGGCTGGATGTTGATGTAAAGTTCTTTGATTTCCTTCCTGATGGTTCGCACAGCAGCGGCCGACATGTCTTTAGCCAACTGAGGACGAAAAACAAACAAACAAAAAACAACAAAAAACACCAAACACAGCTTTAGTCAACACGATAAAAACACAACCTGCAGACATGAGGCTATTCTAAACATATTTTTCAACAGCTGACAAAAATTAGAAATAAACAAAATGTATCATGAAGAATCAAAATCAGTCTGATTCATAATTGTGTTGACTTCTACTTTGATCAGACATTTCTTGAATTCAATCATCATCTATCCAGTTAAACTGTATCTCATCTGGACAAAGACAAAAAAATGTGGAGTTTTGTTGAAAGTGTCCAACACTGAGAAGTGGAGCAGTGAGAAGAAGTTAAGAGACCAGGTGTCATGTCTCTGCTCCATCCTTCTCCTGCAGCACACTAGTCCACTTCTATTACAGTTAGGTCTGTAATTGGATTTTAAAAAAACACATCCTGTTTGGAACCCTGAGCATAGAAGCAGGAAAGTGTGCTGTGGACGAGACTTCACTTTGAAGGGCAGGACTCCAGCGACGAACGCTCTGCCGTGGATCTTAGTGATGTTTCCTCTCTCTGTCATGGTGACAGGCTGCAGCTCTTTGACCGGATTCACCGTCACCATCACCTCGCCTCCACCTTTAGGGTAGTAGCCCCTGAGACATGCGCGCGCATGCACGCACGCACGCACGCACGCACGCACACACACACACAGTGAGATACACAAATACACACCTTTCTAAGGTTCGTACTCAGCAGACCACATTAAACTGACCTCATTCTGATGTCACAGTCAAAATGGACTCCAAACCTCTCAACAATGGGTTTGAACACCTGAAGAAGGAAAACTGACACTTAACACAGATTTAATAAATAAAATCCTGTGAAATGATCAGAATCTAACTGGATGTTAACAGATGGAACCAACAGCTCAATGAGTCAGCAGATGACTTCTTCACAGTCCATCTGCAGTGTGTGCGTGTACACAGTGTGTAGTGTGCACAGTGTGTAGTGCGTGTAGAAGGTGTTCACAGTTTCAACCTTGACAGTGTAGTCAATCTGAGGAGCCATCTCTGCATTGGTTCCTCCCTTCAGACAGAGCTGTGAGGAGGCGTCAGTGAACAGAGCACAGGGAAGCGCCACCTGCAGCAGCAGGCACACACTCCTGGTACATACACACACACACACACACACACACACACACACACACACACACACACACACACACACGAACACACACAATTACCTGACATTATTAAATACTACTTATTAAAAAAAAAAGAGACAACAGGTTTTGTAAAGTGTTCTGAACTACTATGATCCACGTGGATGATGCTTGATATCCAGTCATTTACCGATCCGCACCTCTTCATAAAAGGAGAACCTGGGCCTCCACAAGTATCTATGGTCAACTCGTCTGAACCTCAACCCTCTGAAGTTTCCGTGAAACTTTAAAATACTTCTAGAGCATCTTCGGGGCTCTTTTAACTTCCTCCGACCCATGGTACCTGTTAAATCCACCTGAACCTGAGGTCTGACAGGCATTCATTCAGTCTCACCCAGCTGTCTGTGTGTCGGCCGTGTGATTCCCAGACTGGATCTTTCCTGGAGTCAGACTGACATCGGTGGAGCCAATACTGGCTCCCTGCAGACTGCCAGAACACAGATCTGAGACCAGCTGCAGGCCGCTCAGGTGCTGTGGTCTGAAGACAGACAGACACACACACACACCGCAACATATCATGAGATGTCAATGACACTGCAACTTTAGGAAAATAGTAAATGCCCCATCATCCTCTGCCTGAGAGAAATTCTTTAACCAAACGTCATTTACAGACTCTGCAGATTCACCAAGTTAAATTCAACTCAAGTCAAAGCCCTTTTAAATACCTTATAGAAGGTTTTTAATATATGTTTCACATCATCAGAAGTCTAAAAAGAGATTGATTAAAACCAAGAGGGACGACCAGGCCTGAAAATGTTGAGCAGTGCATTGATTTATTGACATATCACACTTTTCTTTCTGATTTTCAGTTAGATATATATATATATATATATATATATATATCCAAATGATCTTTAAACATGGCCTGGATAACCAGCAGAAAACGGATGTATGGATTAAATAATACGCAGAGTAAGATGTTTGCAAAATAAAGACTTAATATCTTAGACAGTCTTTTTAAAGAGGGAACTGAAATCAGTGGTTGTTAGATTAAGACATACCTGCCCTGGTTTGGAAATGTGATATTTTAATGTTTCCTCTGTCGTATTAAAATGCACAGAACTATAACCCATAACTTTTTTGCATTTTTAAGGGGCGTCTACGTCATGAAACCATTCACACTAGCTTTTGGAGGAAACCCTTAAAAATAAACATTAAGAAATCCGCTCAGAAATGAGAGAATTTGGCTCGCTTACATTTTTTTAAGGCAAACCGAAATATAACATTAAAAAGATAAAAGAGGTTTGGATACTAATTGTCTGTTAGTAAAATCGGCATATTCATGATCGACCCAGCAGCAATATTTATCAATAAAATCTAATTTATTGAATTGATTCTTCGCTGCTTCATGGCGCCGCTCACGGACTTTTCTGGAAGAAAAGGCTGCAGCGGACAATCGGGAAATTAACCTGATGTTTGTGTTTAAGTTTCGTGAGTTTACGAGCCACTTTGTGGAGATGGTGGATACCGAAAGAAAAAGCAGCTCCCACTGATTGTTTGAGTGTCTCTAGATATGTTTCAGAAATTCTGCGTGTTCGTTCACAAGTTTGAAACTCTTTTTACGCATGAATCTTGTATGGAGTCTGGTCTACGTCTCTTTACTCATTGGAAGCTAAAGTTTCCCATCAAAAGAGTAAAGCAGGGGAGGTTGAACTAATAGGGAAACTAGACCGAATCCGGAGCGAAATACGAGATGAAATAAGACAAGTAACAGGAGCGTTTATTGTTCTTTGTGAACGTCTGCTAACTAAGTTAGCCTGCGACTCAACTTTAATGAATAGGCTAACATTAGCCTGCTAGCCGCGGAGCCCCCCCCCTCACCTGAGACCCGGTGTGCTCCTCCCGGCTCGGACTTTGGAGATTTTGATGGCGGAGCCGGTGATGCAGCTTAGCGCCGCAGAGACTCTCAGGATCTGTCCGCCCTGCAGAGAACCGAAACCGGGAAACAGAGCAGACATCAGTGAGCTCACCGGCTGCTCCCCGCCGCCGTTAGCCTTCTGTTAGCGCGCTTGCAGCGCGAAACATATCCCCGGTAAACATTGCGAGTACTCACTCCCTCCATCACGCTGCCGTCGATTTCCTTCTCTGCCGCCGTCGCCGCCGCCGGGTCCATCTTCACTCACAACACGAAACTCTCACTTTCCCACAGAAATGTGACGTTAGCGCCGAGCTACTCACTTCTACTTCTACTTCTACTTCTTCTTCTTCTTCTTCTTCTTCTTCTTCACCTGCGTTTTCTTCCTCCGCTTCCTCTCCTTCTCCTTCTTCTTCTACTGCTGCTGCTGCAGCTGCTGCTAAAACGTCTCACTGTCCGTCTAAACCAGTTCCGGAAGCCTTCAAAATAAATTTCATGTTGTTTCGATAAAATGAAATTACCCTAATTTTGGTAAAATTATTTTTCATAAACTCAGAGTTATTCGGTCCCCAATATATTTATATGTTTCTGCTTGAAATGACTTAGAATGACCGGGATATTAGTCGTTGACAGATTCAATGAAATCTTCAAAAATTATATAAAATCCTACTCACACAAGATATTTTTATTCTCAAATCTAACTCCATCCACTCAAGTGGTTTTTGGGTTTTATTTATCTATTTTGCTTTGTCCGTGTCCATATCTTCAAACTTTATTTATTCTTTCATTCTTCATTTTGTATCTGGAATAATTGATGAACATATTTTTTGATAACAGAGACAGTGGAAAATGCTCAATGATCAGTCTTTATCGGACTTCAGTGGAACCGTATTTTATTCATTAAATATATGGTCAGGAATGATCCTAAAATATATTTTTTTACTAATGAAAATGAGCAGAATGAGAAAAACCCCTAGATGCCCCTGGCCTCCATGAGGGCAAGATTCAGGGATTTTAATTTGTTGTTGTTAACCTAATTAAACTCTTAACTGCAATATAAACTAATCCCTGTAGTGTATGCAAATGTCTTGGCATTTAACAAGTTAATCTGACAATCGTTATCTTCACAGTCACTACTGCTATAACTGTAACTGTCCTATCTATGTTTAGCGTAAAATTACGCAGGACTATAGAATGGAAATACTTAGGTATAAGTACCTTAACATGTACTTTAGTACAGTAGTTGTACTCACTATCTTCGCTGTTTCTGCAGGACTATGCTATCTTGCCATTTATTTTGAAGAGCATGCTGGCAAAATCAACAGTGAGAGGATGATGACGTAACAGCCCTGAGGAGGAGGAGGAGGAGGAGGATGAAGATCACGGCGTTGACGTTAATATCTTATCACTGACTTCAGAACAGCTGACAGCTGCAGCACAAAACACATTGCTGTACCTGAGTTTTTTAACATGAAGACAAAACACAAACATTACAACAAAACTCTACAGTGACGTTTCACAAAGGTGAACACACAACATATATTCCGTCTCTTCCGTTTATTAAGATAAAAATTATTTTATTCCATTTTATTTTTTTTTTCACTAAGTTACGATCAGAATGTGAGTAAGTGAACCTTTGAGTTGAGATTATTTTATCATGAAAAAAAACAATAAAAGTATTTTTTGAATTAACTTTCTTAATAACTAATACATTGTCCCAAAGGGAATTTGGTATGCACACGCTGTGTAAAATATATACCCAAAAAATATCCAAATAAAAGTAGAATATTTCAGATAAAAAGAAAATAGCAAATGACTGAATACATTCATTTGTCTTACGGAACAAACTCTGGTTGAGTTAAAAAAGAATATATGAGTTTTCAAATACAGTGACAAACGGTTTGAAAACAAGATTTATTTTGCTGTTAATGTCTGAAGTCAAATCAAAAGGTTTTTTTTTCCTTTTTATCGAATCAGTAAAGGAAATGTTTTTTATATTTTGTCAACAAAGTTTAAAAAAAGAAAGGAAAAACTGAAATAAAAGTAAAACATGCGTAGTTTAAACATTCTGTCGTTTCTCCGCCGACCGCCGGGTGACAGCATTACATCATAGCAGCGTCATGTCCACCGGAGATGCAGAGGAAGAACACTGAGCGCTGATTGGCTGCTGAGAGGGGCGTGCGGCTGTGACGTATGGGGGAGAGGAAAGATGGCGGCGGTGACCAGAGGCTCGTTCAGTGTGCTCAAACGTCTGGTGAGGAAAAAACCTGGCACAGTGTTTAAATGTTTAAAGGTTAAATGTTTAAATGGGTCTGAATCTAACGTCGAGCTAATGCTGAAATTATGTCCTTACTCCGTCTCCAGTCAGCTCCTTAGTTTAACCTGTTACCTGCTGGTGCCGTGCTAACTCTGACGCTAATGCTAACCGGTTGAAAAACAAACTGAAGCTTCATGCTAACACACCGGTTAGCAGCTAGCATCAGTTAGCTTCAGTTATCAGTCTACAGGTGAAGCAGGTCCTGGTTCAGACAGCTAACAAGTAACAGACTAACTGGCTAACTGACGTTCAGTAGAAACTGATTCACATCCGGATCCAGATCCAGATCTGTGCCCACATGAAGCGTTTGAATTTAAACTCACTGTGTTCAAGTGAGTTTAGTAGAGAGCTCTGACACAGAGACACATCTGGACAATGTGGACAGGCAAATCTCTTATTCTCCAATCAAATAACAAAACACCAGTTGAATACTCAGTCTGAGTTGTTCAGAACCAGAACAGTCAGTGTGAATGAGCATTAAAACTGACAGTAAAGCAGCTCTCAACTCTGGCATCACCTGTTTGCTTACAGTTAGTGTTGTGCTGTTAGTGTCGTCTGAGGACGTGATAAAGACAGTGTCTCAATGTGGTCCGAACCTGTCTGCACCTCTCTTTTTTGCCTCTATAGGGAATTTTTCTTAGGAGTCGACTGATAATGTTTTTCTTTCACGGCCGATACTGCTTATTAGTAATGAAGGAGACCGATAACTGATATTGTTAAAATGAAGAAGAACACAAACGTCAACACAAAACTACTTCTACTTACACACTTGCTGTGGTGTCAAGGTGTTTGTGTTATTTTGTCCACCTCACTTATACCAATGAGGTCAGGCTAAATCCCAGAAACACCTTCTCTTTGTATTGAACAGCTCAACAGTAACAGACACCACATCCACCAAAATGACCAGAAAGTTGTTTCAATGACTCCCTAAAACAACTTAAATAAAAAGTGAACATCAGAACGTACATGTAGGAGGATTTATTGCAGGACTGTTATATTGGACTGCATCAGTTTGAGCTAGGTGTAGCTAATAAACTGGTAACTGAGTGTATATATGTAATTATAAGTTGTAAGCACAGGCTGCAAATGGCCTAATATACCCCTTGTGGCGTGAAAATATCCCTCCGTCCGTCCGTTCAGCATCTTTCACAGAGGAGACTAGGAACATGTGGTCAAGAGTTAAACCAGAAAATCAACCCGAGCTGGACCAGGATAGAATGCATATATGAGTTTCCATGGTTAGCGATGTCAGCCTGATTTCAGCTTCCTGCAGTCTCGTCTATATATATACTATATACATAGTATATATATACATATATATACTATATATGTACTTGGTTGCTTTTCACATACAAAAAACAAATTAAATCTTAAAAAATGAAAGAAACAAATATTTCACAAAACATGTGAAATAACAACAAAATATAGTAGTACAAAAGCGATGTCAGCCTGATTTCAGATTCCTTCAGTCTGGTTTGCTGTGAGCCATCCCACCATCCCAACCGCTGGTCGAAGCCTCTGCTATAGCAGACTGAAGGTTCGCTGCTTCGGGCTGGAGTTCCCTCCCTGAACCGATGCTCCTAAATGTGGGGGAGGGAAACTGAATCCCCACATTTAGGCTATGGCTCGCAGGGGGTTTCCCGACATCCACCATGTCCCCAGCAACCGCTCCACTCTCTGCGGAGGCAGGGCGACCTTCAGTAGCCTGGGTCAGAGTCTGCGACCGGCACAGCTCACAGCTACAAACTGGTCCACACTCCCCTATTGGGACTCGCTTTTACTTAATAGTAGTGAGCAGCGACTCACATGCTGACATGTTGTGGTAAGTGTATTGTGTTATTTTCCTGTTGCCAGCATTTCTGTTACTTGCTGCATTTCCTGCTGCTCCATCTCAACCCAGTTAATTTTCTTCGCTACAGAGGCTAATTAGCCGCAATGCATTAAACGAACATTAGCTCTGCTTCGTCGCTCTCAAGTCTTTCACTCTTAGCAACTCCACACCACAGAGTGGTGCCAAATCAGAGATATGGCAGCATCAGAGCTCATTTTAAATTAATTTGTTTTATTGGCTGTTGTAAATAGATTTTAAAAAATTATCCAATAATCGGGCTGATAACGGGTCAAACCCCTAATATTTATCACTGCTGTCTTGTCGCTCCCTGTCAGCTGAGTCAGCAGTACCGCCGCCGATGTTTCCGGCTGCAGAACTTCCGATCTGACCGGACTCTGCAGCGGTTCGCCTTCACATGTGACAGAAACCTGCAGATGTTCAGCAGCAGAACGCTGTTCACCACTGTCGGTGAGTCCAGACCAGCAGAGACTGAGTCCTGATACGTGGTCGTCTTTAAACTAAAACCTCTCTATGGGCTTTTTAGGTTAATCTATAGGTTTTTTTCTCTGAGATGCTTAATGTGTTTTTTTCAAGAGTATTACACTCACTCTGAAACACCTGAGTTCACATCTGGTTGGCCCGGAGTCAGGATTTCAGGAAGCTGGCGCTTCAGTCCTCCACAAAAAAACTCTTTATTCTCTCAGGAAATGGCAGTCAGCCAGATCACAGTGGTGTTTCCTTGTTTTTGGTTATGGAGTCCTCCCTGGTTCAGTTTTTGTATCATGATTCAACAGTTTGTCAGAATTCTGAGAATCCTTACCAGCAGATTTTATTACAAAGTTCAGAAACAAAGGCATTTAATGTAAGGATCCAAGGATCAGGTCTTTTTGTGCATCTGTCTCCATCCACCAGATTCCATCATTCCTTCTTAACCTGCAGTTTCAAAGGAAGTGGTGATGATGTCACTGATGATGATGTTGATGTCGCTGATGTGTTTTGTCCCACAGTGAATCAGGGACCCATCGTCCAGTTCAAACTGTCAGACATTGGAGAGGGGATCATGGAGGTGACGGTGAAGGAGTGGTACGTACCAAGGCTACAAACTGCTAAGACCACATAACCAATGAAACTTCATAAATAATGAGAACAGAACTCTACCCAAAAAAACAACCAAAACTCAAAAAGACGACGACAGGGACGACCAAAATAACATTACTGACACTACTGTAGAGACTAGAATGCTCCTACAGAGAACAATAAAACTAACCAAAGACCATTAAGACTACCCCAAGACTCCAGGATCTGTGCTGAAACCACAAAAACTACCTGAGACCATACAAACTACCCCAGACTACAAAAGCTTCCAGAGACCCCCTGACACAAATAAACCGGAACTACTCTGGGACAAATAAAACTATGCATAACTATAAAAGATAGCAGAGACCACTAAATCTTAAATCTAGAAAACCAATAACATGACAAGGACAGGTCCTTGTCTGCATTGATAAGATGTTCTTGTCTGGTAGGTATGTGAAGGAGGGGGACAAAGTTTCTCAGTTTGACAGTATCTGTGAGGTTCAGAGCGACAAGGCATCGGTCACCATCACCAGCCGCTATGACGGAGTCATCAAAAAACTCTACTATGACGTGGACGCTACCGCCTTAGTGGGCAAACCACTGGTTGATATCGAGACCGAGTCAAGTTCAGGTGAGACATGACACCAACACCTGGTTTTGGTCTGGAGACAGGTTACTTTGTTTCCTGAAGTTCTGGTTTGATCCAGACAAAAACGTGATTGTTGCTGTTCAGAGGTGATCCAGGAGGAGGACGTAGTGGAGACGCCGGCCATGGCTCGAGAAGAACACACCCACCAGGAGATCAAAGGTCACAAGACTCAGGCCACACCTGCTGTGAGACGCCTCGCCATGGAAAACAACGTGAGCCCCCACCCCCCCGCCCCCCGCCCCCCGCCTGTCCCTCCTCAATCTCGGTTTCCCCAGTCTGTGCCCAGTCTGTGCCCAGTTTTTCTTGCAGACAGGACAGGACAGACTGTTCCTGGTAACTGGTTTAAATGGTCACTGGTTTGACTGGTTTGTCCTCTCAGATAAAGCTCAGTGAGGTAGTTGGGACGGGGAAAGATGGACGAATCCTGAAGGAGGACATCCTCAACTTCCTGGCGAAGCAGACGGGAGCCATCTTACCTCCGACTCCGTTTCAGGAGATCCAGACTCCAGGTCCGCCTCCAGCTCTGGCTGCTGCTGCTGCCAGGCCTGCGAGCACACCGGCAGTCATCAAACCCCCATCCACCACACCAAAACCCGTCTTCACCGGGAAGGACGTCTCTGAGCCCCTCAAAGGTCAGTCTGTTCTATCAGCAGCATCAAAACAGGATGATGGTGAATTGAACCTCTCACCAGCCTATTCAGACATCTTCTCTCTGATCTGTTAAATCCTTTCATTCTTCATTCACAGCCGAAAAAATTAAAGGATTCACAGAAAAAAAATCAACATCTTTGACAGCCAGTTCTTTGTTTCTGTTATTTATAAGCAAAAATAGCAAAAAAAAAAAAATCAGTTTTTTTGGACGTCAAAGAAATTATAAAGGCCCTTTCTCACGATTTAAAGTTCATATTTCAGTTATTTCAACTTATCTGAGAGAACAACTTCTAGTCGATCAATAATGAAATTAATCATAAGATGCAGATCCAACGTTTGTTTTTAATAGCAAAAATAATAATTTCTTTTCTTTACATGTCGATTTTCCTCTTGACTTTGGTGGCAAGAACAGTTGAACTTTACTGTAAAATCAGTATGTTGTTGGAGCTCATCAGGAAGGGAATCGTGTCAAAATGAACCCATGTCTCAGTTATGATCTCGTTAACTAAATGGAAGCAGTTTTTCAGGTTTGTAACTGGAATTAGAGAGAAAAACCACAACCACAAGTTCAAGTTCGTGTCAAATAATCAATAATCAGTTCAAGATAAGTCACGTATCAAGGTATGATAGACTGGTGTTTTAAATGTGGCAGTAAACGGGTGTAAACAAGTTTCCCAACTACAAGTAGTCCTCACCCTGTCCTCTCTGAAGGTGGCTGTATTCGGTGTTGTGCTGATACACTGTTGTTTCTGTTTTTGTCTGCAGGTTTCCATAAAGCGATGGTGAAGACAATGACAGCAGCTCTGAAGATCCCTCACTTTGGTTACTGTGACGAGGTCGACCTGAGCTGTCTGGTGGCTCTGAGGGCTGAACTCAGATCTTTAGCTGAGGGTCGAGGGGTCAAACTGAGCTATATGCCCTTCTGCATCAAGGTACGACCTGACCAGAGGCACGGGGATGTATAGGTAAAAACGTCCATAATGATTGGTTAAAAGTTAAATGCTGACATCAGTGCTGTTCTCTCATTGGCTCAGGCTGCCTCCCTCAGCCTTCTCCACTTCCCGATCCTGAACGCTTCAGTGGATGAAGGCTGCCAGAACATCACCTACAAGGTAAGAACAGAAGTTTCACGTTCCTTTCTGAACCGACTCGGACTCCTTCAGTCTTCTCAGGATCCGTATCCTGTCTCTGACTTATTCTATGTAATTTCACATTTTTCCAATACTCTCAATAGTTGACTGATCACAGCCTTTTACCACAAAAAAAATAATCCAGTTCAGTTCGGAGCAACTGTTCAGATTCCAGATCAGATAAAATCAGACTCCAACAATCCTTCGTCCTGACAAAGACAAAGGTTGAGGTCACTGTGACGTCAGAAAACACGTTTTTTTTGTCCGCAACTGAAGAATTCCTACAATAATTATCACAAAATGCACTGAGTGCCTCTTATTAAACCCCCTCAAGTCTTTGCTGGATGAGCCTGGACGCACATGGAGGTAAAGTGTCCTTAAATTATGTTTTGGGTGAAGACGCTGGTATCTTTGAAGTTTGATATTTTTGTGGTGTAACAATTATTACTCCAGACAGAAGCTTTGATCGATGTGATCTAAGCAATTAGCCGGGAAAAGTTGTTTGAGAGCAGCACCAACACTTTTCAGGTCTAGAACCGAGAACCATTTATGCAGTGTTTCCCCTACGGTTACCTTGGTGAGGCTACCATTGCTGGGAAGCCGGAGATGTACACAGACCCTGTGTGGTCTCTCTCTAGTCCATGGAAAAGACAACCGGTTCCTAGAAGGCTCAGAAGTTGAACCGAACTAGCACCGATCCAAACCTAGCGCGAAGTTCACATTGGTGGAGAGGGTCTAATGGTGTTTTCTGTTCCTCAGGCGTCTCACAACATCGGACTGGCAATGGACACCAATCAGGGTCTGCTGGTTCCTAATGTGAAGAATGTTCAGCTGCTCAGTGTGTTCGAGATCGCTCAGGAGTTAAACCGTCTGCAGGCGTTGGGATCTGCAGGTCAGCTGGGAACCGCCGACCTGACCGGAGGAACCTTCACCCTGTCCAACATCGGATCAGTGAGTCCAGCTATGCGACAGCTACTGCATTCTGACCCCACTGCAGACCTGGTCTGATGGGGACCTGTTCTCTGTTTGTGGTTTACACTAGATCGGGGGGACGTACGCCAAACCAGTGATTCTTCCTCCTGAGGTTGCCATTGGAGCTCTAGGAAAAATCCAGGTGGGTTTCAAACTTTTCCAGGAAGGTCAGAGTCAGACAGGGGTAGTGATGGGTCACAATTTACAGTCATTAACTTATAAAAAGAAATCAGTTAATGCAACCGTGGTCTTGCTTTAAAAATAAAGGTGACAGAGAACGAAGATCTTGGATAATGTTGTTGAAATAGAAGAAACCAACAAGACATAGTGTCGTAACCAGATGATGTCAGTCCTTTGGGTTTTTCTCTGTGTAGGTGGAGAAAGTTTTCAGACTGTGGAGATTCATCTGTAGTGTTGACAGCGTTTAATTAAGGTCTCCTGGCAGGAGGGGAGATAGACCAGCGTCAGTTGCATATTGATTGACTTTTACATTAATTCACTCAGGGCAGGTGTCGCCAAGAACAGGGATCCCCACTCAGATCCTTGTGGTTCATCAGCATCTATGTAAGGGTAAAAAATAACAAGTCAGAGACAAACAAAACTGATGTTAACCAGAGAGGATCAGCTGGGTTAGGTGTCTGGGCCAGGCGAGCTCCAGGCCCCTCCAGGCCCCTCCAGGCCCCTCTATGGGCAGGTTGTCGTCCAGTGGTTTTACTCAGTCTGAGGTTTAATCTGAAATGGTTTTAATGATGTGTTGCCTCTGTAGGTTTCACGCCAAGATTATAGTGACTAAAACTAAAATCCAAACGACGGGAGACAAAGGACGTCTCTCGGGTCAGTTTTCGGTAAAACCGTCCACATCCTGACTTCATCACCCTGTTTTTGTCCAGGTTCTGCCTCGGTTCGACGCCAGCGGTCAGGTGTTCCCAGCTCACATCATGAAGGTCAGCTGGTCAGCGGACCACCGCATCATCGACGGAGCCACCATGTGTCGCTTCTCCAACCTGTGGAGGGAGTACCTGGAGAAGCCGGCCAGTATGTTGCTGGACCTCAAATAAACAGGGACATTTCCCATCAGCCCCGGGGAGGATGGAGACGCCACACTAACACAACCTCACGTATCCTCCCGCCGCCTTAGCTTCATCTTTCTGTTGGAGGCCTTCATGTTCACTTGCTCTCGTTTCCCTGTTGCCTTTGAGCAAGGCGTTGGTGGAGGGGTCAGCCTCTCAATCATGTTTCCATGACGACCAGTCACCCACAGAGTGGAGATTAGAGCTAGTTAGGTTGGTTAAAGTGAATAGGGTTCAGCTCTTCACTCATCGTAACTTTCACAGATGTTTAGGTTGAAACTTCAGGCTCGTACTGAGACGTTCTAACATTCTTTCTGTTGGTCGTGGATTTTCTCTCCGCAGGTTGATGTTCATAGAAATGAAGAGAAACAGACGGTTGACTGCAGGGTTGGAGATCAGTTTAAGACCTGATAATCAGAGTGAGCACAGCGTACACACAGATCACGTAGAGCTGAATCCACCAATCAATTCATCGATCGGCAAAAAAGTCACCTGCAAATATCCTGTTAATAGAATAATTGTTTGAGTCGGTTCCAGGTTCTCTTCATAAATCAGCTTAACCTGAGTATCTCTGGGTTTTTCGGCTGTTGGTCAGACAAAAAAAGATGTTTGAAGACGTCACCATGGTCACTTTTTACACTATTTTTTTGACATTTGATACACAAAATGTTTATAGAAAAAATGATTGCATGATAATAAAAATAATCAACAGACAAATCCATCATGAAAATTATCGCCTCGTGTCTCATGAGTTGATGGAAAAATAATTTTCTTTCCCTGCTTGAATGTTACAGATTGGATGAAATGGGCCCCGTGTTCAGAAACAGGTCATGTGATCATGTTTTGGTGCTCAAATGTAAATATGTCTGATGATGCGATCCAGTCAAAAGCTCCAGAACAGCTAATAAATGGATTCACTGAGATTTCTCCATCTAACCCAGATGAATTAGTGGTGGGCAGCCCGTGAACAAAATATAACCTACAACAACAAAACCTGCTGTTTGTTTACTGGTGAACAGTTTCTGACCAGTTTGAATTTAATCGACTGACCAACACCAGCCAACCTTTAGTAAACTTGAGGCCATTTTTTTTGGGGGGGGGGCTTGTTGGTGGTTGGTCATCACCTGAACGAGCTGGTCTGAGGTCAGAGCACAGAGCGGAAGCTTGACAGTGGTAACGTTAACTGTTAACTAACTGAAACACTGAAAATGCCTGTATGGTCCTAAAACCATTTTCAGTCCTCAGTTCCTTCTTGTCTCAAAACAGAACGTGGACTTGAGTTTGCTCCTTATATTCATGTGCCCGAATCATGTCAAGAGAAAATGAGTTTATTGGTTTATAACACTTGTTTGTATAATGACTTGTTTGTCGTTCAAACCTGTGTTGATCCCCTGCAAGACTAGCTCCTTTAGATGAATGAGGGATCTGGATGTGGCCTCAGACTGATTCGGGCCCAATCGTTCCTCCAGGATCAAAATGAAAACCTGGACTAAAACTGGCAAATGTGCAGTGAAAGTGAAGCTATAGATTATGTACTGTATATAATAGAAATATGAACTGAATCCATGGTGAAAGTGGACTGACTGTTGACCTGTTGTGGTCTGTGCCCCCCCCCCAATCTTAAACTACAAAGTGCCATCTGACCCCATGTTTTTATCTCCTGTAGGAGAGATGTTAGGGCTTGGTGTTAGTATGTATTAGAGACCCCCCCCCCAGCGTCTGTTGTAGTAATTTGTGACAGTGACAGTTGTAGTAATTTGTAGTAATTTGTGACACCTACAGTGACCTGTAGGTGTTTGACCACTAGACGGCAGAGAAACAGAAACATACCCTAAACTGACAAATACAATTATCACCTCAAAGTGTTTGTGTTGAACTTGTGATCGAACGGTTTCTTATTTCAACATCCAGCAGCTACAGAGCAACATAATCCTTCATCTGGATCTGGTCTCTTAGTCCACCTGATGAGTCCAAGTCCAGTATTCCCTCTTCTTATAGCTCTGGTTTGGTCTCTACCAGCTCCAGAGGGAAACCTCTGGCTCTTTAGCTGCTAAATTCTCTACTGTGTGTCTCTGGCTGAGTCTGGTCTAATTTAAGCCTCATTTTGTCTCCAGAGGATGAGATGCTTTAGTCCTGAACTCCTGAATCTTATTCTCTGAAGCAGCTGGATGTTTCACTCATTTCTCCTGGACCTTTAGTGTCCTCGTGGCTGCTGGGTAAAAAAACAACAACAAAAAAAAACAACGGGTCGGTTACATGTTACATACCTGTCTCGTGTTGAAGATGTTTTTCCTGTTTTGTTTTTGTTTTTAGCGACACTATATGTAAAGGTATAAAAAACAGTTGGGTTTTCTATTTTTGGGAACATGTAGATCAGTTTTCAGCTCTTAGAGTCTGAAACAATCGAGCTCATGGATGAATGAACCGTTTGAACCCTGGTGAATAACTTTGAATAAAGTTGAAGTGAACAAACCCTAAAACCGTGGATGATGAGTCTGTGATAAAACAAAATGAAGACAATGTGTTGAAAAACTGTTCTGTCATAGATAATGGTAAAAACGCGTCTCTGCCTCAGAATGGTAATAATCAGTTTTCTCATGGAATCTGGATCTGGGAACCTCGTCCTATAAACTAAGACTAAGATCTGGTTCTGGTGTCCAACCACCCGATACAGCTTAGAACCAAAAACACACTGACTGGACCCCCTGGGGAAACCAGAACACTGAGTAGTTTCTAAGATGTTTAATGCCTCAGTTTGTTTGAACAGAGTCAGACACTCCTGATAGTTATTTCTCTGGATGAGCCCTAAATGGGAGCATGAGACCATGTAAGCGAAGTAATGTAACACACTCACAGAGTACTCTATTAGGAACACTTGCACACCTGTTTATTAATCAGCCACCCAATCAGGTGGCAGCAGGTGATGTATAAAATCCAGCAGATCCAGGTCAGGAGCTTCAGTTCAAGTTCACTTCAAACATCAGAATCTCAGTGACTTTGACCGTGACGATGATTGTTGGTAACAGACGGTTTTAGTGTTTCTGAAATTTCTGATCTTGGATTTTCACACACAACCGTATCCATAGTTTTTACTCAGAATGGACCCAGAAACCAAAAACATCCAATCAGCAGCACCTCATGTTGATGATAGAGGTCAGAGGTCAGAGAGGTGCTGACAGAAAGGCTATGCTAACTCAGATAATCACTGACTGGCAGCACAAAAGTGCAGCTAATGAATCTGCAGAAATGATGTGATGCATCATGTCAACATGGAACCAGTCTCAGAGGCTGTTTGAGAACAAATGGAGGAACTACCCAGTATTAGTGTGGTGTTCCTAATAAAAATGCCTGGATACAGATTTTGATTTCTACGTATAAAATGCATTTATTGGCTCAGATTAGGGTCAAAAAGACTTTGAACTTGTAAAGTGATGCTCACAAACAATTCTAAAGTTTGTAGTTGTAAATCAACCTTTATAAACATGTAAAATGAGAAATTCAAGTCTGTACATGTGTAAAAAAAGATTTGTATTTATAGGGAAAAAAGGCAAAATATGAATAAAATATGAACAAATGATCCCAGGCGTGATGTTACACAGAGCATCTGTGATAGATAATTTTGATACACAGATATTTTCAACGCATTCAAAAACTTGAACTATTCGTGCACATTTTTTTTTGACAAAAACAACTCTACAACCGAAGCTCAAGGTTTGTGACCAAAATTAAAAATCTCACTGATGTTTAACAATCAGGCTACATACAATGTTCTCACATAAATTTGTCTTCTCTGAGTGAAAAAATTAAAGATATGGTTGGAAACGTGTTTCACATTTCCTGAGAAGTTTTGTTTAATTTTCACCAGATTTGGGCATAGATGCAGCTCTGTGTATGAGCTTAGGATGTGATGTTGGTCAGATGTGAACCAAAATGTGTTTGTCTCTGTCTCATTGATTGATCATCTTTCTTCTAGTCCCTAATTTTTACAAATTTCACATCTGCAGCATCGGCAGCTTTGACAGCTGTGGAACAATTGTAGCTGAAGCTTATTGGGAAAATATTAATGAGAAAACTGAGAAAAAATAACACGTTTTATTGCCACTGTTGCTAAAACTCTTTAAGATTAGATGATTTTATGAAAGATATACAGACTCTTGGTCCTGGAGGTCTAGAGGTTCAGGACATTAATAGTCAAGGTTTGAGTCCAGATGGGGACCACATCTGTCTCTTCCGTTTTCCGCTCACCTCTCTACTGCTGTTATAGTCATGGGTTTCATTGGGCCTTTAAATGAATGTTGGTCCCAAGAAGTTAAATCGCTTTGTCATTTTTTATTGATTCTCTTTCTGTCAGAATCAGTTGATGTCTCTGAACTAAATTTAAAGCACTGAGCTGTTCCACTTCACAGGCAGGACTTTTCACACTGTTCTGCAGATAAACTGTCAGCAGGATTTATCTTAAACTGATCTGGGATCTGAGGCTGTTTACAGCAGGGAGCTTTTATATACTTAACCTATTATACTTGAATGTTAAGTCATCAATAATCACATGTATTTAATGAAACTCTGATGTAAACTCAACTGACAGATAATGTCGTGTGACTGTGTGTGGCATCAGTGGGGTCATGTGACATGGAGGCTAAAATTATCCAGCAGCAGGTCTGTGGTCAGATTTCAGCTGAAGAGACGCGGCATGGAGGACCACTGCTGTGCTCCCCCAAGGTGAGAACTGACAGGCCGCCATTTGTAGTATTACTACCGAAAGTAAAACAATACTACAACTATACTAACTACAGTACTACCGACAATACCAACAACTATACTAACAACATTACTAACAATAATAAAAGTATTACTAACTACAATTTTACCAACAGTACTAACATCTCCAATACTCACTGCAACACTAACAACAACACTAACAACTATACTAACTACAACAATTCTAACTACGATACTTAAAACAGTACTACCAACAATACCTACAACTGTACTAACAACTATACTAACTACAACAATAATACCAACAATAGTAACTACAGTACTACCAACAATACTACCGACAACACTACCAACTATACTAACAACATTACTAACAATATTAAGAGTATGACGCACTACAATACTCCCAACAGTACTAAAATCTCTGAAACAATACTATTAACAATAACACTAACAGTACTAACATCACTACCAACAATGCTAACAACACTACTAACAACAATACTATTGACAGTACTAGCACACTGTATACTGGAGTGTTACAGTTGAATTAATCAAAAGGATGAACCTCTAAAAATGAGCCAGCTTGTTTTTAATTAACAGACTCTGAACATAAAACACTATTCACAAAATATACTGAAACATCAATATATTTACTCATGCTGTTTTAGTTAATATTTAAATATTATATTAATTTTAATTTCTAAACATTTTTACTCTTCTTTTAGAAATATTTAGGCCTCAATTTTTAAAAAAATCATGAAAATGAATACATTTGAAAAATCTTTACTGCATCATATGTGATTATTTTACATTTTGAAAGTTTTAGGAATAAATATATCAACACGTAATTTTTAATAATATGAAATAATACAGACTATATTACTCTCAGGTGTAAAAAACTTAACGTCACTAACGATGAAAAATAATTAATGATAGATAATCAATAATAATACAAGATGGTCAGAGGGAGGACAAGGCTGCAGTTCAGAAATCAGATGTCATCTCACCTGTCCACCTGTGTACTGTGACATCATCATGGTGGGAGTGGCTGTGTGCGGCTCCATCAGCTCCATTAAAGCTATATGGGAGACCAGGATCAGGAGGCAGAGGGAGGAGCAGGAGGAAGAGGAGGAGCAGAAGAGGAGGAGGACAGCCAGAGGCGAGGCAACTGGCAGGTCAGACTCCACCTACTCACCTGAAGTGTTTTTGTATTGTTTATAAAAACAGAAAGTGAAGATCTTAACATTGATTTTGTGACTCTGGCAACTCCTGGTGGTGGAATCAGAAAGTAGACTCAGCCAAGACATAAACACAACTATGATTTAAAGATAATAAGACAACAAAGCTTCTTCACAGACACATTAACTCGAGGCTGAGAAATGAGACGATTAAAGGACAAGTTTAACATGCTTTCCTCCATTTTTTCTTCTAGAATTCACTTTATCTGCAGTCTGAGTTCATCTTTCTGTTGTTTGGTGAATATTTGCAGTGGTCCTCGACCTTAGACTAAATCCAGGTCAGTCTGGTCTGTAATGTTCCATGTTTATTGATATCTGTGGTCCAGGCTGAGTGTCGGTGTTTGGGAGGACCGGGCGGCTCTGGCCCGACTCAAACAGAAGCTGCAGATGGAAGACGGACGACTGATCCTCCGAATTGAACAGGAGGAGTGGAAGGTAATGTCCTCTGCACAGGAAGCAGACTGTAGAGATGATGGATTTAACTGGTCTGGTCCCAGAACCACGGGTACCTGATGTGATTCTCTGATTGCCATGTTACTGGTTTTTCCAGTCATTGCCAGGCTGTCTGGTCCAGCTCAGTCAGGTCCAGGAATGGCAGATCCACAGGACTGGACTGCAGAAGATTCCCAATTTCATCTCCAGCTTCCAAAACCTTCTGGTTCTCGATCTGTCCCGCAATGGGGTCACCAAGATCCCCAAACAGATCGGTCAGTGTGCCCCTGCCCCCACTACAGATATGATAAGTGTGGACCCTGTAGTCATAGCTGACAGTACAGTTCAGTCTTAGTGCTCAGTGTGTTGAGTTTTCTGGTGTCCTGGTTCTGGTCTCAGGGAAGTTGACCCGGCTCAGAGAGCTGCTCCTGAGCTACAACAGAGTACACTATATTCCTGAAGAGCTGAGCTGCTGTGAGAGTCTGGAGAGACTGGAGCTGGCCATGAACCGGGGCCTGGACCACTTACCAGACCAGGTATAAAGTAAAAAACCTAAACCAGTTTCAGCTATAAATCAGTACCACAGCTTTCAATCAAGGCTACACCCAAACCTAAATCCGCTTCCTAATCACGTACATGCCAAAACCTAGACCAGCTCCTAAAAAAGGTATGAATACAGACCTAAACAAGCCTTAGGTTTGAATGAATAATACAGAAACCTTTCAAACCAGATGCAAGCAGTTTCTAAGCCATGAACAAACCCAAACCTAAACCAGCTTCCAAAAGCAGGTGTGAAATGATAGCACAGACAGGTTCCAGATCAGGTGTGAAAACAAAGTCAAACAAACCAAAACTTAAACCCAATTCTAAATAAGGAACCAGCACTAACTTAACCAATTTTAGGTACAAATTGATACCACCGACACGTTTCAGTCTCTGATTCCAGCTGGTTTGAGGTCTGTCCTTTCCTCCGCACTGTAGTTCAGGAACCTGAAGAATCTGCAGCACCTGGATCTATCCATGAATGACTTCACCCTCCTGCCAGACTGCGTTGTTGGAATGCCAGCGCTCGAGTGGCTTGACATGGGAGGAAACCGACTGCAGCACTTACCTGAAGACATACACAGGTGGGTGAAGGAGGATAGTGACATCATTTGAGCCCTGCCCTTTAAGCCACCAGCCAATGAACAGTGAGATATGTCTGTCCTAAGGATGGAGAAGCTGCACACTCTGTGGCTGCAAAGGAACGAGCTTGAGAAACTTCCAGAAAACATCAGCAGGATGGCGAGTCTGGACACTCTGGTCCTCAGCAGCAACAGACTGAGAGACATCCCATCTCTGATGGATGACATGTCCAACCTCAGGTCAGTCCACAAACATGTTGACCCATCAGGTTGTTTCCTGACCTTTACAGTTAAAACAATGTTTCATAATAAACCTCTCAGTCGTCTCTGTCAGTCTCTGCTGTAACTGATCTGACTTTGTCTTTGTTTCTGAACAGGTTTGTGAATTTTCGGGACAACCCTCTGACTCTGGACGTTACCCTGCCATGCAGGAAGACGAAGGCTGAGGATGCGGAGAATGATGAGGATGAAGATGACAGAGAGATGTTTGGACGAGACTTCATGCACATGTACATCCAGGAGGCCAGAAAGAGAGCGTATGCTGTGCTCAACGTGCACTGTGTTCACCGTTAGTACCGTCACTACGCAGCACCTCATTATAAAAATGAGACAGACATCTAACACTGGTCCCCGGGTCCTCACCCTACTGGTTCTGTTGGACATTTAACACTGGTCCCTGAGTCTTCACTCTACTGGTTCTGTTTGACATTTAACACTGGTACTTGGGTCCTCACTCTACTGGTTCTGTTTGACATCTAACACTGGTCCCTGAGTCCTCACTCTACTGGTTCTGTTTGACATTTAACTCGTCCCTGAGTCCTCACTCTACTGATTCTGTTTAACATTTAACACTGGTACCTGGGTCCTCACTCTACTGGTTCTGTTTGACATTTAACTCGTCCCTGAGTCCTCACTCTACTGATTCTGTTTAACATTTAACACTGGTACCTGGGTCCTCACTCTGCTGGTTCTTTTTGACATTTAACCCTGGTCCATGAGCCCTCACTCTACTGGTTCTGTTGGACATTTAACCCTGGTCCATTAGTCCTCACTCTAATGGTTCTGTTTGACATTTAACACTGGTCCATGACCAGTGTTTAACACTGTTCAGTGAATGATCCAGATTGTGTGTGTGAACATAAGCTGAGTTCACGTTTTTTATTCTGAAAAGCTTGGACCGAACCATAACTGAGAACATGACTGGAGTAAAATCTACATTCCCTGACATTATTCTGTCCAGTCTTTAGTCTATTAGATTACTGAGGTCATGGGTTCAAATGGCCAAAAGAACTGGATGCATCCAAGTCTTTGATCCTGAGCATTCACCTCTATTCACTCTCACACTGAGGCAGAGAGGTGGACAGGGGTTTGGGGATTGATCCACTGACGCTGGGATCAGAGGACGACCTGCTGAGACACAGCCACCTGTCTAGTTCAAGTCCCAGTGAATTCTGCCTGTGAACTGCCCAAACATTTAGACCCAGAGTGAAGGATGAAGTCCAAAGCCTTTATTTGTTTGTGTTAAAAGTTTCAACTGAGTGAAAAACTGTGAAATCAGCTTTTAACTTCTCCACCATGAGTGTGACATCTTATAAAAAGAATTTTACTTTTTAAAAACATTCAGGTTTTTCTCTCCTGTCAAAATGTCTCTTCACCATTTTTTCATTTTCAGTGAAACATTTCTGTCAAAAGATGTGATTTTTCTTGACCTTGAGAAGTCAAGGTTCACTTACTACCTTTTCCAGCTTGAGCCTTCAGCCATATCTCCAAGTTATATATACTGAAGGAGGCTGGGAGATACAATTGAAAGCCCTGAACCTTGAGTTGATATATTCAAACTTCAGACTAATATTAAAATAACTGGTTATAAAACCTCAGCTATTACTAATAACATATCAATTATAACTAATAACAATTAACAGTCATGGTTGTTTTGAAATAAGCATTGATTGCACCAAAATAATTGTTAATGTAAAACATTAAGTCATAAATAACTGATGTTTTTGTTCTGAATGTTTCAGAGCTGAACGACGAGTCTTCAGACCAAAACAATCCATCGCTCTGCGTTTCTTCTTCTGCTGCAGGTTCTTAAATCCGAATGGTTTTTACAGCAGGTGTCGCATCTGTAAAGGCTCGTTTATATTTATATTCTGTGTCCGGAGATGACAGAGGACGAGCGCTAACAGACACAAACCTGGCTGATAGTTTAAATTTTGTAGACTTTACCAAGAAATACTCGATGTTTTATCAGTCCACAACTTTCCCCTCTTCCAGCTTTGATTGTCAAATTTGTGCTGTGTGTTTGGATTTCAAGACAAATCTCACTCAAAGGGGTCAAAGGGAGTCCAGGCTTCACCTGCTCTATATGAAAACTACCCTGAGATAAACTCTCAGTGATTGGTGCTGTATAAATGAACCTGACATATCACTGCTTTTTGCAGTCTACGTCCTGTTGTTTTTCACAACAGCTGGATGACCTCTACTCTTCTACAAATTACTAAATAAAAGTTTAAATGCAGCTGACTGACCGACTCAATTAATAAGAAACTGAAGATGCTTTAATACAAACTTTACAAAACATTTCCCACTTTCAGTCTGATGGTTTTCACTTCATCAGTCAAACAATAAAGACTTTTTACAAACACAAGCTGTTTGTCTCATCTCTCTAGAACTGTATCTCACTGTCGAGTTGAAGCTGCAGCTAATGGTTATCTTAATTTTTCAGGTAAACAATTAAATGTTTGATCAGAAAAAAATTTAAAAGAAAAATGGTTCATCTCTGTTTCATGTTGATGTCTTCAAACGTCTCATCTAAGATCCAAAGGCTTTCAGGTAATGTGACAGAAAACAAACAGAAAATCAGGCTCAGTGGAGAAACTGACACTGAGGATGGAGGCAGATGAAAATTAAAAGGAAAATAACTGTCACTGCTTGACTTATTGATGGATTCAGCTGTGGTCTGATGAGGGTCTCTGAGTCCGACCTTCAGGACGGCACAGCGGTCAGCAAAACGTTCTCCAGCGTGACCTGGGTGTCGACGTATCGGCTCAGTTTGCTCCTGAATCCTTTTGTCCTTAGGAAGTGAAGTCTGCCGCTGTCGATGAGAAATTTACAGAGACGACCCACCTGCTCTCGTTCACCTGCTGACAGGAACCTGAACCAGAAAGGAACACGGAAACCGTTCAGGACTCGATCATGGTTTAGGGTCCTAAGGATGGATCAGCATCTAAATGTCAGTTCATCATTAAATATTCATAAACTTTGGTTTGGGTCCAGATACCAGCCCTTTAGACCCACTGGTTCTCACTAACTTCAGCTGAAGTTCAGTCCAACAAGACTAACAGTTCAGAGTTCGTCTTTGTTGAACTTTGACATGTGGATATGATTATCCAATAAAAACACTCCCTTGTATCAATTGTTACAGTGATGTTTCACATCGAACCCTGCAGACAATGAAAAAATGTGTGCCATTACATGAGGTGTCAAATACTTACCCATTCATAATATCTGTCTCCTCTGCTGCTTCATGATCTTCATTGTCTCTTCTCTGATTGGTCAGATCCTGAGGCAGACGGTCCCGATTGGTCAGTCTGAGTCCACATGTTGCCCAGCTGGACATTCGACAGAAGGCTGAGAACTCTGCAGCTCCGAGTCCTTGATCCAGAAAGAACTGCTGACCCACGTAGTGACGCCACTCGCAGCGATGGTGACAGCAAAGTGCCACTGCCAGGCCAAGGACAGGACCTGAGCCAGGACCAGGGTCAGGGGCTGGTCCTGGATCACCAGAGGCAGAGCCAGAGTCTGGACCAGGTTCAGGGTCAGTAGCCAGTGCTGAGGCTTTGAGGCGTTTTGGTGGTGGTTCGGTCTCCTCTCTGAGTCCCGGTGTCTCCAACAGACAGCGCAGAGCCAGATCTGAGGACGAAAACCAACTTATGTTCATCTGTTAACCAGCAGCAGGTCACTCATTGTTAAACCCAGGACTCATGTATGAACCTCACAGTACCAGGTCAGTAGTAAAGGACACCCGGAGCAGCTTGAGCCTCTACCTGGCCCAGCAGCAGTGCTGACTGAATAAAAGGCACGTCTTAGATTATCAGGTCAGGTCTGGATTTGTTTAAGAATCTGGAGTTTGGAGCTTTGGTAGGTGTGGTGCAAACTGCAGGAGTGACACTGCTGAAAGCCAATCAGGGATCAGAGTGTAAAGCAGACCGTTCTCACCTGTCGCGGCTCCACACAGATGCTTCCCGACTCCGACTAATGGGAGCTTCTTCTGTCTCAGGAGAGGAACTTTACCTGGAAACAGCCACGGAGTCCACAGAGGATTTAATGCTCCAAAGTTAAAACAATGAATAAGAACCCAGAACTAAACTGTCAGTCTCCACATGTTTATCTCTTACTTAAATCCAGATGTTGAATGTCGACTTGCAGCCTCTCAAACTGAACTCCAACATCCTGATGCTTCCCATCCACCTGGAACAGAACAGAGACCAGGTTGGAAGTTATTCTCAGTCAGGGAGACTGGGGACAGGGATTCTGGAGTTGGAGAGTCTGGGGTCAGGGAGTCTGAGGTCAGGGACTCTGGAGTCGGGGACGCTGGACCCGGGGAGTCAAGGGGTCTTAAGTCAGGGTCACTGGAATCAAGGAGTCTCAATTCAGGGAGTCTGGAGTCAGGGAGTCTGAGGTCATGGAGTGTGGGGTTGGGGGAATCTGGAGTTGGTGACGGTGGAGTCAGGGAGTCTGAGGTCATGGAGACTGGGGTAAGGGTGACTGGAGTAGGGAGGTCTGGAGTCGGGGAGTCTGGGGTCAGGGAATCTGGAGTCAGGGAGTCTGGGGTAAGGAAGACTGGAGTCGGGTAGTCCGGGGTCGGGGAGTCTGGGGTCAGGGTGTCTGGGGTCAGGGGGTCCTGAGTCCAAGCTTCTGGACTCGGGGAGTCTGGAGTCGGGAGGTCTGGAGTCGAGGAGTCCTGAGTTGGGGAGTCCGGGATGAAGTCTGGAGGTGGTGGTCTGGGGTTATAAAAAATTTCTCCCTGCCTTAAAACGGGTGCTGCAGCGCTCCACCAGCAGCACCTGCAGGTCTTTGCAGGACTTCAGGTGGTCCTGGCTCTTCAGGGCCTCATGGATCCAGTGAGAGAGTTTCCCTCGACCGGCTCCAAACTCCACAAAACAACGCCCCCCTTCCAGCAGTCCTAATTCCTCCAGATGACCTAAGATAGAGGACTGGACAAACCTGGCAATTTAGACAGGACCAACTTCATATGTGCCCCCCCCCAGGGAGGTTTTGCCCATGGATGCGTGTCACCACAGACTCTTCACCCGTTCACCTGTCCAGGGTTTTAGAAATACCATGATACATTACACGTCATGTAAATATCACCAGGCACTGATCCCAGGTAAGTTGACCTCATGGAGACTAAACTCTGTTCATTTCAATTTCATTTATATAGTTTGGCTTTTTCAGATGTTAAGCTTTGTCTTGTTTTTCTTGTGAATTATAGAAACCTGTTTAAAAACTTTAGAAAGTGTCGAACAGGACAGTTTGCTCAAGTTTGCTCAGGTGTGATCAGTTGTGATCAGGTGAGCTCAGGTGTGCATACCTGCTGTTTCAGGTGTTTGTGGGCGGAGTCTCCATTCTTCGGGTTGCTGAGTTCCTCCTGGAGGGCGGGGTGTGACAGAACCCTGTCTTCCACTTCAGTCAGTCCTACAACAGTAACATTGGACTGAGGAGACACTTTCTGGATCAGGAGAAACAGTTTCATGTTCAGGAGACGCTGTTTTGACCAGATGTTTAAGACAAATAGTCTCGTATGGTTATTTCTAATTATTGTGCTATCATGAAGTTTTGAAGAGCTGTAGCCTGTAAACTTCAAGACGTAATCTTTGCTCTTTAAATGAGGGGGGAGGAAGATGAAGAGGAAGAGGAGGGAGAGGAGGAAGAGGAGGAAGAAGATGAAGAGGAGTAAGATGAAGAGGAGGTAGATCAAGAGGAGGAGGAGGAGAAGGAAGATGAAAGGCAGGAAGAGGGGGAGGAGGGGGAGGAAGATGAAGAGGAGGAGGAGGAGGATGAAGAGGAGGGGGATGAGGGGGGTAAGAGGAGGAAGAGGAGGAAGATGAAGATGAGGTATATGAAAAGGAGGAGGCAGAAGAGGAAGATGAGGATGAAGATTAAGAGGAGGTATATGAAAAGGAGGAGGAGGAGGAAGATGAAGATGAAGAGGAGGTATATGAAGAGGGGGAGGAGGAGGACCAGCAGCTCACCTCCGACCGCCGTCTTCAGTTTTTCCACCAGAGACTCTAACTCCGTCCTGCTGCGTTCGCTCAGACTCACCTGAAACGGGATCATGTTATTGACCAACGGGAAACCAAAGTGTTGAGCAGCAGCAGCGGAGCAGAACTTACTTGCTGCCAAGTCTCGTCTCCGTCCGCCAGTCCAGCGTTGACATTCTCCACATGGTAGACCTGGAGCACAGGAAATACATGGACGGTCACCGAGAGAGGTCACCTGAAAACACCTGAAAACACACGTCATGGACCAAAGTCTCAGCTCATCTGGATAAACAGTGAAGGGGGCAGATGGAGCAAAGACGGAAGAACGAGCAGGTTTGTCTCACTGCTTTGGCTTTTTCTCTGGAGTTACATTTCTTCAGGTGTTTGTCGAGTTTGTCTTCACTCACGGTGCTGAAACAAACCACAGTGTAGAAAGGGATCGATCACTGAAGTGCGCCACCAGCAGGGTCATTATCTAACAACATGCCAAATGTTTTCTGATGAAAAAACAGATGATTCGATAAAAACAGACTGTTTCACAGATCAATAATCTGATTAATAACTGACGGATTGATGACTGACTGTTTGGGGTCAAGAGGACAGGTGATCCTCCTGCTGCTGCTGCTGCTGCTTCTGTCCTCCTGAAAACAAGATACAGGAAACAGATGGGTCATGATGTCACAGCTCACCTGTTGTAAGCACGTGCACATGGAGGGGAGATAGGGAGCGATGCCATGCAGAACTTTCTCCCTACATTGGCCCCAGCCTGAGCTGAAACCTGATGGCAACTGGGCCCCTGGATTTACCTGATTTTCCTGGATTTGTCTGGATTTGTGTGGATCTCAGACATGATTCCAGTCCAGTTACGCTCTGCTGTTTTTCATTATGAGTCAGTTTAACCGATGTCTCATGTGCAATGAAAATCTAAAACACCCTGGCAGAGGAAATTGGGGCTGCACATATTGATCATTTTCATTTTTGTTCAATGGGCAGATTGATTGATTTATGATTTTGTCGACTAGATGTCCCACTAAGAGCCAACCTCAAACTTCACAACCAGCAGGAGGCAGCTCCTTTTCACACGTGACCGGTGGAAACACTTTGGAACGTTTCCTGAAAAACGATCATCAGAGTGGTTGATGATTAATTTTCTGTCAGTGGGCGAATTGATTATTAATTAATGGTGAAAAATCGCAACAAGGCTCAAAACAGTTGCTGAGAGAAGAGGCTGAAACATGCTGAGCTCTCATGGCTCAGACTCATCGAAGTTTGTATAAACACTTCATTATCGAGTAACCACCACTGTCACACCTGTACATCCAGGTGACCGAACGGGTGATTTAGAGTAACTGACAGTGACGAGCCTCAGTGTTCAGTCTCTGACCTGTAGTGACTTCAGCGCCTACACAAGGTGTCTCCTAAACAATAACAGTCACTATCACAGGTCCTGTCTGTGGCCATAAACAGCATTAAAGCGGTTTATCATCGGTCTCTAAGCGTTATTAACACTGTTCATCAGCGGTACTTAAGCCGCCGATTAAACATAAATGAAGTTTCGGGTTAAACTCAGTGCGAGAAGCAGTTTATTCAGTTTATCCAGTCAGTCTCATGTCCTTATATTGTCCTGGTTTCTGTGTCCCTGAACTCACCATGGTGGCATGTTCTCCACAGAACCTCTTCCCTCTGCCGACGACCATTTTACAGAACCGGTTCTTTTTCTCCACGAAGAACCCACACCTGCCGGGCAGGGGGGCCGCCATGTTGGAGGACGCCGAGGCAGCGGACCCTTCGTGCTGTATTCATGTGCTCACCGAACTGTGGGAAATACCGAAGGAAAACGACCGATGTAAATTTTTGTATAACTTTGACAACGGGAATAAGGAAATGTTTTCCCTGTCTGTAAAGACAGATTGAGAAGTAACATTCAGAACATTATATCAGTTTCTAATGACATAAAAATGATAGTTTTCGATGCTCTAACGCCTTTAAATTTGTCTTCAGTTTTCATTTAAACACATTGACAAGGTACTGGTTTTACTTTTCTGAAATTATTTACTCACTTGCAACTTTTAGGGCTGCAATTTACAGGTTTTTTCATAATCAGTCAGTCTGTAACGTTTTTTGTGATTTACAGGATCCATTATTTGTCTGTAAATATGTTGTTCTATAAAATAGCAAAGAACAAAAGAACCAGTTTAGCAAGGCACATTGTATTTTTCTTGATTTTTTAAAATTAACATAAAAAACTCCCACATTTTTTGTGGGTTTGAATTTATCTTTAAAATTGTAGTTTAAAAAAATGAGAAGATTATTCATTTTATTTAATCAAACATTCAGTGTACAAGAAAGCTCCAAAGTACAAACAACAAAACTGGGAACAACACAAGATATACTCTGATCCACCACAACATTAAAATAAGTTACTAGTTTTAATGCTCTGTACATAACATATTTTAACTGCAAATAAAAATAACTATAGCTGAAAAATAAATATGCATCAATGGTTAAAAAAACATGAATATTGTGAACGGTTTTATTTAATAAAACTCCTATAGAAAGATATTACATTATTGCATTATTTTCTAAAAGGTCAGGCTTAAATCTTGTACATCATGCATATATAAGGTGCTACACTGATTTAATTTTACTTCATTACAAATACACCTCATATGTATTGTATTGATATATGTAGATATAAATATAGATACAGAAAAACGGTATCTGGATTGAATTCATATCTTTTGTTCCATGCTTTTATTCTTTTTTTTCATCTTGTAAATAGTTGGACAAGTAAGTCTATGAGTGTTGAATACAACAGAATGAAACCAAAAAGGCCAGCAAACATTTCAAATTCAACATACTTAAAGTCTACGAAATACAGGACATAATCCAAGCAGCAGTGAACTATAAATTATATATAATAGGGAAAATGTGAAAAGTGAAATAAATAATATTAAACGAAGTTAGTAAAATTATACGTTAAATAAAAACCAAATAATATAGTGTTCACTGAAATTTCTGCAACTTTTTCACTCTTTACCTTTCTTCAAGATCAAATCAAAACTATGTTTAAAGCGGAGAATGTTAAATGTTCATTCAAACTTTAACTTATTTTAAAAGATATCTTTAATAAACGTTAATTATTTACATATATGTAACATCATTACAATGTTTCCGGTCTACCTTCAGCTCAGGGGTTACAGACGGTGTCGATGTTCATTTTTCCTCAGCAGCACGAGAACGCCCCCTCTCCTCTGATTGGCCATCTCCTGGCTGCTCAGCTCTCCTTTCTGATTGGTCAACCTATTGCCTGTCGTCATGTACTCCCGCCTCTGATCACAGCGAGGCGCGGTCTATGTGAGTGTCCCGTTGACGTCATCAGCAGACCGTCCATGCCATGATGGCGGCGACGGAGCGGGGCGGCGGTCCCGGTTCTTCTCCCGGTTCCTCCCGGTCTGCGGCGGATTACTCGGTGCTTGTGGTGGTGGGAGCGCTGCGGCCCGCCGGCCTGCTGGAGCAGCTGCTGCGACAGATAGACTCAGGTGAGTGGTGGCAAAGGTAACGGGCAGCGGAGCCGCAGGACGGACACCGAGCAGCTGCCGCCGCTGTCCACAGGGCGGGAAGTCGGCAGGGCCTTTCACAATAAAACAGAGGAGCTGACGTCGCCGCTGGACAGTTGTAAAGAGACGCGCCTGCTCGGTTTCCCCCGGTTTCACTCCGGGGTTTAACCCCTCATCACGTCCCGGACTCCAGATAACATCGAAAGCGTGAAAACAATTCCCGGAGTAAACAGACGAAATTCAGACGCTGACCCAATAACACCGAGCGGTACCAAGCTGGCGAGGCCGCTTCGCCGCAGCTAGTTTCCTATTTCCGCGTCTGATTCCTCTATTTAAAACATTTCTCAGTAAACAGCGGGATAGTAACATGAGGATTCACCCGCAGGAGGTGCGTAGCTTCCCCGGGAGTCGGGGTAGTCGCGTCCCCCGCCCCGTGGGACGTCGGGACATCTTGTCCTCCTCTGGGCCTGAGTGAACACAGTCCGGTTCGGATCAGTGGACCCGCTGTTTGTCGCTGTTTTAATAAAAAGCATTTCAGAGTTGTTGTGACTTTGTCCAAGCACTTAATTTACAGAAAGTTAAAGGTACAAGTTTATGACGCGATTTTTAACAATCACTTTGGTGTTTACAGTTTTTATCAGAAACGTAATCACTTGTCAATATTATAAAAAGTCGCAGCGTTGTTTCCTCCCCTGAGAAGGACTTTATTTTGAAAGTCCCCACCCACCGGATGCTTTTTGGTTACCTGTCAGAATCTGAAACTTTAATAAAACAGCCTGACTGTCATATCACCAGGTTAACGCTTTAAGTCGGTTACCAGAACGTTACAGAGTGTAACCATACGTTATTAGAGCATTATAGCACATTACCAGTGCTTTACCATGTTAACAGTGCATTACCATTCGTTATTGGAGCATTACTATATGTTACCAGAGTGTTACCATATGTTACCAGAGCATTACCATATGTTACCAGTGCGTTTCCATATGTTACCAGAGCGTTGCTACGTTACCAGTGTGTTACCATATGTTACTGGAGCATTACCATATGTTACCAGTGCATTACCATTCGTTATTGGAGCATTACCATATGTTAACTGAAGCGTAACCATACGTTATTAGAGCATTATCACATGTAAAACGAGCGTTACCATGTGTTACCAGTGCGTTTCCATATGTTACCAGAGCATTACCATTCGTTATTGGAGCATTACCATATGTTACTGGAGTGTCACCATATATTATAAGAGCATTATCACACGTTAAAGGAGCGTTACCATGTGTTACCATATGTCAACAGTGCATTATCATATGTCACCAGTGCGTTACCATATGTTACCAGAGCGTTACCATTTGTTACTAGAGCATTACCCTGTGTTACTAGAGTGTTACCAGAGCTTTACCATGTTACAGAGCATAACCATACATTATTAGAGCATTATCGCACGATACCAGTGTGTTACCATATGTTATTAGAGCATCATCACATGTTACAGAGCGTTACCATATGTTACCAGAACGTTACCATGGGTTTTCAGAACGTTACAATACACTAGCACAGCAAGGCTTCTGATTATTTACCTTAATAACCAGTTCAGGTATTCGTTACATGACCAGTTTAAGAACCCAGTTGAACCCAGTAGACTTCATTCTAGTTGGATGAAATTTTAAGTTGATACAGAATCACTGTTGTTTTCTGGATGGAAACTGTTAATAACACTGAGGTTCAGTGGAATCATGTACGACTAATGAGTATTTTCCTCGTCGAATTATCTGTCAATACTTTTTCTGATTAATTACTGAGTCTATAAAGTGTCAGAAGATAACTATTGTCAAAGTGCTCCAGAGTCCAACACAAGGAAGCAGGAGCAGGGGCCAGAGGGTGTTTGTTTGTTTTTTTTTACTTGATAAATGATTAATCAATAATGAGAGTAATTGATTAACTGATAGATGGGGTGATCTTTTCAGTTTTGTTTAGGATTTTTAGGTTCAGGTTGAAAATCATCCTAAAAAGCTGCAGCGTTTCTTGATGCTTAAAGTTTTTCAAAGAGAAAGTCAGGGTCAAGTTTTCTCCTTTAATCTGATAACATTGTCTTCATTTGTTAAAGCTATTTTCAGTAAATCTAATCTGCCAATGTGCTGGGCTAATGGCTGTAGAAAGCCCCAACAGTGCCAGGGACACACTGGGAGGGGTGCATTTGTTTTCCCGTTCAGTTCAAACATCGACAGACGTTCTCCAATATCGTGACTCCTCCGTTTAATTTACTATATTTTCACCCATAAATGGATATTTGAGTCTAAAAAAGTCACAAACCTCAGACATGACCTTGGATGTGCCTGTCACCTCAGTGCTGAGGTCAAAACCGCTGTCCTGTTGTGACTGAACGCAAGGAAAAACCGCGAGTCAGAGCCATGTAATCAGGTCGACACTGTGTTTCTCCAACCCACCATGTTTTCAGCCTGTCTCAGCCTATTGTATCTGCTCAGGCTGGTTTACTGGTTGCTGAAAGATGAAAGAGGAAGTGGTGTTGCTAAATGTTTTCAGCTTCCTGTTTGCTCAGGAGGAAACAGTTAGTCTGACAGAGATAGTAGGAAAACATGGGGGATGTCTCGCTCGGTCCGAAACGGACCGAATCTGAGCCATAGTTTAGTTCACTGTTAAACTCGGATTCTTCTTTCGGTCTGGTTCTACACTGTTATTGTCTTCTGTCCCGGTTCTGATCATACTTGGGATCTGATGTTTACATGGAACACGAGGAACTTGCTTACATGATCAGAACGGCATCCAGGTTCTGATTGTCTGTGTTCGGTTCACCCTCTGTGTTCTGTGCCAACAAAGAATATTAAAGACACCTGGATAAGTTGTGTACAGGCTAAAGGACCCTGATTTACTCCAGGTAACATGTCCAGGTTTTTGAAACCAGGATCAGATTTTTACTTGCATAACACATAACCGGGGTATTACTGTAAACGGCGTCATCGTGATCAAAGCGGTTGAGTCCTCGTCGTGCTGCTGTTTGTGGCAAAAACGATGAATAATGCAGCTCGGTTACTTCCACCTGGATTCACAACAGGACTGAAGATGGAGGAGCGTTTCGGACATTCCCTCCTAAGCTCCACTTTGCTTCTCAGTATTGAGTTTTCTTGTCATCGTAAAGAATTTCTCATAAATGAGGTAATAGGCCACAAAATCTTCTCCACATCTGATGTCTGGGCCACAAAGACATGTTGTTGAAGAACCATGACGTGTTAGTTTAGTTAGTGTGTAGATGACGGATGTGACGCCAGTGTGAGTGGAGATCAAACCAGGAGCTAAATGACTCTGACGTCGCTAATTGCAACAAACGGGAAACGGGACCTTAGGTCGATCATGAGGTTCCTGTTGCCTCCCAGGGTTCAGAGCACTCTGCAGTGGGAGGGGGCGGGGCCGGGATGGGCGGAGCCTGTGGTGATGTGTCCCTCTTTGGACAGCGTTTTCATGAATGGCTGTAGCTGGGTGCAGATGACATATTGTGCGGTTTTAACAAGCTGTCGTGAGATGTTCAGGTCAGTGCCGGTCACGGCGGCAGTTTACAGCCTGTCAGAGCAGCTTCATAAAAGTGGACGGCGGCATTTGGACAACAGGCCACCACAGCTTCCGCCGTCATGGTCTCCGGCGCTCGGTTTGTTGTCGGTCAACAGGACAAATTCACCCGTCAGAGCTCGGTGGAGTTGAACCGTACGTGGAACATTGGCCTGGATTATTGCAACAGTTCCTTTAAATGAATATAAATCACTAACATTTTTGGCCCTTTTTTGGCACATTCTCATTGCAGAATGTCTGGAACATTCGTGTAGATTTCTTATGCCTGCTAATTTGATTTTCATTAATTTCATTAAATTTCCAGTTCCATCTCACTCCTCATATGCAAAGTGCTGTTGCTTAACACTACATGCATATATAACCGTAACTGTGTATAAGGCTGTTATGCTACTGGGCAGAGGCCAGGTAACCCTGCACCTGCAGCAAAGGTGTGTGCCGCAGATGGACAAGGGCCTTGTTAAAAAAAGGTCCAACTTTTAAAAAGAGTTGCTGCTTCTGCTTTAAAAAAGGAAAAACAGAGGCTTGTTGTTGAAGAGGTGAATCAGACGACTCCCCTTCTATGAAACATGCAGGTCTCATCCATCCAAATGTGGCACTGGATGGCGATAAGCTAGTCAGGACTTAGTTAAAGGAAGGAAACGGTGAAGCAGTATTCAGGTCACCGCTACCAACAACCAAGCACCATCAATTTTCTTATTGTAGGTAACATTAACACCAACGCTAGACTTAAAAGCGCCTGTTAGCCTAACCACAGTGTGAGCAGGTTGGCAGTAAACGCTACCTAGCTAACGTTAATATAGTCTCTCATAGCCAGACCCCTCTTAGTTTTGGCTGTGGCACCACCAGAGAAATGTTAAGGCTGAATCTGGGGATGATTTGAAGAATGCTAATGTTTTCAGCTGCAGTCATTTCCAGAACTGCATCAATAAAGAAAGAATTTTACTCATTTTGGCTGCTGTCCTTGTAGCTACTAGTCTGTGATTTAGTGAAACAGCTGAGGCTGTGGCTGTGTCAGACCCACGATACTTAAATCATCAAGTCAAACCAGTTTTGACTTGTGGTATAGCAGACTATGATGTGACCACCCCCCCAACCAGAGCTTTTAAAGTAGATCAAGCCCATTAAATATTGACATGATCTCATGATCATGATCTTATTCTGCTCTGTAGAGGATTAAACTGAAACCACCTTGTTGCACCTTGTTAACCAGACAGCAGGTGTGGGGTGACTAGGTGAGGTCCCCTGAGATGTGAATCAACCAGGAAGTAAAAACCTGGGACTTATTACACTCACTTGTGATTCCATTGAATTAACGGGCAGTTGTAACCTGTACACATCACACAAGCTGTCAGACATAAACTGTGTGTGAGGCTGATTGAAGTGTGATGTTAATAGTTGATTCATGCCTCTGTGTGTGTTCGTGTGCCTGATGATCTTTATCACTGTGACTGATTAGTTGAAGATGGTAGATTCTCCACGGTATCCACAGCCTGAGGACACCATGATGAAAACTGCTGATTCACTGAACAGCTGAACACACACAGTCAGTGTGAAGGAGGAAACATGCACATCATCTTAGAGACATGATGAACGAACAGAAAAGACAGTTTATACTAAACATAATAATCAGTGGTAGGTCAATACAGGCATAAATCGATTCATCTTTCAGGTTTGAATTAAGAGAAAAATTGCTGCCTAATTGGTGTCAGACCGACTTTAGTAATTAGGCAGTTTCAGCACAGGCTGCAACTAATCCTTATTTTCATTGCCGATTAATGTACCTATCATTTTCACTATAAATTGTTTAGTCTATATAATATCCAAAAATAAAGACAAACGTCCATCCCCATTCCTCAGAGTCCAAGGTGCGGTCTTCACATGTCTTTGTTTCGTCCAAAACCCAAACAGACTCAGTTACTGTGACAGGAAACTGATAGAAACAGGAAATGTTCGTTTGTGATGCTGAGCAACTTTGGTAGCCATCGACTCACACCAGCATCAGACAATATAGAAATTAAGTGTTTTAGCAGCTGTTCCCAGCTGTTACCCACATTTTTCAGGTCATGTGACAAACTCTTTGGTTTGTGATCGAATCCATCACTCAACTCTTTTGGCATCTTCCTGGTGAATCTGGACATTTTTCCAAATGTTCTGTTGTAGCTGTCACTTCTAGGTCTGTTGCCTGGTCACATGGTCAAATGGTCACCTAGTCATGTGAACAAGTGGCACTGACCCAGGGTCAGTGCTGGTAACGTCAGACTAACTATCACTGAGATCAGATGTCCTCATCTGAGAATAACTAACGATTAACATTTTAATACTGATTTGGGCATTGTCTACCATGCCGGTGGAAGAAGCGTCGAAGCTTCCGGCGTTCAGGTCGGACCCCAATGTGGCCAATAAAAGGCGATGGGTTGAAAGTCGACAGTCACAAATTTAACATCAACAGATTTTACAGATCTTTGTTTTATCAGATTTATTCTTTAACATGATGGTGAATCATAAACAAATCTGAAAGTTTACTTTGTCATTTGTCCCAGAAAAAAACAGGGTGTGATGACACAGTGTAAAAGCAGCAGCAGCAGCAGCAGCAGCAGCAGCAGCAGCAGCAGCAGCAGCAGACTTCAACGTTAAGGGTTTTCATGCTGAAGCCTCCTCACTCCTCTGACCAGAAATTATGAAATGGAGATCGGATGGATTTCTGGGACGTTAGGAGAGGAGGGATTGAAGGGATTGAGATCAGCCATAAACCACAGCAAAATCTGAGCTTTTTATCCCATCTAGTGAGCAAAATTATTATTATTATGAAATAATCAGAGTTTTATCTTGGTCTGTGTGTTATAGGTTTGCGATGTTGGCCTGTCGATCTGGATGTTTCCGTCCTGGATCAGCAGCTGAAGCTCTTCGTATCCAGACACTCTGCCTTCCTGTCAGAAGATGTCCGAGGTGAGAGGAAAGAATAGACTCAGACTTCACCTCTGAACAGGGTGATACTGGAGATGCCAGGGTACAGTGACACGAAGAGGTTTGGCCCCAGGACAGAATCTCTTACTGTGAACAGTTAATTGGGTAGAAGACAAACTAAACAGTCAATTGTTAAGAGTTAAGTGTTCAACATTTTAAGTCAGATTAGTGTTTTTTTTTGTTTTGTATAAGTTTAGACCTAATCGAAGTAAAGGAGCAACATACAACCCCACCCCCCCAGGGTTTTAAGCTCCAAGAGAACAGTAACCAAGGTCACAGATCTTAGTTTACTCATTGTGGCTGTGGCTTGTTGACAATCATTGTTAGTAAAGGTCAGGTGATGTAAATTTAAATCTTTATTAAAAACTCTGACTCCTCTAACCTTGTCCCACCAACCAGCAGCTGTAGCTCCTCTAAGCTGCCTCGACTCTGAACATTAAAATAACTGGTGACCAGTGGAGGCTGAGTTGAGGTCTGAGATACCGAGAAAAAAACTTTGAGAACCGTTCTTAGGATTGTTAGAAAGATAAATCAAAATCTGTTTGACTGCAAAGACCTTTAGGGAGATTTAATAGACTATGAGTGGTGGTTCACTGTTCTACTGAGCAACACCTGCACTAATATGAAATTTAATGGAAGAGTCATCAGGAGAAAAACCTTTCCTGCTTCATCACCACAACATTCAGCATCAGAGGTTTAAAAGGAAACAAGTCTGATTCATTTTAAGACCAAGTCCTGTGGACTGATGAAGGTAAAACACAACTTCTGGACCACAATGAGCAAAGTTATGTTTGGAGAACAAAAGGAAAGAAAGAAATGAAAAATGAAAGAAAACTTCTCCAACTGTTAATCATAGGTTTAGATCAATCAGACTTTGGGTTCATGTTGCAGCCTGTTGTACAGGGAACATTTCACTGGCGGAGGGAAGAATGGATCCAGTTAAATACCAGAACATTCTGGGAGAAAAAACAAACTGTATTTCAGAAAAGCTGAAGATGAGAAGTTGAGGCTCCTACAACAGGATAATGATCTAAACACAGCTCAGAATCCAGAGTAAACTACATCAAGAGATGTAAGCTGAAGGTTTCACCATGGTCCTCACAGTCCCAGGACCTGAACCTCATGGACCAAGAATCTCTCAGTACTAGAAGCATTTAGCAGGAGGAATGAGAGAAAACCCCCAAACAAGAACTGAAAGATTCTCAGCTGCTACAGAAAGTGTTTACAAGCTGTGATACTTGTCAAAGGGGAGGGGGGTACTAAGAACTGACCATACAGGGGCTAGACCTTTATTTCAGGCCCTTCTCCTGTAAAACTGTAAAATGGAAGATGGAAATAAAAAACTAGTTTTTGCTTAAAATATTAAAGAATTATTCACCTTTTTTGCGTTTAGAAGATCAGTTTATCTTCTACACATGTAACTTTAATCATAGTATCAGAAACTTTGACAAGAGGTGCCCAAACGTTTTCATGCCACTGTAACGTTATATTAGTTTCTGTTGTGGTTCATTCTGACTGATTTGAAATGAATGGTCTGGCTGCTTGAACTGTCTCAGTCTGGAAACTGTCAGGTTCTCGGATCTGGCACTGAACATTGGTCTCAGGATTTTTCTCAGCACAAGTTCAACTCTGGTATTTCCATTGGGGAGCGCAGCTGAAATCTCTCAAGCAGTTGTGTGAGTCACAACACAGATTTTCCACCAGGCTTAGTGACAAAAGTTAATTCAAACTCAACTTGTTGATGTCATCCAGATGGAGCTTAAATTAGTGAAAATGGTGAAGTCTCATTTCCTCCACTGCTGCTGATCGACAGCAGGTGGAGTTGATTCACTGACCGCTGCTGTTAAAACTATCACAGAAGAAGAAGTGGAGATGGCGAGATGAGGTGGTTAAAAGAGCTGGAGTCAGAGCTCAGAAGCTGGAGAACCACGTGGAGAATGTGGTGGAGATCTGAAGGTTCTGTTGTACATGTGTTAATGGGGGAGGGGCTGTTATGAGCCCAGAGATGAGCCCAGCTCCGTTTATTTTTTGCAGTTTTATCAATGTCTGGTACATTGGAGCCTTCCTTTGGTAAAAGTTTCATTGCTATCTACCCCCACCCCCCGCTTTTCCCCCCTGATCTCATAGATGGCATGTCTGGAAGCACATTGATGGAAATACTTTTTCCCTGTGTTTCCAGTCAGGTTTTTTTTGCTTTTTTTTATGTGACAATGTCCGTTAAAAGAGGAGGATGGAAACACACTTTGCCGATGGAGAAATTATGATGCCAGTAATTTCAGTGTAGGGAAGAACAAAGGCAGCAATGGATGCTGTGAGTTCTGTGACTGTGGCCTCAGGAATCCAGCTCAGAAAATGAATATGGATTCTGATGTCGTCTGCAGTATTGTAGTCAGCTGCTTTGTAATTTAGTTAAATGAAAACACAGATTGTAGGAACATTGGATTATTCTCAGCAAAGCAGAGGATGGAAAAGTTTGATCATAAAACATGGATCAAGAACATCACTGAGGTCAAAGGTCAACATCCCTCTGAGGGAGGATGACAGGAGAAATTGTTTAAAAAGCCCTGTGTGTGTGTGTGTGTGTGTGTGTGTGTGTGTGTGTGTGTGTGTGTGTTTGTTAAGAGACGATTTGTTGCCTGATTGAAACACATAAACACAGTCAGCTGAGACTCTGCTGAACAGCCCACAGACACACACACACACACACACACACACACACACACACTAAAACACACACAAACACATATTTGTCCTCCTGTACCTGTGGGGAATCCCCAACGACATAATGCAATTACAACCCCAAATTGTTTTTTGTTTTTGTTTTTTTTTTTGATTACATGATTGGCTTCAGAGTCAGCAGCCAATCCGAAAGTTCACACGCCGAGGCTCGTTAATATTTCTTTAAGGTCTGTGATGTCATCAGAAAACTGATAAGGAGGAGGAAACATAAACTGATAACAGAGACACTGTTCACTTCATTACCCCGTCTGCAGCTGTTGTCATAGTTACCACATGACCAGCTGACTGGAAGGAAGCACAGCACATCCTGTTGGCTCTGGCTCAAAGGTCAACTCAGAGGGACAGGTCAGTATTTAGCCTATTACAACAGAGTTAGTGATGGTAACTAGTTTAACCAGAGACTACTTAAACCACTAAAGCCCAGATTATAGTTATTTTGTATGATCAATTCTGGATCAGAACCTGAACAGATTTTTGGGCTGTTTGAGGAAAACAACAGTAAATATCCTTGACTCTGAGAACTGATGTTTCCTGCTGAGTTTGGCTCATTTAGTTGTTCTCTTCACCAAGGAGCTTCTGTTTTCATCCCTGTCCATTCTCTGGTTTGTATATTTAGAGGATAAGGCAGAAAGTACTGAAAAAAAAAGACTTGCACCAAAATGGGTGGCAGGATTGGGAGGAGGAGGTTTTTTTGTTTGTTTGTTTTTCAAGTGGCCTAGTGTCTGTTAAAGCCTGATCCTTGATTTAAAGTCTATTTACTGTCAGGAGACAGTCGAGGAGGCTCATCAACTCATATTGGAAAAGTCCCCTGATTATTTACACCAAGTTTCATGTCTGCACCTCAAGCACTGTAGCGCCACCAGTGGGTCAAATTTGGAGACATAATGACAGTAGGTTTCCATGACAACTATGCCCTGCTGGACTGCTTGGCCTCCAATTTGCTGCTTGCATCTATATTTCTTTTTATAAAATTAGTTTATCCAGCCATCAACCCTCTGCCACTTGTCTGGGTACAGACATGGACAAATTGCAAGACAATGGGCCCCTGGACATAGACAAGTAACTCTATGGTGGTTTTAAGTCTTTGAGATGGTTTTGAGTCTATAGACTCTTTAGGTTGTCAGACAATAGTAAAAAAAAAAAATTGACAGTCGCAGTATCTTAGAATCCAAAACCCAAAGAGATTCAGTTTGCTGTGATCTAAAACCATACTTTTGAAAGATCACTATGTGATTAACCAACCAACCATCCCAACCCTATATGAGTCTGCTGATGTGCAGACTCATATATTAAACAATGGTCTTCTTGACACACGTCATACGCCGCTGCTGTGTGTTGTCCTTAAGACAGAAGGGCTCTGTCCCAGCTGTCAGTTAAATGTTCACTTGTTTATTTGGATCTCCACCAGCTGTCACCAGGACATTTACTCTTCCCGGGGTAAACATGAGGAAAATATACGTGCATACAATTAAATAGAATTTAGTTGGACCCATGTGATGGCTGTTTAGCTGCTGTCATGTCTCCTTACTCAGTTTGGTAGGTTGTTAGGCTGGTTTCTGACCAGCTGATGTGTTTTGTTCCTGCAGGTCAGCGGACTCTACAGCACAGTGGAGACATCCTGGACACTCAGGTCGTGGTGAATCCAGCTCACGACTTTGTCTGCTCAGAGGTGAGAAGAGATTGGAAACAAAGGCAGAAAAAGAAAACGATTGATTTACAATTTCACATCAGTTGTCCTAAAAGTCAAGTTGGTTTATATATATGAAAGCATTACCTTGTTCCTCAGTAAACACTGTGAAAGGGGTCAGAGTGTCACTTTTATTATCCGTGGAATAGATTTGATTCAGTTTGTGGTTGAGATCATGTGTCTGAATCTGTAACATCAATTTTCCCTCTGATCCTAATCATTTAAATCCTCCTGAGCTGCAGAGCTGCTGTATCAGGACTGTGTTCATCGATGTGAGCTGCTCTACACTGGAATATTCTGCAGGACTGATTTGGACACATACCTGGAAAGAACTGAAGAGTGCAATAACTTACAAAAGTGTTACCTCTTTGTTCAGGTCCGGCGGCTGATCTGTGATTCATCTCGACACAAACTTTTGGTTCTGGCCGGTCAGTGCGTCGAAGAGACTGGAGACATCGTCTTACAGAAAGGCTGTTTCTCTCTCAACGATTTCACCCACATATTTGCTGATGAAGAGGTTAGAGCCTGTCAGCCTGTCGGTCTGGCAGGAATGACTTTAATGTAGTGCATGTTTGATCTAAAATTTTTTATCCCTCATCCACAAGAATTTGTGCATGACTGACTACTGTGCATGACTAATTTGTGCATGACTGACTACTGTTTTTGAAAATTCAAAATTCAAAAATTCAAAATAAGAATACCTGTTGTTATTATTCATGTTGTTATTTCTTCATGGTTTATCAGGTTGGAGAGTTGTTGAGCTCAGCAGATCTGATGGCCAAGGCCAGCCTCACCCTCAGCTGTCCAAACTATGGTCTTTGGAAGGAATCCATGTTGGAGAAACACAACCTTCAAGACTTCATAAACATCCAGATAAACCCTCCCACCATCCTCCCAGAAATGGAGGGGCTTCAGGAGTTCACTGAGTACCTCTCCGAGGCACTGGAGCCTGAGTCGCCCTTTGACCTCCTGGAGCCGCCAAGCACTGTGGGGTTCCTGAAACTCTCTCGGCCCTGCTGCTACATCTTCCCCGGCGGGAGAGGGGACTCTGCTTTCTTTGCTGTTAATGGTTTTAACATCCTGGTGAACGGTGGCTCTGACCCCCGCTCCTGCTTCTGGAAACTGGTTCGACACCTTGACAGAATCGATTCGGTACTCCTGACGCACATCGGTGTGGACAATCTCCCAGGGCTGAACAGTCTATTGCTGAGGAAAGTAGCTGAGCAGGAAGGTGAGTCTGCTGGATCTCAGACTGACGAGGACTGGATGAAAAGCCTCATCTCTCCAGAGATCGGGGTGGTTTTCCTCAATGTTCCTGACAGACTAAAGTCCATCCAGGGAGATCCCAGTGAGCTGCGGAGAAGTGACCAGGTGGCGCTCACTCTGCAGCACTTAGAAAGACTGGCAATCAAACCAGAACCGTTGAGCCGGTTTAACGGACCCATTATAGAACCGGTTATCCTGTTTCAAAAGATGGGAGTCGGTCGTCTGGAGCTGTACACACTGAATCCGGTCAGTGGAAGTAAAGAACTTGAGGCTTTGATGCAGATTTGGCCAAACAATGGATCAAATGTAAAGGGCTCAAATCTTCCACTAACATGCCTTGTTTCCATTTGTGCTTTGCTGGTCTGGCATCCATCCAGCCCTCAAGAGAAGATCATTCGTGTCCTTTTCCCAGGGTGCACGCCACAGGCCAAAATTCTGGATGGACTTGAAAAACTTAAACATCTAGATTTCCTCAAACACCCTACAGTCTGTTTGAAGCACCTAGAAATATCCAAAGCTGAAAAACAACCGAAACGAGCAGAGAGTCGGGAAAGCCTTAAGTCCCATTCTAAGGACTTCAGACCCAGCAGTGCCTTACAGAAAGAAAAGCTTGGACGAATAGATGTAAAAAAACTGGAGGTTAAAACAAAGCCAAAGGCAGCGGGTGATATCGCACCTAAAGACAAGAAGGATGGTGAAGAAAGGCCCAAATTAAAGGATGGAGATGTAAAATCAAAGCCACCAAAACCTGCTGAAAAACTTGTTCCAAAAAAGGACCTGTCAAAAGAAGAGAAAAAGGAAGTGAAAAAGAAGGACGAGAGGGCTCCTGCTACTGTTGTAAAGAGTGAAGAGAGTGCGGAGAAAAAGAAAGAAACTCTAAAGAAGGAAACTCTAAGTACAAAACCAAAGAAAGACATCAAACCTGAACTAAAAAAAGACAGCAAGAGGGATGTAAAGACAGAGGAAAGGAAAACGACAAAACTGGCCATTAAAGAAGTGAAGAAAACAACAACAACTTCAAGTGCAACATCAACAGCAAGTACAGAACTAAAAAAAGCTTTGGGCAAGAGTGGAGCTCTAAAGAAAGATGGGTCTCTTCAAAAGAAAGACGCTTCGAACAAAGGGACAAAGGGTAAGCCAGGTTCAAAGGAACAGGAAAACCAGAAAGAAGCTGATCGCTCCAAGATGTCAACACCCGAGGACATGTCAGCTGAATTTGAAAAACTTAGATTGGAGGATGACAATGGAAACAGTGGTCAAAAGGCCTTGGCAGTCATGAATTCTGATGGAGCAAAGGCCAATGGGAACCATACCTTGACAGCAGAGAGTCCTGAAATGTTTCGCTGTATGGAGGTGAACCAGGAAATGGCCACTGCCTTATCACCTCTCGCCAAAACACCAAAAAGTGATCTCAGTGTTAACTTTGATCTTACCCCAACTGCGTACCAGCCTGTCATAGGATCCCTGAAAAATGGCCCAGATGGTCTCTGTGCGAGCTCAGAGGAGAAAACTCTGGAGCTGGTTTCCCCTGCAGATTCAGCCCCTAACAGTGCAGGACATACCCCTTTCCATCAGTCCCCTGAAGAAGACATTCAATGTTTGGGTGAGGACAGCAGCCTTGGGGCGAGAGGGTCCAGTCTGGGCTTTGAGGATTACAACCAGGGAGGCTCGTGTAGGACCTCAGACCTGAGCTCCCTGAGAGAGGGTCTGGAAAACTCCACATCTTCTCAGGATAAACAGTCCAGCCTTCTGACTCTCAGTCCTTTCAAGGACATGATGCCAGACTCCTCTCCCACCATGACCTCCATGCCTGCTGAGGTTGGCTCACCTCACTCTACAGAGGTTGATGAATCCCTGTCGATTTCTTTAGAGCAAGGGGTGCCACCTACTGCAATGTCACCCAAAGGTCCAGTGGGGGACAGGGTCTACTCCAACGGACATTTTAGTGACTTTGAATCCAACACCGGGATGGTCCTACCTCTGAAGTCATCCCATAACGGGTGTTGTGGAAATGGATCAGAAGAGCACATCCATGGGATGTCAGAGCTGACCTCAGATGTTCCACATGATGTTGATCTGTGTCTGGTATCACCCTGTGAGTTCCAGCATCCCAAGACCCCAGAGAACCATCAGCAGCATGTCAGCCCTGGTCTTGCCACTGATGTCTCACCAGACAACTCAAACAACCACTCCCAGGATCAGAGCAGCAGTGAATGCCCTTCAGCATATAGCCAGGAAACTCCACCCACATCAGTTAGTGACTCTCGCCCGACAGCCACAGATTCTGATGTCCCCCCTGAGACCGAGGACTGTCCTTCCATCACTCCAGACATTGACTCTGATGATGATTCCAGTAGCCTCTTTCCACCAAGTCATCCACAAGATCATCACAGTCTGCAGTATGCCCACAGGGCAGGGCAGCTTTCCTCTCATGACCCACCACCAGCCCCGGTCAAAGATCTGCCCCCATTACCGCCCCAGCCTGGAGCCTGTATGGCTGATGCAGAGGCCGATGGATCAAGCAAGAGCATGAAGAGTTCAGCTACCAAGACCAAGAAACCATTAGGAACCATGCAGAAGGTAACTTCCGGAAGTACCGCAGCCCAGAACACAAAGTCCAAAGCTGGCAGTTCCACAGGATCCCTTAAGATGACGTCCAGCCTCGACACAAAGCCTTCAACCCGAAATTCACTTGGTGGATCCAGAATCGGAACATCAAAACTGCCATCCTCGGGTAGGCATATTCCAAAAAATACTTACTGTGCAGTAAAAGAAAATGTCAGATAATTGATTCTTGGACCAAGCATTATTTTTTCCAAATAAATTTGCTGCTACTGGTAGGTCACTTAAATCTGGTCTGTAGGCCCTTTTCATTGTCAGTTAAGAATGTGGTATACTCCGATAAAATTCTTACTTCAAGGTCCTCTTACTTGGTCACTCCTAAGCTTTCAGCAGCATCTGGTCATCATCATAAAGTACTCCAGTATTCTTCTATATTCTTCTAGGTGTTGAATGTTTTTTGATCATTTCTGACATCTTGTGATTTGAAGCCTCTCCTGGACGTTTTTTACAGTCCAACCACATAAGGGAGTCCCACTGGAATACTTCGGGCGGTCCCCATTGAATTGACAGTGTCCAACATGTTCCTGTTTGGTTGGGATTTTCATGGTCTACTTTTTGTACCTGTTGACCTTGAGTGCAACTGAGAGGCCACCAAAACCTACAGGGACAAGGGTTATGATCTCCATTTTTAATAGCTACTACACCATGAACATGAAAGCTTGGGAAAGCAGCAGGTATGTCGGACCTTGTAATGGAGGTAATTTTCTTAAATTACCTCCAAGGTCAAGAATAAACCTTCAGGTTCAGTTGAATTAGAGGTGTTCCCATTTTGCTGAGTAATATACTGTTTTCCCTGCTGAAACCAGATCCATGGGTTTTATGGCATCCCTGTCAGTGGCAGGAGGCAGGACCCAAAGGTTCCTTAAAAGAAGACATAAACATAGTTTCACTGAAATTTGTGGAGCTGTTTGAAAGTAAGTTAGGGGCTGAACAGTAAAAAATCAGCTGATCAGATTCCAGATAAACTACAATCACCATTCAAATGTGGAGCTCTTTTTGTCAGAGAATGGCAATCTTTAGTTGGAAGGATACAGCTGGTCTCTGTTTTCCAACTAGACATTTTAAAATTATTTTCTATCATTTATGATGTGCAAATCCAAACCGCAGATATGGCTTTGATCTGAAGTAACTCACCTCTCTTTCTTAAGCATAACTTCATGTGGAAGACTTTTTTCTGTCCTGTTAACCATCTGTCGACCCCCGAGATTCGAAAGTTATTCCAACAGTTCAGTCATGTTAGTGTTGGTATAAAATTACTGACCAGTTGTTACTGGAGCAACGTTGTCGGTTTTTTCATGTGCTCCATCTAGTTACCATAAGAGGAGCTGGTTTGTGTATGGTGAACAGTTATAGTCTCATCCTTCCCACTTGTTCCCAGCTTCCAAAGTCACAGGTTCTGCCAGTTCCGAGGGTTCTGCGGTCTATGTGGACCTGGCCTATCTGCCATCCAGCAACGCCGCCTCCACCGTGGACCTGGAGTTCTTCAGACGCCTTCGCTCCTCATATTATATCGTCAGCGGAGACGATCCTGTGAAGGAGGTGTCGATGAGGAGCATCCTGGACTCTTTGCTGGAGGGAAAGAGCAGTTGGCCGGACGTCCAGGTCAGTGGAAACCCTGAGCAAAGTTTGTTGGCTTCGCCCTCCTATGATTTGTTCCCTGATTGGTCTGTTTCTCTGAACTGTCCTCAGGTGACTCTGATCCCGACATTTGACTCACTGGCAATGCACGAGTGGTACCAGGAGACCCATGACAGGCAGAGGGAGCTGTTGATCACCGTGCTGGGCAGCAACAGCACCGTGGCCATGCAGGAGGAGACCTTCCCCGCCTGCAAGGTCGAGTTCTGAGCCCCCCACCCCCCACCCTCCACCTTGCCTCTGAACAGGTGGAGGAGGAGTAGACTTTTAACGTTGCCTTGCTTACAACAAGACCAATGAAAGATCGTGTTTTCTCAAAAATCTGTCAAACACTCTCACTCTTTGTCTATCTAACGGTTGATGAAATGGTCCATTTGACGGTTAATATGACAGTATCTGGACCAGATTCTAGTCTCTTACATAAGAAACGATTTTCTTTGCATTTTCTTCACCTGTGTGACATTATTTTACGGTTCCCACCTGCCACTACCTGTCTCTTCCTCTCTGCTGGATCAGGACCTGCTGAAACACGTTGCCAAATTAGCAGGAGGCTGGATTTTTACCTTGGTGTCGCAGTTTGATTCACTTTCTTTTCAAAAGTCCTGATTTTAATTGATTCTTGAACATTTAGTCACATCATGTAAATACCAGTATTTCATAAAAATAAAAGGGCTTCTGAGAATTTATCCTGGGATCTTGGACCACTTGAGTAACACTGGACCAAAATAAGCAACCAAAAATGAAATTAAACAACTAGCACAGAACATTTAAGACAAGTATTCACTGAGAAACAGCACAGAGATAATCTTTTTAGGAATCTATTATGGGTCATTCAGGTGAACCTTATTTATAATATTTTAATTGTCAGTGTTGAATGGGAAAGTTTTTAGTTTCTGTTTAATTTTTTATTCATTTTTTATGCCTGAGGTGAAGAAGTTCCGAAGCCACTGAATTCTCCAAATGAAAAGGAAATTGGATATTTTATTATGTGTTTAGAAAATCTGCTTTTCCTGAAGAAAATCTGACAAAACACCTTTTTGCATTATGGATGCAGGAAAGCACCTCATGTCTTCCTGACAGGCATAATAGGAGTAAACCAATTCAAAAGAAGCATACAAAATAGTTTAGTCACCGGCCACACGGTGGTGCTATAGTAACCATTTTAGAAAATCTTAAGCATTTCACCAGTGGCTGTTTCATCTGTCAAGATTCATTCCTTTAGCCTTTACAGGTTTTGGATGGAAGACAATAGAAGAAAACCACAGTTTTATCGCTACATTGGAAGCAAACACACAGTTAGGACTTATTATCTCTTAATTGCAGATAATGATTTTCATGATTATGAGACAAGTAATGAGTATAAAGAGATGTTTATATCATAGTTTCCAGACATAGGCAATCTGTATCTCATAATTCTGAGATCTCTATCTCACAAGTTCAATATATTTTTCTTATAATTATGCAAGATTTATCACGAATACACAGTCTTTATCCTGAAATATGCTATCTTTATATTTACACAAAATCTATCTGACAACCACAAGATTTTTTCCTTATAATTGGGTGATTTTTGTCTTGTTACAAGATCAATAGCTCATAAGGAAATGATCTGTTGCTGTTGCAAGTATGCAGTCTTCATCTTATATTTTACACAACTTTTGTTGTAATTAAGTGATAATTATCTCGCTTGTACTCAGGCTTTGTCTCATGATTCTGCAAACTTTGTCTCATTGTCACAGGATGTTTATCATAAAACTACAATTGTCTCCTCTTTAAGAACATCATCTCTGGAACTGTGAGATGTAGAATTTGCAATTGAAAGAAAAGGCCTAGTTTGACCTTTTAGTGAATATGCCGTTCTTCAGTCGGCTCAGTTGAGTCAAAGCGTTTCCCAGTGTTGAAGGATCTGATCCAGCAGATGGAAACACATGAGGACGTGTTGGGGACTACATGCTGCCTCCTGTAATCAGCTTATTGAACAGTTTATGGAGTGAAGGTTTAAACACAACTGCATGCTGCACTGATCTCAGATCTGATTTAAACTATCACCTGTTTGTAGTGAAGGAGAATCACTGTTCCACTGACGTGTTCTTTGTGGAATTTTTACCGTGTGAATTGTTGATGATTATTCTGATTTGTCTGAGTCTCATTAGAGACACAGCATAAGACCTTGGTGTTTTTCCCCCTAATTTGATCTGTGTACTACATTATCCATGAGTCTCAGCTGTTGCATCCTGTTGAGAATTAAACTCTGCCCTAGCTATGTGATTGGATGGTGGTGACAGCAGTGCTTTCTTTGACTCGTAGTATTTTTCACGGCATAAAATGTAGAAACAACTGAAACCACGAAGACCAAATGTGACCATGCTTTTAATTTTTATTTCTTATTTTTTTCACACAAAAATCAGAACTCACATTTCAATTATTTATTTCATTTATTTATTTTAATTTTCTTTTTGACAATTATTCCTTTTTAAATTCATGGGTGTTTTTTACCGACATCCTGCATCGGAATCTTGGTACGAGCTCCTTACCGTGATATCAACAAAACTGAACCTTTCAAGAAAAATACTTCTTCACATTGTTTTACTTCTTCACTTCATGTCCGGTTTTATAAAAACAAATTAAGACAGAAATGACCTGATTAATTATAAAACCATCAGAGTACACTTTAATTATTTTCTCTGCTAAATGAATGTTCCCCTTTTTTGAAACAGCCGTTTTTATCTCAATTTTATTTTAGATTGAAATGCTGTGAGTGAATGTTAAAGGACCAGACCGCTGTTTTTATTAACATGTCCTGTTTCGGGTTTTTTTTTTCTGTTTTTCTGAGTGTTTGAGCCAGAAAAAAATTGAGAGTTCAACAATAAAGTTGAAATATTAGTGATAATTTAAATAATATTAGAACTTTTAAGTCTTTATTTTGAGAAAAAAAAATCTAAATATTTTAAGATAAAGAGAAGTAATTAGAAAAGAATGAGAAAGTTGAATTGAAATTGGTTTGAATTTGCAGCTTAATTTACAAAATAATCTTATGCCTGTTTCTAATTAAATATCATCATTTTGACTCTTTTTTTAAACGTCATTTATCCCTCAAAATATTTTGACTTTTTCTTGTAAAATTAAAACTTAATTAATTCATGAAATTACAACTTAATTCGTCTAAAAAAAATTACAGTTTTATGTAAGATTACAACCATATCTTGTAATAGTTTGATATTTGTCTTTTATCTCAGAACATTTGTTTTTCTCTGAATTTCGGCTTTATACTCAATATCTTTGAAAAAAAAAATTGAAAAATTACCACTTTATTTTCATAATATTACAACTTTATTATTCTCTCAGAAGTTTTGTTCTGTCACCGGCCCTAAAAGTTATTAGAAATGTGATATATTTTGATAATGTATCCCACCCGCACACCCACACACAAACAGGAAATCTGTTTTGAAACACTAATTTTAACAATTCTTTCAAAATAAAATTAGCCCTTAAACATTGTCTGCAGTGTGTTTTATCATGAAAATGGTGTGAACACATGATATGTTTTCTATTTTCACTTTTAAAATATATTTCAAAATGAATATAGTGTAAAATCAGGAATTGATTCCAATTGAATTGATTTGATAAATCATGAGATCAGTGATTGATCAACATATTGAAATCTGTGTCAAACTGATTAATGTTCACAAACCATATCTGACAGAAGCTTCTTAGTTTTTGACAGATGTAACTTTAGATTTACATAATTAGTTTTTCTAAAGTCCATCTGTTTCTTTTCACTGACTCAGAATCACTGCATTAGTACAAGTGACTGAACAGTCATTGATTTCACCTCTTGGCTGTTTTACTCCTACATTAGTAAAATATTTAATGAAAGCACTAAATTCAGTTTCCTCAAATAAAATATAAAAATGAAGAAATAAAAAGTCTCAGGTTTCATTTACAAAGGCCTTGAATATTTTTTCTAGCCTGCTGTAGGGAGTAACATCAGTTATATGTTTTTGTGTGATTTTGTCAGAATCAAATGGAAAATCTCCAGTATTGAAATTACTCTGTGGCTCTTAATTTAATTTCTTCATCGACATTGTGCTGCAGTTGGGTTGTGGTTGAATTATTAATATTCATATTATTATTAGGAATTATTGTTACAAACAGCAGAGCAGCACTGACAAAAATGTGACATAAGAAAAAGTGACTGATAACAGTTTTCCACCATAGTTTCATACTTTGGACGATATGATGGTGAAACATTAGATTCTGCTATGTAATGTAATGCTTCCCCCTGCTGGACTCACAGCACAAACACAGCTTACATTGATTAACCCATTGCTTATCAATAACTTTTATTTTTACATTATTACATATTCACTTTGTGTGTATATATGAATACTACAGTATATCATGTATATACTGAGGCATTAAAGGGTCCCTCCCCTCATGTGAACTGAGCTCTCAGAACTTTAACCAATGTCACAGATCTTAATTTACTCATTGTGACTGTGGCTTGTTGACGGTCACTGTTAGTAAAGGTCAGATGATATAAATTTAAATCTTTATTAAAAACTCTGACTCCTCTAACCTCGTCCAAACAACCAGCAGCTGTGGCTCCTCTAAGCTGCCTCAACTCTGAACATTAAAATAACTGGTGCCAGTGGAGGCTGAGTTGAGGTCTGAGATACCAAGAAAAAACTTTGAGAGAACCGTTCTTAAGATTGTTAGAAAGACAAATCAAAATCTGTTTGACTGCAAAAGACCTTTAGAGAGATTTAATAGACTCTGAGTGGTAGTTCACCGTTCCACTGAGCAACACCTGCACTAATATGAAATTTAATGGAAGAGTCATCAGGAGAAAAACCTTTCCTGCTTCATCACCACAACATTCAGCATCAGAGGTTTAAAAGGAAACAAGTCTGATGCATTTTAAGACCAAGTCCTGTGGACTGATGAAGGTAAAACACAACTTCTGGACCACAATGAGCAAAGTTACAGTGGGTAAAATAAGTATTGACCATGTCACCATTTTTCTCAGTAAATATATTTCTAAATGTGCTATTGACATGAAATTTCCACCGTATGTTGGTAACAACCCAAGTAATCCATACATACAAAGAAACAAAAACTAATAAGTTCAGAAATTAAGTTATCTGTAATAAAATGGAATGACGCATGGAAAAAGTATTGAACACACTGAAATTTATCTAATACTTCGTACAAATGCTTTTATTGGTAATGACGACTTTAAGATGCCTCCTGTATGGAGAAACTAGTCGCATGCATTGTTCAGTTGTGATTTTGGCCCATTCTTCCACACAGTCTTCAAATCTTGAAGGTTCAGTGGGCCTCTTCTATGAACTCTGATCTTTAGGTCTTTCCATAGGCTTTCAATTGGATTCAAGTCAGGTGATTGGATGGGCCATTCTAACAGCTTTATTTTCTTTCTCTGAAAACAGTTGATAATTTCCTTGGCTGTGTGTCTGGGATCATTGTCTTGCTGAAATGTCCAACCTCGTTTCATCTTAAGCATCCTGGTAGATGGCAGCAGAGTTTTATCAAGACTGTCTCGGTATATTTTTCTATTCATCCTTCCCTCAGTACTGTCTACTAAAAAACAGCCCCACACCATGATGGTCCCACCTCCAAACACTGTTGGTATGATGTTTTTGGGGTAATGTTTATTAAGGCATCCAAAGAGTTCAATTTTGGTCTCCTCTGACCAGACTATATTCTCCCAGTATTTCACAGGCTTGTGCAAATGTTGTGCACTTTCAACAGCAATGGAGTCTTGCGTGGTGAGTGTGCATACAGTCCATGGCGGTTGAATGCATTACTTATTGTTTTCTTTGAAACCTGCTAATTCCAGGAAGCGCTCCACTAATGGTCCTTGGCTCTTGGAAAACTCTTCTGATAATCTTTTTCACTCCTCTGTCAGAAATCTTGTGAGGAGCACCTGACATGGCCGGTTTATGGTGAAATAATGTTCTTTCTGCTTCCGGATTATGGCCCCAACAGTGCTCACTGGAACATTTGAAAGTTTATAAATCCTTCTGCAATCAATGCCATCAGTATGTTTTGCAACAATAAGGATATGACAATCTTGAGAGAGCTCTTTGCTTTTACCCATCATGAGATGTTTCTTGTGTGACACTTTGGTAATGAGACACCTTTTTATAGACCAACAGTTTGGAATGAACCAGGTGATATTAATTTGCACTGACAAGGGGCAGGATTACTTTCTAATTACTGATAGATTTCAGCTGATGTCTTGGCTTTACAGGCCTTTTTGCACCTTCCTTTCTTCATGTGTTCAACACTTTGTCCCTGTTTCATTTCACATTATTAAACATAACTTAATGTATGGACATCTATGGTATGATTTCTTTGCATGTGTGGATTGCTTGGGTCGTTGCTGACATTTGGTGAAAATTTAATTACAATAGCCCCATTAGAAATATATTTAATGATAAAAATGTTGATATATTCAATACTTATTTTACCTGCTGTATGTTTGGAGAAAATCGGTGCAGAAGGGTTTGCTGTAGCCTGGACATTCCCCTGAACTAAACATGACTGAAACCTGTGGATAGATGTCAAAAGACTAAATACCAGAAAAATCTGGGGGCAAACATCACACAAGAGCTGAAGGTGAGAAGTGGAGGTTTGTATGACAGGATAATGATCTAAACACAGCTCAGAATCCAGAGTAAACTACATCAAGAGATGTAAGCTGAAGGTTTCACCATGGTCCTCACAGTCCCAGGACCTGAACCTCATGGACTAAGAATCTCTCAGTACTAGAAGCATTTAGTGGGAGGAATGAGAGAAAACCCCCAAACAATAACAGAGACTCTCAGCTGCTACAGAAAGTGTTTACAAGCTGTGATACTCATCAAAGGGGGGGGGGGGGTACTAAGAACTGACCATACAGGGGCCCGACCTTTGGTTCAGGCCCTTCTCCTGTAAAACTGTAAAAGATGGAAATAAAAAAAGTAGTTTTTGCTTAAAATATTAAAGAATGTTTCAGCTTTAACTTTATGACTTAAGAAATCAGTATTCCAGACTTGTTTCATGTCACTGTGGATAAAAGCTGAAGAAAATTGTCTCCTTAAATAACATATTAAAATTTAAACTATACAAAATTCAAATGTTACAAGTTTTTCATTTTATTCTGACTTTTAATTCTTGTTAAACTTTATTTCTTTAAACTTCAGATTTCCTTCCTCTTGTGTTTCCTTCCCTCCTCTCTTATTTCTTTCTCTCTTGTTTCCTTCTCTACTTTTTTGTATCCTTCTCTCTTGTTCCCTTCTCTCCTTTTTTATTCCTTCTCCCGTTCTCTTATCTCCTCTCTTGTTTCCTTCTCTCTTGTTTCCTTCTCTCCTCCCCTGTTTCCTTGTGTTCTCTCTCATTTCCTCCTCTCCTTTAATGTTTCCTTCTTTCCTCCTCTCGTTCCCTCCTTTCCTCTATTGTTTCCTTCTCTCCCGTCTAATTTCCTTCTCTCTCATCTCCTCCTCTCCTGGCCTGTTTTCCTTTTCTCTTGTTTCCTTCTCTCATGTCCTTCTCTCCTATCCTTTTTGTTTCCTTCTCTCTTGTTATCTCCTCTCCATCTTGTATCCCCCCCCCAGTCCTTCCCTCTTGTTTCCTTCTCCCCTCTCTTGTTTCCTCTTTTCTTTCCCTCCCTCCTCTCTTATTTCCTTCTCCATGGTTTCTTTCTCTCCTTTCTTGTTTCCTTCTCTCCTTCCATTTCCTTGTTTCTTGTTTCATTTCCATCTCATTTCCTTCCCTCCTCCCATTCCTTCTCTTCTCTCTAGTTTCCTCCTCTCCTCTCTTGTTTCCTCCTCTTCTTTCATTTCCTCCTTTCGTCTCTCGTTTCCTCCTCTCCTCTCGTAGCTTGCTCTCTCGTTTCCTCCTCTCCTCTCTCATTTCCTCCTCTCCTCTCTCATTTCCTCCTTTCCTCTCTCATTTCCTCCTCCGCTTCCCTCCTCCCATTCCTTCTCTTCTCTCCAGTTTCCTCCTCTCATCTCTTGTTTTCTCCTCTTCTCTCGTTTCTTCCTTTCGTCTTCCATTTCCATCTCTCCTCTCCTATTTCCTTCTGTCTCATTTCCTCCTCTCCTCTCTTGTTTCCTGCTCTCTCGTTTCCTCCCCTCCGCTCTCATTTCCTCCTCTCTTCTGTCGTTTCCTCTTTCATTTCCTCCTCCCATTCCCTCCTCCCATTCCTTCTCTTCTCTCCAGCTTCCTCCTCTCGTCTCTTGTTTCCTCCTCTTCTCTCGTTTCCTCCTTTCGTCTTTTGTTTCACTCTCTCCTCTCCTATTTCCTCCTCTCCTCTCGTTTTCTGCTCTCTCGTTTCCTTCTCTCCTCTCTCGTTTCCTCCTCTTCTTTCGTTTCCTCCTTTCGTTTCCTTCTCTTCTCACTTATTTCCTTCTCTTCTCTTGTTTCCTCCTTTCCTCTCCTCTCTCGTTTCCTCATTTCTCTTTTTTCCCCCCTCATCTCTTCCTATTTCCTTCTCTCTCATTTCCTCCTCTCCTCTCTCGTGTCCTCCTGTCCTCCTATTTCCTTCCTCCTCCCGTTTCCCTCTCTCTTGCTTCCCTCTCTCCTCTTGTTTCCTACCCCCCCCCCCCCACCACCACCACCACCATCGCAACCAGCTCCCCTCCCTCCGGTAGGCGGGTCTCCTTCTCTCCTGGATGTGGATCAGATGATTCGGGGGCTGTTGCGGACTGATCTGTGCTGAGACATGGAGTGAGTACACGTTTCTTTTCTTCTTCTCTTCACCATCTTTCCTTACTTCTTCGTGCGTGTATTTTTCTGTCTGTTTGTGACGTAAACTGTGGCCGGTGTCCGGTGTGTCGTCATGGTGCGGCATCAGTCCGTCAGACCGCTGAGTCAGTGGCGGAGCGGAGGGAACCTGCGCAAAATCTGCGCCAAAATCCGCCTCAGAGCCCCTCAAAAAAGGGACAGATAAACCGGCTCAGTGTGTGCGTGTGTGTGTCTGTGTGTTTCTCTATGTGTTTGTGTGTGTGTGTGAGAGAGAGAGAGAGAGAGAGGGAGATCAGGGAGTTTCAGAGTCACTGCGGCGGGAAAGGAAAGGGTTAAAGCGCACTAAACCTGACCGGAGTGACCAACAGAGCCGCGGCTCTACTTTTCTCGGCGGAAGTAAACTGGACACAGCTGATCGCTCAGTTGTGAGCAGCTCAAGCCTTTTAATTACATATTGATCAGTTTTTGCCATCAAGCATCTGATCGGTGATCAATAGCTGACGTCAAGGTGGACGTGTTAGGGTGACATGACTTCCGGTCCTTCTGCCAAAAATAAAAGCATGGCCAGAGCTCGTTTTTCTGCTCTGTCATTGTGGAGAATTTGTTTGTTCTGATACCTCATGTCACAGGCTGGTTTCATTGATCGAAGTCGTAGCTGTTAGTCTGATCTACCTGAAAACAGACAAAACTTCAGCAGCTGGTAAAATCAAGATTAGTCTTCCTCCCATTTCCACTTTAGTTCAGTGTGAATGGACACAACACTTTATCTTATAAGTCTCCATGTTTTTATTAACTTAAAACACAGCTGTCTAATGTGTTGTTATTGCAGGTTAGTTTAGTTAATCATCAGCAGCTGATTTTCTCAAAAATACCCTGAAACAAAAGCGCCTTCTAAATCAAAGTAACCTCAATAAAAATTTTTATTATTCGTTCCTCTAAGAACATTTGTTCGCAGAAGCTCAACCCTCATCCGTAGTCACACACACATTCATTATATCTCAGATTAAAACTGTTAAAGGTTATAAACTCAAACATGATGTGCTATCCAAATTTCCAAAAATGTTCAGAAAGGACAGAGAGAGGATATGGGACTTGGAACAACAATACATTCACCTGCTCAGGCAGATTTAAAGTGCTCATTGATAATATTTTTATAATTTGTCTATTCAAAAATTTTTGAACAGATGTTGAGGAGTTTTCCGGCTGTAAGAAAAGAGAAGAAGGAAAACGGAACATTGGGATTTTAACTGCTCTGTTTTCACTGTGAAACTCTTCACAGGCCTAATGAAGTGGAATCAGTGAAGTGGGGGCGAACCAACACTGTCTTTATTCTACCTGTAACTTTCATTGTATGACTTAATTCTTTCCAGAAAATGGATTTCAGACCAAGTTCTCCACATTGTCGGAAGAGATCCGGTCTCGTCTCAGTCTCCGTTGCTGTTGCTGAAAGAACCGGTTCTGATCAGATCATCCAGATCATTAACAATGGAGAAATGAACTCAGATGTTGGAGACTGGATCACAAACATCAGTGGTCAGCTCTCGTCATCCTTCTCTCTGTTTCTGGGAGTTTTCAATTGGTCCGAGTTCACATGAGGTCCGGTTCCTGTGGTCTCTGATGTCTCTGTGGAGTCTGGTCTCAGATCAGGTCTGAAGAAACACTCCTCCCTTCCAAAACATAGTGCTTTTATTTTGAAGTTTGATGCAGCTCAATTCCTGTGCATTTGTTTCGTGAATCTGTGTGAATCTGTGTGATTTACAGAGCTGCTGCAGCGGGGTGGAGCCTGGGGGGTGGATTGTGTCAGGCCAAGGACACAGACAGGTTCAGTGTGTCACACACTGTATATAAAGTATAATTGTGTGTGTGCAGTCTGTGGTCAAGACTCCATTTTCATCAGTGTTTCACAATAAAAGAGCCAGAAAAAAACACTAGTTCCAGCTGCAGTTGACCATTTGAGCAGAGCCCTGACAGGCGGAGACAAACCCGAATGGAAATGTTTAACTGTGAAAAATATAAACAAGAGGAACATCCTCTGAATATTTTTTATCAATTAATCAATTCATACTTAAATCAATAAAACTTACAAAATAAAAATGTTAATGTTAATCTTTAGTAATTCTACAGTCTCAGTTAGACTGACTCTCTGAGAACCAGGCTGCTGGGTCTGTTGGACTTGTAACGAAGACAGATATTTGTGGTGTCATGTAAACCGGCATAGAGGGGCTAATTCTGAAAAGTACCTGTCAGATAATGTAGTGCAGTGAAAAGTAAAAAAATACTCTGAAAACTATGCTTGTTATTGTATCAGGCACAGACAAGTGTCCAGCTCATATGAACAGCTTCTGTCCACATCGGTCCACTTTTGGTCGGCATCAGCCAGCATCAGTCCAGTGTTAATTTAGCAGCCGTTTTTTTTTTTTTTTTTGGTCTAGTTTTAATCTTTTAAACTAAATTTGTATTAGTTTCAGTCAAATTTGTGGCTTTTCATGTTTGTTAGTTTAACCAGAAACATGTTTGTGTCATTTTCATCAAACATTTTAATCTTTATGTCTTCTGGACATTTTGAGTCTACACTTGTCGCCATGTGTACAGTAACCATTGTTACAGATGTCACACTGACTCTCCTCAGTAAACCCAGTGAGCATTTCCAGACTTTGACCAGAATCGCTCTTTCTTGTCTAATCTAGTGTTACAACAGCTACCTGAGGGTTTGCTCACCTGGCCGCTAAAAGCTCTGCTTGGTGTTCGGGTCCAGTCCAGGTGACGCTACACCGTCAGATAACGTTGATGCTGATCTTAGTCCAGTGAACGTCTAGAGGAGGATTCAGACAAACCGCTGACATTAATCCTGGATTTGACTCAGCAGCTCTAAAGACTGAAAGTAATGTGAACGTCCCCTCAACGTCCACAGAACCTGAGTTTAAATTAAATGTAGAAATCATCATTCTCATCATAGTTCTGGTTCTTTCATTTAGTTTTATTCTAGTTTTCATTGTGGAAAAAGGTCGTCAACCATCATCTCCTGTCACATCAGTCCACATCAGTCAACATCAGTCCGCATCAGTCAACATCAGTCCACATCAGTCCGCATCAGTCCACATCAATTCACATTAGTCTGCATCAGTCTGCATCAGTCCACATCAGTCCACATCAGACCGCATCAGTCCTCTGTGTCTGCTACTTTTTAAATCAAAAGTCAAAGAGTGAAAAGTCAAAACCATGAACATCATATGACAAATTGTAGTGTCCTCTGACAGGAACTTTTATAACTCATTGACCCTAATCAGCTGATCTAATCTGACCTGAAGCTTCCTCCGATTTTTATTGATACACACTAACTGGTCTGTACTGGTATATACTGGTGCAGGCTGGTAGCTGCTGATATGTCAGCGGTGGACAAAATAACAGAAATACTGCAGCTGATTAAGGTTTAGTTTCAGGATCCGAGACCTGAATCACGAAGCAGGATCAGAGGTTATTGAGGTAACTTCAGGTTTAACTCTGGGTTTTCAGGGTTATGATGGTAGTTCACATCTTATCAGGAAACATCACCATGCTAACCAATGTTGTTCTGGGGCAGGTTATGTTTTAGATGACAGATCAATGTGGATATATGCTCCACTTACGACCAATCAGATCTCTTGGAAAATGACATCACCATTCATAGATCCAGCGGAGCTCGGTGCAGGGATCCTGGGAGGGTCTCTGAGAAGGACTAGACTGATCAGAGACCAGCAAACCCCTCTGACTCTCCCTGATAGTTTTAAATGAGTGAACCTCATTACTGCAGCAACCAGCTCCTTATCCAATGTAAGAGCCCCCCCCCCCCCCATCTTCATCTAATTTTTTTCTGTCATTGTTCTTTTGTCAACTGATCTCATGCTACAATGGAGACTGAAGCACTGAAACCTTGTACGTGTTGTTCCCATAATATATGAAAGTAAATCTACTCACTGTTTTAATCATCGTTTATATTAACTTTGATTTGACACCTCTGGGGCTGCAGCTGAAACAATTAGGCTGAAACTGTCAAACAGCCATGAGAAGAAATCTGAAAAGCAGATTAATTCAATGGAGAAAGAATTTGTAGTTATATTCAGATCTACTTGTGTCTTAATGATGCTAATGAGAGACAGTGATTAATTGGTCTGTTAACATACACTTTCACACAGTCAGTAATTTTTTTCCAGATGTTCGTCCTGCATTTTGCAGATGCAGATGTTTCTTTTATCCTGGATCATGTGCTTAATTTCTTAGTTGTTGTTTAATATTAGAGTTTATTTTTCATTTGTAAAAATGTCAGACTGCTGCCATTACACTTGTCCATGTTTGTGATTGGTCATCCGCTGTAAATGACGCCCCTTCTTTGTGAAACCCTGGGTTGACTCACCGAGTTGATAACCATCATCATGTGAAGGCTTAGCGTGATTATAGTCATCAGGGTCAGTGACGCCAGATAATGAAAACATATCCTGGGTGTGTTGAACTGTCTTCGTTGAACAGAGCTCTGCTGAGTGTTGCCTCTGACACTGTAAATTTTTTTTAGTTTTAGTTTTTGTAGTTTGTAGTTCAGTAAAGCTCCTGTGTGTCCCTCGGTTGTTGGTAGCTGAGATTCTTAACAGGCTGAACCAGTTTCTAGTGGGTCCAGAATAAACCATTGGACCCTGTTCTGAGTTATGTGTTGTCAGTTTCTCTCCGTGGCCCGTGAAGTCCTTCCCTCAGATCCTCTATTGTGGTTGTCTGTCTTTGTTGTGTGTCCTGTCATTGTGTTGTGATGTGCTGTGTAGTGTTGTTTTGCTTTGGGTCTCTTTCTGTGGTCTCTAAAGTTTCCCCTGACATTCTCTGTTGTTCAGTCCAGTCGCTATGGAGACGACAGCAGCTTTGTGCAGAGCTCAGCACATTTTTAGTGCTTCACTGTTTAACTGTTTATTATTAGCAGTAGAAACACACGGTTCACATCATTAACTTCATCAACATCATCATCAGCTCATATGATCACCATCATCATTGTCATCATGATCATCATCACCCTCATCACCACCATCATCATCATCATCACCACAGCTCATATGATCACATTGTCATTATCATCATCATCACTTTCATCATCATCATCAACTCATATTATCATCATCATCATCATCGACACATTCATCATCATCATTGTCACCACCTTCATCATCATCATAATCATCATCATCATCATTATCATTATCATTGATTCGCATCATCATCATTATCATCTGATTTCATCATCATCATTGAAACCTTCATCATCATCCATCAACATCATTATCATCATCATCAATTCACATTATTATCATCATCACCACCACCATCATCATCATAATCAGCTCATATATTCATGATTATGATCATCTGCTTGTATGATCATTATCATTTTCATCTTCAATTCACATAATCATCTTCATCATCATTATCATCTTCATCATCATTATCACCGTTATCAAATCACATCATCCTCATGATCATGATTATGATTATCATGATTATTATCATCATCTCATATACTCATCATCATCATCATCAATTCTTGGTAGAAAATCACTATCGTCATCATCATCATCATCATCATCATAATTGTCATCATCATCATCATAATAATCTGATATCATCAACACCATCATCATTCATCATTATCATTATCAGCTCAGACGATGATGATGATGATCATCATCATCATCAACACTTTCATCATGATCGTCATCAACACCTTCATCATCACCATCATTGTCATCACCTACACCATCATCATAATCATCATCTGATATTATTATCCCCAGCATCAAAACCTTCATCATCATTCATCATCATCATTATCCTCATCATCAATTCACATTATCATCATCATCATCACCACCATCATCATTATCATCATAATCAGCTCATATATTCATGATCATAATCATGATCATCCGCTTACATGATCATTATCATCATCTTCTTCAATTCACATTATCATCTTAATCATCATTATCATCATCAAGATTATCATCATTATCAATTCCCATTATTATCATGATGATAATCATGATCATGATCATCTCATATATTCATCATCATCTCATATAATCATCACCATCATCTCCATCATCATCATCATTTCACATTATTATCATCATTTTCAACATCTTCATCATCCTCATCCTCATCTCTCTGTTTCTGGTTCTGTCATTTAGCTCACCAACAACACTGGACTCAACAAATTAATATCTACGTTTTGTTTTCTCTTTGGACAATTTTACATGTCAACTTTATAAATTCAGTCAATTATTAATAAATATTTAAAAAGAGGCCAAAGCCAAATTAAATGGTTATTAAAAGACAAGAAAATAAATGGCTTGTCATTATTATGAGAAACTCTCTAAATAATTACTCAAATGATCTTTTTTCTGCTAACACTGACAATTGTATGGGGTAAAGAGCTGCACAGGGTAACAGTTTAACACAAAAGATGAATGAATCAAAAAGAAACACTAAATAAATGTGAAAATCAGTCTGTGCTCTTCTGATCTTCTGGTCAGACAATTGATGGCTGTTGAACATAGACTGAGGAACATGTAACTGAAGTCTGGAAAAACTGGAGAGTATCTTCCAAATCCCAATTACTGGAAATATGGAAATACTTTTATTCTATGTAACATGAAGATTGATTAAGGTATGAATTAATCTAATTAGCATTCTCAAGATACCAGTGTGGACATTTAGAGGACTTTGTATTGGGAAATACAATTTACAGATATCAGAATTAAAGGGAATTAATAATTATTGTGAAATAAATTGTAAGGACATTAGAAATTCCCAACCTGAGTGATATTGTGTGTGCAGCACTGTCGTCATCACTTTCACTCTATTTCTGTGCAAATCATCCTGCTGCGCTTCACTTTATCAGATCATTAGCAATTAACAGGCTGCAGGCAGCAGCAGTTTCCTGTTTTCTGACTCTGCCCTAAAACAAAGGAGTTTTAGTAGCAATGAGCAAACAGCTAGCAGCTAACTCTCATGTGACATTCAGATCAACAGCAGCTCTGTGAGACCCAAACATCTGAAACATCTCAAATATTCAGGGTTCCCTTTGTCTCAGTCACCTGATGGAGGTTCATCAGCTCATTTCTGCTGTCAGACTGCTGCTGCTCAGATCCAACAGAGTTCAGATCCAGCAGAGTCCAGGTTCAGAGTCAGAGAGAGGACTCAACTCTTTGATGTCTTTGTTATCTTACATCTTTCCACATATTAAACTTCACTCACCTCAGCTGTATCGAGGTGGAGGCAGAAATCTCAGAGACTGATTGAATAAATTGAGTTTTTATTATTGCTCCATACTTAAACTACACCCAGCCCACATAGTCTAAGAGCTCATGCAGTCTTATAGTCCACCTGGTCTTACAGGACACCCCAGATTCTTATAAACCGAACCAGAGTCTGCATTTACTTTTTCAAATGATAAAAAAATCAAAATATAGAAAGGCAACTCTCACTATCAGCCCTTCAGATCCTTATTATCTCTGGCCATCTCTGGTCATAAACCACAGACAAAATATGGATATGGGAGTTTGACCGGTGTTGGACCAGAGAAGGTTAGGAGTTTGACCGGTGTTGGATAGGAGTTGAGATGTTCAGCCGGTTCATCATCTCTGTTTAGGGAGAGATGACGTTCTACTTTCTACATTCTTAACCTGCTTCCAGTTTCCTTTCCAGTGTTTCCAACAGTTCTCTTTACGTTGTGTTATAACTTGGTTTGCTCTGATTGGTGCTTAGAAAACAGTGTTGTTGTGAGGCCCGTCAGAATGTGTTTGTGTTTAGTCTCAGCTCCAGCTGACAAAGGCGGTTCTTTTCTGGGCTCAGCTCCTGGGTTTGGAGGACTTTGGAGTGGAGGCGGTCTGGGGGGCTGGATTTAAGGTGGTCTCTTTTGAATGTCAGTTATCAGTGGGTATCAGCCCAAATCTGAACAACATGCATTTACTGGTGTTTCTATGTATGAGTAAAATGTATCTGCAGATTCTGCCTGTAGAGATTAATTTCTTTCTCTCTTTCTGTCTGCCTCTCTGTCTCACTATGTGTTTGTCTGTCTGTCTGCCTCGCTGTCTCTCTGTCTCTCTCTCTGTTTGTCTCTCTCTGTCCCTCTATCTCAGGGTGAGTCAGGCTCTCTGTCAGCAGGATCGACTGCAGCTGATCGCAGTGAGTCCTCTTTTCAGACTGTCAGTGAACACACCACCAATACACATGTATATAAGGCACACATATATGAACACATACAGTGTGTGATCACGCACACACCTATGAAACATGAGCTCAGACAGCAGCAGATATTTTAAACCTCCAGACCCACTGAGCCTCCTCCTCTCTGGGCTGATCTGAGGTCTGTATCACAGCTCCGTCACTAATGTACTCATTGATCCACACATACACACACACACACACACACACACACACACACACACACACACACACACACACACACACGCACACACACACGCACACACATACTTATCTTCGTCCTCTGAGTGTTTCTAAGTGTAACCCGATCGTCCTATAGTGTCCAAACCTCAGCAGTAACTGTATTACTGGTAATGTCCTGTTCACACTGTAGAAAACAAAGGATGAAGTGCAGTTATAATATGATGCTATGATGACGTTGTTAGCTGATAACTGATAATTGTTTACTGATAAGGTGAAACACTGTGTCCGTACAAAGCTGAAGTTTTTCTGAAGGCAATGTTCAGTTAATCTGTGAAATTAATACTGTAAAATCAGGTTGAATTGATTGTATGTCAGATGAAGTAGTGAAAGGACTTGAAGTGTCAGTTAGTCAGAGTGATGAAACCACCTTCTCTTCAAATGACAAAGCCTCTAACTGACTCTGTGTGTCTGACTACGCTTCCCATCATACCACAGGAGAAGAGGAAGTGGCAGACAGAAATCGAGAACAAGAAACGTCAGCTGGAGGATGACAGGAGAGCTCTGCAGCACTTGAAGGTGAGATGGAAAGCTACAGACAGACAGTTACAGACTGACAGTTACAGAAAGATAGTTACAGACAGACAGTTACAGACAGCTACAGACAGACAACTACAAACAATTATAGAATGCGACGGACAGAAAGTTACAGGCAGGAACAGACAACTACAGATGGCCACAGACAGAAAGCTACAGACAGACAACTAAAAACATTTACAGAAAGCTATAGACAGACAGTTACAGACCGCTACAGACAGACATCTACAGACAGACAGTTACATTCAGCTACTGCATCCAGCTACTGACTGACATATACAGACAGCTACAGTTTACTACAGACAGTACCACTACTGTACTACAGTACAATACTGCAGTACAGATACCTGAAGAACCTCTACTCCTCCGCATTTCAGAGGGAAATATTGTTATTTTTACTGCCCTGCATGAAACCTTGAAGGTTTTCTTATTAGTTAAGTTAATATTATTAATATTATATTATCATTGTAAAGGTAAATATTTTTCATACAAAAACTACGAAGAGTTTACGATGCACTGACAAAGATTAAACTACCTCACAATGTTGAAGTAGCATCAGCAATAATAATTAGTAATATGTAATAATATGAAACAGTCAAGGGTCATTTCTCTGCATAAGGAGTACTTCTACTTTGGTAGATTTTTTAATAATACAAAAGTACTTTTACTCATGCAAAATTACGACTGCAGGGTTTTTAATTTTATATTATTACATTTTAGCATGTGTAGTATTCATATTTTTACTTAAATAAAAGCTTTGAATACTTCTTCTAGCACTGACCTATGTCCACTGTTGATAAACACCTGCCAGCCAATCAGAGACCAGGATTTTTGTGGCTTTCCAGTGTAAATGAGCTGGACTTTAGTGGCTCTGGATGGTCTTGATTTAAAACCATGAGTTTAACTAACAATTTATCAGCAGACTTGTTGTCAGTCAATTTGTGTTGATTTAACATAAGATCAAAGGAAAATGTATTTAGGAAAAAAAAAGATATTAAATCAACATATTGACACAAGGGCCCTCTACAAGTCTGCCTGAAAGTCTTTAACACAAGATGTTATATAATATTTTAGCAAATAGAGTATTACCAGGTAAACTAGCATCAGCACAAACTAATAATAACAATATTAATAATAATAATAATTTTATTTGTATCGTAGCTTTCACGTAAAGATTCAGGCTAAATGTTTCTCTTTATGACCTTGATGTGTCCTTTTTAAATATGTGTCTGTTTTTAATGTGACAAACACCATAATTTATGGAGAATGGTATTTCGCTCCCATATGTGCTGAGTGTGTCATATGGAAGTGACAATAAAACTGATTCTGATTGTGATTCTGAATTTGATTGAAAACAGGATTAAAATAAAAAATAAAAATAAACACCTACACAAACAATAAAATGTTTGATATTAAAGGATAAAACACCAAACTCAACCTCAATAAACTGGGTTATTCACACATCTTATAGGAGCCGCACCTCTCAGGGCCCCTGAGGGCCAGTTGTCCATGTTAGTAATCTTTCCTGTGTTGTCCAGAGTGAGTGAGAATATTTTTTTGAAGTGTAGATTTATTTTTACAGTGTGGATCCAGAGGTGTGGTGACCCTGAGCCGTATGAGGCTACAGACTGAGAACAGCTGCAGAGTAAAAATATCCGTAGCAGATCTCAGATCAGCCGGTTCGGACGCAGGAACGCCAGAAACGCTGCAACCGTTCGCTCTCAGACTCACAGCCGCTGATTAAAAATAGCTCACACAGCTGTTGTCGTCCGATCATCTGACACATCAGATAGAAACAGGCCTCAGATCTCGTCTACTGTGGCTTCAACATCAGAGCCGATCCAGAGTCAGGGAGGGTCTGAAGACAAACTGATGTGTAGCTGCTACATGAACTGACGTAATAAAACAACAGAGAAAATTATCCTCAACTGGAATAAAAATTGAAAAAAAGACAAACTGAGATTGTGAATAACCTCAGTGTCATCTATTACAGAACTTTTACGGCATGTTTAAAGTGTCAGCCTGGAGGATTTTCAGGTAAATAAATATCTGTCAGTTCTTATCTGTCTCTGAATGAAGTAAAATAACAGAAGCTGAATCTGTGGCCACTGATTAAAATACTGAAATATTAATTTATCAGCAGCTTTATGAAGTCAGTGTCTGTGGCAGCTTTCCTGGAAAAAATGGTGCATTAAGGGACCATTTCCCATACGGGAGAAGGCAGCCTGACTGTTTGGTGTGTGTTCAGTCGAAGGCTCTGAGGGAGCGCTGGCTGCTGGATGGAGCTCCGTCTGCTGGACCGGAGCAGGACGAAGTCAGGAGACAACTGGAGCAAGACGAAGCCAGGACCAGGAGCCTGGAGGAGACCATCAACAGGTCTAATCTGATCACTCTGAGTGTGCGTGTGTTTGTGATTGTGTTTGGTGTGTGTGCCTGTGTGTGTGAGTGTGTGTGTGTATGTGTGAGTGTGTATGCCTGTGTGTGTGTGTGTGTGTGTGTGTGAGTGTGTGTGTGTATGTGTGAGTGTGTATGTGTGTGTGTGTGTGTGTGTGTGTATGTGTGATTGTGAGTGTCTGTGTGTGTGTGTGCCTGTGTGTGTGTGTGAGTGTATGTGTGCCTGTATGTGTGTGTGTGTGTGTGTGTGTAATAGTGAGTGTCAGGGCCGCGTGTGCATGTGTGTGTGTGTGTGTGCGTGTGGTGTGTGTGTGATTGTGAGTGTCTGGGTTGTGTGTGCGTGTGTCTGTGTGTCTGTGTGTGTATGTGCACATGTGTGTGGTGTGTGTGTGTGGTGTGGGTGTGAGTGTGTGTCTGTGTATGTGTGCGTGTGTGTCTGGATCTGTGTGTATGCTTATGATTGTGAGTGTGTGTGTGATTGTGAGTGTCTGTGTGTGCGTGTGAGTGTGTATGTGTGTGTGTGTGTGTGTGTGAGTGTATGTGTGTGATTTTGAGTATCTGTGTGTGTGTGTGTGTGTGTGTGTGTGTGTGAGTGTGTGTGTGCCTGTGTGTGTGTGTTGGTGTGTGTGTGTGTGTGTGTGTGTGTAATTGTGAGTGTCAGGGCCGCGTGTGTGTGTGTGTGTGTGTGTGTGTGTGTGTGTGTGTGTGTGTGTGTGTGTGTGTGTGTGTGTGCGTGTGGTGTGTGTGTGATTGTGAGTGTCTGGGTTGTGTGTGCGTGTGTCTGTGTGTCTGTGTGTGTGTCTGAGTGTGTATGTGCACATGTGTGTGGTGTGTGTGTGTGGTGTGGGGACTGAGTGTGTGTCTGTGTATGTGTGTGTGTGTGTCTGGATCTGTGTGTATGCTTATGATTGTGAGTGTGAGTGTGATTGTGAGTGTCTGTGTGTGTGTGTGTGTGTGTATGTGTGTGTGTATGTGTGTGTCTGTTTGTGTCTGTGAATGTGAGTGTCTGTTTGTGTGTTGCAGGTTGGAGCAGGAGCTTGTCAGTCTGGAAACCAGAGATGTGTCTCAGACCTTAACACAAACCACAGTGAGTACAAACACATTCACATACACTCACACACACACGCAAGTTCATCTAGGTAGGGACATTACATAGACTTACATTAATTTCGTGGGGTTTTACCACAACCTCGAACTAAACCCGAATCTGACCTGAACCTTAAAAACAGGTCTGAACCCTCAAAAAGCCTTGAGGGTATTGATGATTTCAAGCCATGTGTCCACAAAACCATAGATAGACATGTGCACACTCACACTTATACACACGCTGACACACACGCACACACCATTTCAGCTCTACCTGTTTGTCTGGATTTATTCTGTGGCTGTCGTCAGTTTACAGTAACCAGATTAGTGTAGTCACATTAAACTAGTCAGATTACAGTGGTCAGATTACATTAAACAGATTACATCATTCAGACTGCACTGGTCAGATTACATTAGTTGGATAACAGTGGTCAGATTGTTGTAGTCAGATTACAGTCATTAGAATACAGGTAAAGATTCAGGGTAGCCTGTAGGGGGTGCTAGCAGAACTTTACACTGCCAGTCTGATTTATTTTGGATGTAGTTTTAGGTCTTTCTGTTGATCTACAGGGACTTTTATTCTGAAGTTGAGCTTCTTCTCTCCATTTCTCTCCTGCCAGGTGTCATTGGGACCAGTTAAAGGTAAACTTCTTCCTCTCTGTCTGTTTTGTGTCATTGCTTCCACAAACCATCTCTTTCAATGTGTCTCTCTGATCAGATGTAGGGGTCAAAGGTCACAGCAGCTGTCAGCAGGACAGAGCTGCACCGTCAGGTCAGATAGTCCAAGGTGAGACTTCAGGTGGACTGTTCTGTTCTGAGGCTTTAATCAGATTTCAGTAACCAGATTACTGTAATCATAATACAGAAGAATTATTATAGTAACTAAATTGCTTGCGTTCAGATTACTGTAGTTGGATTGAAATAGCCAGATTATGGTAGCTGCATTACACTAATTTGAGTATAGTTGTTAGATTAAATACATTTAAGAATACAGTAAACAAAATGTTAAACGATACAGTTATCCAGTTCCAGTAGTAACATTGAACAGTGATCAGCCTACGAAATCAGATTACAGAGCTCAAATTACACTACTCAGTGTAATCATTCAGATTTGAGAAGTCATATTACAGCAGTCAGATCATGCATTATTTGATTACAGTCGTCACATATGAGTGAAATACACCTACGAGACTACTGATGTCAGATTACAGTGTAATCAGATTACAGGAACCAGATTACAGTGTGATCACAGTCAAACCAGTGTTGTGATGAGCTCACAGTCTTAGCTTCAGGCTTTACTTTGTCTCTGTGCCCACCTCCTTTTTTCCCATGAGCCCTTGCAGAGGTCAAAGTTCACAAAAGTCCTCGAATGAACAAACCAAGAGAGGAGACGGAGGAGATGAAGAGAGGTGAGTCAGAGAGGAAAAGAAAGTAGAGCATGGTGACAGTTTGAAGTCAGGTCCAGGTCTAGGTCTGAACAGATCCAGAAGGTCAGACTGAGCTTGAGCATCTCATCACAAAACTGTTTATCAGACAGTTAGTTGATGCTCTGTTGGCTTCAGTGGTCGTTACCTTTAATCCTATAACTCTCCTGTGCACGTCATCATTAAACAGCGTTTATCAACTGTATTTCATATTTTTAATTCATCATTAACATGTCTGTTCTGTCCATTGGTTAAGTCCATAGTTTTACCTGCAGTCAGTCACTATTTAGGGACAACTGCACTCTCCTCAAGAGCTAGATTGTAGTTGCAACTGTTTAAGTGTAGTGCTGTGGAGATCACTCATTTTTTTTAGAAGTGTGACTGTACCAACTGTGACTCTAAGTAAATCCACTGCATTTTGCAGACATGTAACATTAACTTTTTCATCCTGAGGGGAGAGGTGGACATCACTGAATGGGGATATGTCGTTAAAATGGGTTATATAACTGGTTTAAAGCTGTGTTCTTAGTCAGGAGGTGACTAGTTGAACTCTTGAGCATTGAGGAAGTCAGAGATGAGAGCATGTGCAGGTGAAAGGAAAGTTGACATCAGCAGGAAAAGTTCAGATCAATGTTTTTCCTCAACGTCTTTATAATTAGGTTTTGTACATTTAGCAGTTGTCTGTCTCTAACAACTGTCTGTACCTGTCTGTCACTGTGAGTAACCATGTGTCTGTCTGTAACTGTCTCTTTGTGTGTTGTTGTTGACCCTTTTTGACCCCCCCTTTGACCCCCCCCCCCAACAGCAATGTACTCAGTGGAGATTAAAGTAGAGCGGGACAAACTGACGGGGGAAACCCGGGTCCTATCCACTAACACCACACTTCCCGTTGACCTCTCTCACCAAGGGGTCAAAGTTTACGAGGACGAGAGGAAAGGTGACGTCAGAAAGTTAAAAAAACAAACAAAAAACAAACAAACAGAGCCTGCTTTACAAGAAGTTACCTGCTGTTGCTAAAATGGAGCCCAGAGGGGGCGGGAAAGTTTCAGCTGGGTGTCAGAAAGTTTCTGTTGAGCAAATTCTTCCCAAGGAGTTTTAAATTCTTTCTACAAACATAAAAGCAGTTTCCATGAATGTTGCTAATTTTTGCAGTTGCAGTAAAATTGTTGACAGAATGACTTCTCTTAAAGTAAAACCCGACCCTGCCCAGAATGATACAGGCAGACTTAATGGAGGAGGGAGGCAGGTGTGGCCACCTGAAGGCCTGATCGCTCCTCCTGTAAGTCTCATCCATGTGACCCCCAGTGGTTCAACTTCCTACTTGCCTGCACTGACACACAGGTGTACTACAGTACACCATTACATCACTGTGGCTACAGGTGAAACACTTCTTACGTCAGCTAATGAAAATCATCATGTCCATTGGCTTTGGTCAGATCTGCTGACAGACTGCAGTTGACTTTTACAGTGAGGCAGGAGAATAGTCTGGTTCTATTGGTCCTTCAGCTGAGGATCACCTGTAAACTGTAACAGCCAAGCGTCCTGATCCAGTCTCTGATCCTAATCTGGTTTCTGTCTCTCAGTGGTCCATGAGATGAACGGTGAAGACGGCATTCACCTGCTCAGCTCTTCTGAGGTTGATGAGCTCATCCACAAAGCTGATGAGGCTTCAATGATGTCACAAACTGTCGCCACGGTGACCTCGCTCCCAACAGCAGAGTTCCAGGAGGAGATGGGGTCGGAGCCGCCGCAGGTCGCATTGGAGATCACAGGGCTGGAGGCCAAAGCTAACGGCGAGCCGACCGGGGCCAAAACCAGGGCCGAGAACCCGGTAACCATGGTGTTCATGGGATACCAGAGCGTGGAGGACGAGGCAGAGACCAAGAAGGTGCTGGGGCTGCAGGGTACAGTGACGGCCGAGCTGGTGCTCATTGAAGACACCAACGGCCAAACGTCACCGGGAGGAGGAGGGAAGGAGGAGGTCGGAAACGGAGCCCAGACGGCAGTGGCGCCTCCTCTGGCCTCTGCCCCTCCGCCACCGACCACCAATACTCCTGCGACTGCGACAGCAACGGCGAGGAACGGGGACACGGCGGGGGAGGTGGCAGGGGAGGTGAAGGGAGGAGCGGTGGAGATAAAGAAGGAGAAGCAGCCATGTAAGTGCTGCAGTATCATGTGATCCTGTAGGGGGTGCTGCTTTACAGTATTAATACAGTCACAAAATATTAAAAACGGAGACCTTCAAAAAAACTACGACAAAAAAACTACAGGAACTAAACTCCAGCCACTGACCTAAAGCTCGCCTCTAATGACATGACATCATTTCCTGTTCCCTGTCGCTTCGTTCTCATCTGCTTTGTAAAACCTTTTATTACTTTTTTCTATTTTCTTGAAGCTTTTTTACTTTTCTACTCCTCATGTTTCCAGTTGTGACACCTGATGCGTCTGATTAGCATTAGTATTAGCATTAACATTAGCATTAGCATTAGTGTTAGCAGCCCTAAGATTTGTATCGTTAACCTACCTGGTCGCTCTCTTTCAAAGCTCCGTCATATAAACCAGTGCATTAACTTGAGAGTGTATTTATTTGACTCCTGCTGCAGAGTTTCTCTCTGTGATTCTGTTGGTGGGCAAACTCTTTCAGCTTCTTTTGGGTTTTATAAAAGAAAAAATAAAAGTGACCCACCAGACGGGTCGAGTATGTGCTAAACACAAGTACCTGAATATGTATTTTTGTTTGCAGACAAACATCACAGACCAACTGCATCTCCTCCATCACATGACCTACTTAGAATACAGCAGATTAAATTCAACATCAGGTTCACACCATCAAGGAAATACAACAACAGCAGCCTGAGTAGCTGCTAACATGTCACCCACACCAGAAGACACCTACACCATGACACCATGGTTGAGTTAGATCAGTGCATTGCCTGGGGTGGGTGAGTGGAATGATGCATTCAGTGCAACAAAGACACAATTGGACTGCTGAATCAGCCAATCCACCAGTTACAGTAACGTCCAGCTCTGATCCGTGACAGCTGGACTGTAGGTCATAGGTTAGTGATGAAGAAATCTATGCTAAATCTGAAGCTTCAGTTCGCTGACATCACACACTTACAGAATGAAATCTCCAAACATCATCAGTCAGACCAATAAAACACCAGGCAACGTCTAAATGTCTCCTTAAAGTATTTTAATTGAAAAACCACATCTGCAACTCATGGATGTGGGTGTTTGGGGATGGGAGGTCATCCAGACTGCTGCACCACAGATCATTAAAAGCAGCTTTTGTTTCCTGGTTAAAGTTTAGCTTTTTAATAGATAAATGGCCTCCTGTCCTTAATCAACAGATCTGAATTGATCTGCTGATGGACAGTTGCCATGATGATGACACCACTAAGATGGCCGACCAAAGCAGTGGAACGAAGAAGAGAAAATCGGCCGGTCCGACAGAAGAGGCATTTATTCATATTTTGATGTGTCCTGTACGATGTGATTCAGCTGTTGACCAGAGGTGGCATCCTGAGGCTTCATCGCGATGCGGCGTTTAGCCTGAATCATGTGGGCAAACCACTATCTGACCTCATGCAGCTGTTTCGCACAATCCTGTGATAAAATCAGCGACTGGACCCCTTGGTGTTACATGTTAAACTCACTGGCACCCACAAAGTGTTTGTCAAAGGCCTTTTTAACTCTTTCTTCAGTGAATGTCATCTACCAGGTCTCCCACAGATGAGGGAGCTCACCTGGTATTTTCCATCCTTGAGCTGGAGGACGACTGAGACCTCTCAGATCTCCTGATCAGGGTCGCACACCGCTCGGCTGAATGGTCCCAGTGACACAAGGACTCACAGAGTTAGCTCTGCTGTGTACCGTCTTTGTTTTGTTCGTACCTTTGTTGTACTGGTTGAACTATTTGTGTTGCTACTGGGACGCAATAGTGAGACCTCTGTAGTTCTTTGAATTCACTTTTGTTATTTACCATTAAAAACTACACATTACACATGCATGATGAAGTCGTTACCAGGGAAGAGTGAAATGAAACATCAAACATCAAATGAAATGAACATCATTTGATGGTAAAATATATTCAGAAGTACAATGTTACTGATGCATTCAGCTCATAAATCCTGACACATTTCTTTTTGTCACACAATCGCAAATCAGCTGCTTATAACAATAAAAGTTCTGGCATCTGTAATCCTCGTCTGATGTTACTGACTATGCCCTCTGATTAAAACCAAATATTTCAGGTGTAATCAGACAACTTTTCAGTTCAATTCAAGCCTCAACTGGCTGAGTTGAGAGAGAGAGAGAGGAAGAGAGAAGGGGGGCAGGAGGGAGGAGAGAGAGCATAGTACAACACAGGTAGCACATAAAGATGTAGAATGATAATGAGACTAATAATAAAACTAATAGTTATAATAACAGGGCTAATAATATTACTAATAAGACTAAATGAAATAGTAATAATAATAATAACAATAATAATAGAAGCAGTGGGTGTTGATCAGCTTAACGAGGGGATGGCTAGAGCTAATGCTGAGCCAGTTCTAACTATGAGCTATATCAAAGAGGAAGGATTTAAGCCTCCTCTTAAATGTGGAGAGGGTGTCAGTCTCCTGGACACAGATTGGAAGATGGTCCCACAGCAGAGGATCCTGATAATTGAAAGCTCTGCCTCCTGTTCTACTGTTGGAGACTCTAGGAACCACTAGTGGGCCTGTGTTCTGGGAACAAAGTGTTCTCCTCAGATATTAAGGTACTATGAGCTCTTTAAGACAGGATGGTGTCTGGCCATTAAGGGCTTTGTAGGTGAGGAGGAGAATTAAATTTCACAGGGAGCCAATGCAGAGAAGCTAGCACAGGAGAGATATGATCTCTTTCTGGTTCCTGTCAATGCTCTTGCAGCAGCTTCTGAATCAGCTGGAGACTATTTAATGTTTTATTGGGACAGACTGATAATAATGAGCTGCAATAATCAAGCCTAGAAGTCACAAAAGCATGTACTAGTTTATCTGTGTCATTTTGAGAAACGATGAGCCTGATTTTTACAATATTAATCAGGTGAAAAAAGTCAGTCCTTGAAGTTTGTTTTATGGGGGAATCTTGGACTTGTCCTGATCCAAGACAACTCCAAGATTCCTTATGGTGGAGCTAGAGGAGCAGAAATATTTTTAGGAAAATGCTGTTAAGGAATTCAAAGTAAGATTAGTTATGCAGGGTGTTGAATTATGGAACCTCCAAAGTCATGAGAGAATATATTGTTTTGTGCTGCATAAGATAATAACCTGTACACACTGTTAAAGATCTTATGCACACAGGCAACGCATTTTATGAGTCACTGACCTTAGACCTTTTGATATCCATCACAGCTCTGAGCTGGCCTGATCCCATGAGAGCAGCCAGAGCTGGTTCCTGCAGGTCCACATACCCTCTGTGGTTTCTAAAGATCTCAGCATGTTCAGATGCTTCATGCTGGTTTATTTCTGCCTGTTCAGACGCAAACTAAATTAATTCATAAATCACTTATTGTTGTGTTGAACTTTCCTCTAGTTGATGAAGCCCAGTTTTACAGAGCCAATCTCTGTCTCTGCAACACGGCTTTCTAACCTTATCCCGACTGCTTGGGACTCGCTTTAAGTCTATGAGTTGGAAGCAGCTCCAGCTGAGAGAGAGAGAAGAAAGAGACAAAAGTCAGAAAAACTGTTCTGTCATCTTTCCTTCATCCATCCTGTTTTATTTACTGTAGCTGACAATAAGATTTTACGATGCAGTAGAAAAGTAAAAGAGAACAAAGTAACACAACTTTCACTCACTGTCATTCAAACATGAGACCAGTCAAGTTGTTGACATGGTTTCAGTTTTTATTCGAAATGCTGATAACTACAGTTTCTAAGGCTGAACATCTTGTAATTTTTGAAATGCCAAATAATAGAAGATGTTATTGTACAGTGCAGCTTTTGAACAACTAAAGTGTTTTTTTTTAAAAGAACATGTAGTTTAAAATAAAATGAGTAAAAAATAAATAAACCAGAAATCAGTGTCAGCCTAAAGCAACATCTCAGAAGATCAGATTTCTATTTGTTTGTGCTGTGTAAAGGGCCTGTGAGGACCCCACCCCCATTTAGTGTTGGAAGATGGGATGTCAAGCAGCTTCTTCTTGTTTCCATGGTAACCAGCTGACTCAAGGTCAATGTTGCTTCCTGCAGGAGACAAAAAAAACAGCAGCACCTTTACAGACCTGAGACTGTTGTAGTGGAAGAGGAAGACCTTTGACAGCTCAAGAGGAGACTGAAATACTCACTATGCCCAGAGCAAATAATGCATTAACACTACAGCTAATATAAACATTAAATCACTGAAGACCAAGGTGTGTTAAGAATTTTAGCATGATGAATTTTAAGTATTTGACTTTGTCCAATATCAAAACCACCAACAAATGAAGTAGGTCCACAGGGCGGCTTTTGACAGAAACTCAGAATCAAAGAATTGTACTATGACTATGTGCTAGTAAGTCCTATGTATCATGTCCGATCAGCACTGTGCAGACACATTATACGCTGTACAGTTTAATACTTTACAAAACTGACTGCTCTAGGTCTGTTCAGAGAGTTCTTGAGCTTCCACATGACAAAGGAACATCTTCAGCCCGCATGCCATCGTTGAGGTTCCTCGCTTGCAAGGGGAAAATCACCATGTGTGCAACTATAAATCCTTCACCATCCACCCTCGGCCCCTCCACAGCTGCCCATCTCATCACTTTTCACTACACAGTATCCTCCATAGAGCCGAGCAGATGGATGGACCAGAGCAACCCAGGTTTGTTGTCATCTCGGACACCTTAAGTTTCCACCAGACTGTTCTGGTCCACAACCGGTTCATCAGCCTCCCATGTTTTTCCATTCTTCAGCATTCATACAAACACAAGCCTCATACAAGCAGTGGAGGAAGCATGTGGCGGCATCCAGGCTTTGTCATGCCGAGCGATACTTTCTCTCCTAGTCGGCCTGGGAGAACATCAACTCTGATGCTGATGAGATCCTGTGGCCAGACAGAAACAAAGGCAGAATGCAAGTTTTTTTTTCTCTAGACTTGGTGCAGTTGGCTTCTTTCTTTCTATTGTTTGTTCTGTATGGAAACCACTTTAAAAACCGACTGTTTGCTGAGATGTTTACAGCATTTCAGAATAAAATCACTCTTTTCTCATATTTGTGTGTTATATATTTGAAAATAAAAACATTACAGTTTACTACATACTATTGTATTTAGAGTATGCAGTGTAACAAGGCTGAATGATGAGATTATCATCATAGTATTTTCCATTAAGCACATCAATGTTCAGCTGTTTTTTATAATTCTATTCATTTGATGGTGAAGGCATTCATCTGAAGGCAGAATTTTATTTAGAGAAGATGTAACATTATATTAAATGCAGATTCGAAGAGATTTATGGAGTTTTGGGATTTGCGTGTGAACTTTTGAATTGTGTTCGGAGTTTAATTAGCCATGATTCTAAGAAATGTTTCAGCAATTGGGAAGAACTGTAAAATTATGATTTTTATAAACTGTTTGTTTGATTTACTTTATGACAGTGAATCAAACCTCAAATGTTTTGTCAGATAAATATAATGTACAGTAGTGGAGTGAAGTACTTAGTTACTTTCCAGCACTTCACTATACTGCTCCTGATGTTTTTAAAGCTGAAAGTTTCAGAATGGACGAGTCTTTAATCTGTTAAACATCAGTGTGTGTGTGTGCGTGTCTGTCTGTCTGTGTCTGTGTCTGTGTCTGTGTGTGTTGCTGAGCAGTAGAATATTTCAGGAATGCTGCTGATCAACAGAATCACAGACACAATAACTGACCACACCCACCACACATACACACAGAGAACGGTACTTCTGTCTTTGTGGGGACACTGATTCACTCATTTAAATAATGTATTCCCCAGCTCTTTACACTGAACCTGAATCTGATTCTAACCTTAACCCGAACCTGGTTCTTAACTGAACCCTGAAACAAGGTTTTAACCCTAAAACAGCCCTTTGGAGGTTTGAGGACCAGACCTCACTCACTCACTATAACTCATTGGTCCTCACAAAGATAGAAGTACAATCACACACACACACACACACACACACACACACACACACACACACACACACACACACACACACACACACACACACACACACACACACACACACACACACACACACACGCACCTGCACACACACATACACACATACACACACACACACACACACACACACACACACACGCTCCCACACACTCAGTCTGTGTGGATCAGTCCTCCATCAGCTGGCGGAGTTGAACCTGCAGGTCAGTCTATTTCTTCGTTGCTGTTTATTATTACCTGTGTGACATCATCACAATATCACCTGCCTGTGTGTCTCTGATCTGCTGATTGGTGATCAGCTGCTGGATGAATCTATAAATCAGTTCGATAAAGTTATGATCAGTGATGTGATGAAATGTAAAGTTTAAGTTCACCCCGCCCACCTGCAACGTTCAGACAGTATGATTGGTTACTGCTGACACTCCCACAGTGATTGACAGCTTGGTTTCTACGGTAACAACAGGAAATAACTGTTTGTAAACAGTAAAAAGATTGGTTCTTATTCAGTTTGTTTCTCTCTGAGACCTGAGTTCTCACATAAGTGAAAATCAAAATGTGCAGTGGAGTTTTCTAGAAGAAAACAGGAGGCCGGATGCTGCTCTGGAATCAGTGAAAACTTCCGGCTTCAAGTCAGAAAATACCTCAGACCTGCTGATTTTCAGTGAAGTGGGAAGAAATAATTTCTGACAGTCTTTCACTTGTTTTTAAAAAATGGAAAACTCAGTTTAGACTTAATGAGAAGGAGATATTTTACAGTGTAGGTGAGTTTCACTCTGATTTGATTTATTATCAAGTTAAAACTAAAACAGACAAAGTGTTAAGCTTCAGATTTCGAGTTTTGGTTCATGTTTGACTTTTAGTTTTGTTTCTACTTTAATATTAATGTATAAGTTTAACTGAGCAGCACAAAAAACAATGACTATAGAAAACAAGTGTAAAACACACAAAAGTTACAATATTTCATAGTGAGTTAAGGTTCATATTTTTAAGTGTTTGTTTCAACACAAAAGTGAGAGAATTTATATGTTCCACTATACAGAAAAAATGGTCTTTGTTAGTGTTAATAATTATAATAATTATCATTATATACAAATCAATTATACATATATATATATATATATATATATATATATATATATATATATATATATATATATATATATAAGTATGATATATGACTATATCAGTTATGATGAAGCCTTTTGCTAAAAGGCTAAATACATAAGTATTAAGACACTTTACTCAGTACTTAGGTGAAAAACCTTTGATAAAGGAAGACGTCAGGTGTTGTCTAAAGACTGACAAAATCTCATAGGGGGTTGAGGTGGAGGGGGGGTGTCAACAAAATACAGCTAGGACTGTTCATTTCCCTTTCAACCAGTCACCAGTGGTCATCATTATTTCTTTTGACCATGACAACAAAGGTCCTTCAACCTTAATGAAGTTTTTACTTTAATCCAAACTACACTCTCTCCCTGAACTTGACCAAGTTGTTTATGTGATTAAACCAAATCGTGACCGTTCCAGGTGTTTATTATTGTAACCAAGACATTGAATGTCTGGTACTATTTCATGAGATGGTCCTGTGGGCTGTCTCAGAGGATAGGGACCAATGACCCTGAACCTTGATCTGGGGTTGCTCTGCTAGGAGGACTTGTTACATCTTGGGTATAACATGACAAGCTTTGCACACCTGGATTTGGGAATTTTCTACCATCTCTCTCTACAGATCCTCTGAAGCTCTGTCAGGTTGGATGGGGACAAGGTGGGCAGATGTTTTCAGGTCTCTACAGAGATTTTCAGTTGGGTTCAAGTCAGGGTTCTGGCTCAGCCACCCAAGAACATTTATAGAATTGTACCTAAGCCCCTCCCTGTGTTGTCTTGGCTATGAGTTGAGGGCCATTGTCCTGTTGAAACATAAACCTTCAGTCCAGTCTGAGTTCCTGGGCTCTGGACCAGGTTTTCATTAAGGATATCTCTGTGCTTTGCTCTGTTCAGCTTTCCCACCACCCTGACCAGTCTCCCTTTCACTATTGACCCCCCCCCACAGTGGAGTGTTTGTTAGAGTCATGGTTTTCCTTCTGGAAGTTTCTCCATCTTCTACCAGGATCTCTGGAGCTCAGCCAGAGTGGCCATCAGGTTCTTGGTCATGCCTTTTACCAGGACACTTCTCCTCTAATGGCTCAGTTTGGACAGGCAGCAGCTCTACGAAGAGCTCTGGTTGTTCCAGTCTTCTTTCCATTAAAGAGTTAAGGAGGCCACCATTCTCATGGGAACTGTCATTGCAACAGAAATTCTTTTGTAGCCTTCCCAAGATCTAGGCCTCAATACAATCTATCTTATCTCTGAGTTCTGCAGGCACAGTGCTTCAACCTCATGGCTGGTTTTTGTCCTGATATACATCGTCAGCTCTGAGACCTCAGTTGATTAGACATCAGGTCTAACTGACTTCACCACAGGTGGACTCAGATCAAGGTGTAGAAACATCACGAGAAATAGAGGCAGGTGTGCTAAATTTCAAGTGTCATAGTAAAGTGTCTCAGTGCTCATGTCGATGTGACATTTCGGTTTTTCCTTTAAAAAAAATGTCTACAGCTGTCAGTAGTAGTAGTAAAAGTAAAGCATTTTTTTCTGTTGTGCAGTAGAAGTACAAAGTAGCAGAAAATTAAAATACTCAAGTAAAGTACCAGTACCTCAGAGCTGCACTTTTCTGTCTCTCTCAGGCTTGATGGTGATTGGTTCCTGCTGGCTGAGGGTCTGACTGACATCATCATCACCATCATCCAGACCAGAACCAGTAGGAACCAGTCAGATCCAGCTGAAAACAGTGGAGGTCAGGATGTTCAGGTACACTTCTCCATGGCAGGTTCTCTGTCACAGTCTGGACCAGGAGACCAAGGTGAGACAAACAAACAAAAAATCCAGTTTAATTCATCTTATAAAAGTCATTAAACTGAGTGAATGAAACTAGATTTGATACCAAGATTGTGTCACATCTGTTCCTATAAAGTTACTGACTGGCTGCATTAGATGAAAAAGGTTTTGGGACCTCTGTCCTCTGAGGTTTTGGGGTTTGGGGGTTTTGGGGGTCCTTCTTTGAGTGAGCTGGCTGGCTTCAAATTGACATGAAATAATGTGAAATGTGCGGGGTGATGTCAGACGTAAGGAACATGTTTGACCAGCAGAGGGCAGTGGCTTAAAAACTAAACACACACCAGGAACTGGACTTACCAAAGTGCTGAAAGTCCCATTTTACAATGAAGTGAGAGCCAAATGTAAAAGTCATTCACTTTTACCCACAAACCTCAGAATATAGACTATTATCGAACTTGTTATTGGTCAGAGAGCTGCAGAGTCTGTGAAGATGGTTCATGGTGGCTCCTCCATGAATGCAGCACAGTCACATAGAAAACTGTTGTAAAGTACAGACCCTGGGTAAATGTACTCAGCTACTGAAAAATAGCTATTCAGAGAAATGAAACTTTGTGTTTGTTTAAAGTTTCAGACCTGGTCTGGACTGGATTATATCAATGAGGGTCCTCATGAATAAGAGTGTGTGTGTGTGTGTGTGTGTGTGTTTGTGAGAGTGGGCATGGTCTGTGTGTGGTGGGCGGGGCCCCAGATTGGATGATAGTGAACTTTGTCAGTTGTTATTGAGACTGTTTCTGCTGCTGCTGAAAGGAAACTGACCTCAGGGGTAAGAAAATAACCTTTAATTAGAAAAAAAAATTTTTTAAACGAATAAAATATTTAATAACAAAATCGTAATTTTAACACTGAATTTTACAATGACCACAACATCAAAAATGACCACTGTGAATGTCTGAGGGTTAGTCTGCTTTGAATTCACACGGGGGTTTTCTTTATGTCTACATGTTTTAAACAGCGGTTAGAGAAAATGTATTTAAATGAGAAGTCCCACAAAACTACTACAAAAATATTACAAAATTTTTATTTTTACAGTTTCAAAAAATTTCTTGTGTAAAGCTAAATAATTACTTGCACCTCCTGCAGGTGACAGAGTTTATTACAAACTCCATTCTGATGAGTCCTCTTTTCTTAGCAGAAGTAGAGGAAGTACTCAGATCAGTTACTCCATTACCAGTACTAATACCGTATACCGTACAGTATAAGTACTCCTTTACAAGTAAAAGTCCTGCACTGAACCTGTACTTCAGTAAAAGTATGTGAGTCAAATCAGGAAAAATGTAGTTTAAGTATTACAAGTAATCGTAAAGTAAAAGAGTAATATACTGCGACTGTTGAACTGTTTTTATTGTATCATCAGATAATTATCAGTGATGCATTAAAATGTAAACAGCATTTATTGCTGTAGCTGATTTTGAGCTGAAGTGAATGTTTAATTCAAGACATTAACTACTGATTATTTTAATTACGCATTAATCTGCTGATTATTGTTTCCATTGTTTGTTTGGTTGGTAAAAAATTCATAAATAATGATAAATGCAGAGCTGACACAATGCTTCATACAAACAATATTATTCAAGTGATTAAAAGGAAAAGCAGCAAATCGTCACACTGGAGAAGCTGAGACCAGGATTCATTTGTTCAATATTCGTTATTTTGACACAGAAAATGAAAAATCAGAAGAATAGATTCCTGTTGATTTTCTGTTTGATGGTTTAATCTTTAACAGAGCATCATATTTTATAAACACTTCATGTTTTGTATTTTAAAAAACTCTTAATCTGCAAAATAACTAGTAATTCAAGTTATCAAATAAATGTAGTGCAGAATGAGTATATAGTTCTATTGAGAGAAAATAAGTATCTGAGATTAGTACAAATGTACTTTAGTTAAATATTCTGTTCTTGGGGGCATAATCTTGTGGATTTGTCCTGAGGGGGGCACTGCAAGAAAGATCATGGACTCATTTTGAAGTGTTTAAAAAAAGTGTGTGTGAACCGTAGATTTGGACTGACTGACTGACTCTGAGTCAGCTGGTTAGTTTATAGTTTATTCAGATTTTCAATCTCAGGGTTTTTAATCCAGACTCTGACCTCTGACCTCCTGTCTGTCTGTTACTTTTCTTGTTAAAGCCTCGGGAACTGAAGTCTAGTCTGTAACTGTGTGTGAGTCAGTAAGTGTGTGCGTGTTTTATCAGCAGACTAACAGACTGACTGCAGGAGCGGCAGCTTATCAGAGTCGGACAGACTGAAGTAAAACTAGTGAAACACATGAGCATCAGAGGAAAAGCTGCGTCAGTGTTTTCTCTGAACATGTCCACACATACACCAGGTTTCACGCTTCATCCTCAGGGACTCAGATTTACGCTCAGAGCATCTCAACCAATAAAACCTTCAGCTTGTCAGAGCTGATGCACCCGTGCAGCATCACCTCTGTGTAGCCTCGTCAAAGTTACGTTTTCTGTCTGTACTTAATCAGTTTATTGCCATCATCATTAGTAAAATATTTATAAACTATTGCTGTTTTGACAAACACTAATCCGCTCTTTTACTAACGTAAACATAAAAATACCACAGTCTAAAAATTTCTGTATTATTCTCTCTGTATCACAACAAATACATCAAAGGGCATTTTTCAACGTGGAGCAAAGTTCAGATATTTAGATTCTGCTGGTAAAATGAATAGATACAGTTTTTGTGGACTGTGTCTGGACTTTAAAATAATTTACCATAACTTCAAATAAAAAACTCTTGTACTGCATATTTTTTATAATAAAGTACAGTAAAAGAGTGTACAGGCCAAAGACAGACAGAGTTCCACCTCTGTCTGAGGAAACCTGTGACATAAAGAAGCTTTGTGATAGTCTTAAACTCACATTGACACTTCACACAGTAATCACAGTATGTCAAGGGAAGAGGCTGAATTATGCTGAGATTCCAGTTGTACAGACTTTATTACTGATTACCACGACGACCACTAGAGATGCCTGGGATTACACCTCTTGATTTATAGTTATTCGTATAAGTGTTGCAATAGATTATTAAAAAATTTAGGGGCTCAGTGAAACTACATATGTACACAACACAGTTGTTTGGGGTCTGCCCCTGTACTCAAGTATAGTAGAAGTTTTCACTTATGTACAGAGCTTATGTAAAAGCACTTGTTACTTTCCACCACTGCAAAGTAGATGTTATATCTGGAACAATATTAGAGCCTCTCAAGTCAGGTAAATACTGACGCTACCGTTTTTACATCTGTGGTTTGCATTTTATTATGCTATCATCACTGAGTCTGGATTTGAACCTTTGACCTCATCCAGAATCACGTTACTGTTTTATAATCACAGTAAAAACTCTTTGACCTTCTCATTAATATGATATACAACCTGATGAATATTAAACAGCACAGATTTGACTGAAAATCAGTAAAAAAAAAAAAAAAAAATCGTCAGTTTTAGTGGTTGATTTATCATCAGAATGACTCTGAACTGAGCTGTCTGAAAACAAGGCAGATGTGATGAAAGTGATGAAAGTCTGGTATGACTGAGTTCAGCTTTGGAACAAAAATTTTTCACCTGTACAGTCACCTGATCTCAGTTATCCTCAAACCATAAAACACAAGTGAGGACCACATAGTTCTTCATAGTTGTTACGTGACAGTCACCTGCAGTGTTTAATGAAACCTCTTAACCCGAATAATTTGTCCTCCCTTCACCTCATTTCTCTTTAAATCCAGATAATTAATTCTATTCAGATTTCAAAGCTTCAGCTAGTAATGTCAGTAGGTCTGTTGACAACTTTATGGCTACTTGTGGTGAATTAAGTGATGTTTGATTAATTGACATTTTACAGTTTTGTTAATCTGACCCATTGAATTCACCCAAAGTTTAGACAGTAGTAAAACCACTACAGGAACACTGTCCATCATACCTATTAATATCTGACAACTACTGAAGATAAATGGAACATAGTTATATGAAGTAATACTATTATATTAAGATTAATTCTGTCTTGATCTGTAAGACTCTGAGTCCCACAATGCTTTGTAAGGGCATTCAGGAATTATATTGTCACTGAACCACTTTATTGATAATATGACTTCATATGACACTGAAGCAGAACTGAAAAGATCCTATACAGAACAGAGTGACCATAACCTGATGTTGCTGTACCCATTGTTACCAGTCTGCCCTCACTGTTATTTCCATAGTAACAACATTGCTTCAAAAGAAACCAACAAGTCTTCACTGTTGATCCGATAATAACTGACTTGTTTCCCTAGTAACCATCCTCTATTGTTGTTTCAGAGACTCTCAGCGTCTGATCGTCAGGATGTTCTGACTAATCCGAGTTTTCAAACATCAAGCTCTTTTCATCGTCTTCGTCCTGTAGAACCTCGATTTCTGGCTGGCTCAACAGCATCACCTGAAGCTCCCCCTGCAGTGCCCCCTAAACAACTCCCTGCAGTGCGCCCTGCAGTGCCCCCCACTGCGCCCCCTGCAGTGGCCCCAGCAGCCATGGATAGCACCCCGAGGAGGTGGGTGCTGAAGCCCTTGTCCCCCCTGCTGCAGCCCTCAGACCTGCGTACCATTGCCGGCCCCGCCCAAGGAGGCGCCCCAGTCCCTGAACATCCAGTCTTCACCTTAGACAGCATATCCATTAATGGCAGCCATTCGTCAATCGTCGTCTCCTCCCAACAAGGTGACAGGTCCCAGGAAATAGTGGTTCACACCCAGCAGGTTGTGGTTTCACAGGACAGAGGGAGCATCAGCAATGAGTTGCATTCCAGCAGCCCCAGCAACCCCAGCAGTCCAAGCAGCAGCTCAGGCTCGCACTGTGGCTTCTACTCCTTTGTGGAGGATCCAATGAGTCCTGAGGCTGAGCTGAATGAAGCCTGGATGGTCTCATCGCAGCGGCAAGCTCAACTGGCCACTCTGAAGGAGGAGAAAGGATTCAAGCTACAGACCTACACAAGCAGCAGGAAGCCAGAGAGTCTGTTCTCAGAGAGCAAGGAAGACTCACAGTATGAAATTGATCCAAAAAATGGCACTAAAGTGGTTGGGGAGGAAGAGGAGAAGCAGCTCCGCAAGGAGATCATCCGCAGCCAAGCGCCAAAGAAGAACCCAATGTTCAAAGATCAGCTGAGTGTTCTGGAGGATCTGGATCTGAGCAGATCTGCAATCAAACTAATAGAAGGTTTCAGTGGGAGCTATAGTCCGGTCAGCTCCAGACCAGAACCTCCTCGTCCTGCTGAACATGGGACCATTGACAAGGAGCAGATTAGCTTTAGTGCTGCTCGTCAACAGTTCCTGATGATGGAGCAGGACCGGTTGATGGCAGTCCTCAACCCTCTGAGGTCCTCAAAAACAAACCTGAACTCTTCTCTACAGAAGAATCCTGATGTGTCCACATCAAGGCCAGCGGAGACAATTGACAACATGAAGGTGGGTGAAGATACAACTATGTTTAAACCACCAGAGGAAAGTGAGACCTACCTTGAGAGAAAGGTGACAGTGTGCCGGACTGAGGGGAGTCTGAGCAGACAGAGCAGTGTGTTTGATGACCTGGACTCTGGCTTGGATGAGCTGTTGGTGGAGGTGGGTGGGGGCTACACCAATGACGAAGGTATGTTTAATGACAATAGTCAGCAAGAGAAGAGGAGCTGCAAGTCCACAAGTGAGAATGAAACCCCGATCGAAAGGGAGATCCGGTTAGTTCAGGAACGCGAGGAGAACCTGCGACGTTCACGAGGCCTGAAACACAGTGACAGCAGGGAGGAGATGGTCGAGATCAAAACCAAACGTTTACAGTCACCTCTAACACCTGTCAAAGCCAAAGAGAAGTCCAGAGTGAGCTTTGTCATCCAGCGAGAGATGCAGAAGGAGAACCAGAGGAAGGAGGAATGTCAGCAGCAGGGTGGGATTCTGGGACAATACAGCTATGATCCTCCACAGCAGCTCAAGGACATGAAGACCAAGTCTGACCAACAACAGAAGGACAGGAAGGCAGAGGTAAAACATCAGTCTGAGCCTGGAGAAACAGAAGTCTTCCCATCTCCCTGCTGTCCTCATCGGTGCTTTGAAGAAACTGAGTTGTCCATCAGTCAAATGAGTTCAGCTCCCCCTTCCTCCACTGTGAGGGACTCAGAGCCCCAGGACTCAAAAGACTTCTACCGAGATCGAATGACCTCTTCATCCTCCAAATCCTCCTCCTCTCTCTCCTCCCCAGTATCGACACCTCAGCGTGAAACTACCTTGACCACGCCTCGGTTTTGGAGGGAAAACCTAGAGTCCACTGGCCTGCAATCCAGAGGACAAGGAGCCCCAGATTTCATTGAGAAAGAGATCAAGGAGGCCCTGAGACGAGAGCAGGAACTGAGGGAGCTGAGGGAGAAAACCAATCGGCAGATCTTCACTCCAGCTCCCCTGGTGGAACAGGCAACCAAGATGGCTGTCACTCAGTTCTACCCACCTGCGAATACAGGTATGTGGTCCTTATCAAAGCTGGATTAGCAAACCTTGCAAACGGGGAAATTACCTCTGGACCCCTGACCTCCAAGAAACCCTAGACCCTCTCATTGTTTCAGTTGCCTTTGAGTAAATTGATTGCTTGTAAATTTGTTAGGGACTTGGGATTAAGTGGTAGATTGGTTTGATTTGTCGATCAAAAATAGAGAAACAGCAAAAAATCTTCATCACCTCGTCTTGTAGAAAGACCCTGTGTCAAAAGCTAGTTCTAAAACATTTGATAGTCTAGTTTAAATTGTGTTCACACAGGACATTTTTCTGAAAAAAATTTCCCCCAAATTCATGAAATTACCGCAGGAAATGCCTGGAGCCCCAAACAGGCCCAGAAAACTCATGGTGAAACTACAGCTAGCAGCTGGTCAGCTTATTTTAGCAAAAAGACGGGGAATGAGGAAACAGCTAGCCTGGCTCTGTCCAAAGGGAACACAATCCAACTACCAGCTCCTCTAAAGCTCATTGAGTAACACTTGGTGGCTGAGGCTCACCAACTGGAGGGTCGATGGTTCGATCCTCAGCTCCTCCATTCCACATGTAGAAGTGTCCTTGGGGCAAGATACCGAACCCCAAGCTGCCAGTGGCTGTGCCATCACAGTTTGTGAATGTGCTGTATGAATGGGTGTGTGGAGGGGTGAATGTGGCAGTAGTGTAAAGCGCTTTGAGTGGTTGATAAGACTAGAAAAGCCTATATAAGTGCAGTTCATTTATCATTTACTTAAGATCTGGTTTGTTTCATTTGTTCAAAGACGATAGTGTGACAACAGAGTCACTAGGAAGTTACTGCTCAGAGCCATGATGTAGTCTGGAACATAACCCCCTCTAAAACCACGAAATGTCGTTCATCACTTTGGTTTTCAAGCGGGATGGTTGCAGCTTAGTCTTTTCATCTCCACTAAACCCAGCTATCTGACAGGTGAGTGATGAATCCTCCAAGATTGAGAATAAGAGACATCTTGTAGGCAAAAGTCTTAGAAACATCAGGTTTCATCACAAAGTGATACTGCTGTGATACTGCAGTGAGTCCTGTCCTTTATCATCAATAAAAACATATGTGATGATGACTATGGATCCTCTCTCTGCTGCAGGTTTTAAATCTCTGTGGATTGATTTTTACAAGAAATGATCCGAAACCAACGGCAGGAAGGAAATTGTCTGACATTGATGGAGATAGTTTTAAAAACCCTCAGGATTTGTAGTGAATGGAGCAAAACTTGAAGGGAGTCTGGTATGGATGTTGCTGTGTGTCATATATAAACAGGAGACAATGAGTAACCCAGTGAGAAAACAACCAAAGTCCAGCAGCTTCAGGAGGTTCAGGAAGAGGAGCTCAGCAGCAGTTTGACTGATGATTAACTGGAAGGTTTCGACAAGACTATCAGCCTGAGAGCGACAACCCTCAAAATATGAAACCCCTGACACAAAGTAACTGATGGATCAATATGTAAACATTTGATCATAGTTTTTGTAGCATAACAGGAAAAGCGAAGTCCTTCTGACTATTTTGATCATCTACAATTGTAATTATCAGATTCATGTCTCTCCCCAAACAGAATCATAGTTAATTTTTAATTTCTCCTAAGACTATTAACATAACACTGGATCTGATCCTATTGTGTTACCTTAACAGGGCCTAGTCACTGCTGCATCTAATATTTTGATTCAAACAGGCCTGGTGTGCATCCATAGCTGAGAAACAATAGGAATTTGATCCTCTGGTCTGTACCGAAGTCCATCACATCACACATCTCTGTCCCAGACTGCCAACTTCCCTGACTCTGACACTTTGGTCACTAAGCAGCTCAAAATAAAAACTGATGGGATGGTATTTACTCTTAGTGAATTATGACCTGATGTCAGTTAGATGTAATGTAACAAAGACATGATTTAGTTTACAGAAGAAAGGTCTCCTCCATTAAGGTTGATAGAAACCATGTAGTGTCAAAAATAACGATATATAAAGGAACCTATGTTTCAAATATTACTTTAAAGGACATGTCCAAGTTTTTTTTTAATGTCGTGTCCATGTGAACTGTTTTTTCTTTCTATTCATACTGGACATAAACAGGACTCTTCACTTCCACAGTCCTTGTTCTGTGTGAAATGTATTCTCAACTATATCAGAAGTTAATATGAAGGTTCATCAGTTAGATCCGATCAAATAAAGAAAAGATTTTCTAAAGATACAGTCTAGTAAATAATCCTCTCTATGTGTTTCCATTCTGAGCTGTGGTTGAGGATCAGTAAACAGTCGAGATATCAGACTGTTGAAGCCTTAATTAAACTATTCATATTAAGTTCAGATAAAGGTTAGAACCAAATATTACAACTGTTGTCAGAGACAAGAGTGAAACAGCTCCACCTGCTGGACAAAACACTCTGATCCTTAAATACAGGGACCTCTGTGACTTCTGTGACTTCTGCCACTCATTCTGTTAAAGACACAGTGGCAGAGGTCAGAGGTCAGTGCTTCAGTCCAGGTGGAAACATTACTCTGTGTCACTCATGACGTCACTCACATATCTTCCTCCTTGTTGTTTCAGATAAACCCATCAGTCTTTCCTCCTCCTCCCCTCGTCCCTCCATCCGTCTGCCCTCCATCTCCTTCATCACCGCTCAGCCCTGGAGCTCCTCCCCTCCTCCTACCCCCTCCTCCTTCTCCTCCTCCCCCGCTGTGGTCCGGTTGGCCCCCCCTCCTGTCAGAGGTCTCACAGAGACCCTGCTGCAGGACTTTGAGGACAGACGAGTCAAGCTGAAGCTGGAGGAGAGCTCAGTGAGTCAATAAGAAGGCTCTTATTTTGAAAGTTTTGTGCTCTTGTGACCCTTTGTGCTCAGGTTTTCTTTTTCTTTAATTCTTATGATATTTGGGTTTCAGTGGAACAGCTCATCAAGTCTACAGGTGTTGAGCCTCCAGAAACTCAGGTGTGTCTGGAGGCTCAACAACCTGAGGACTCACCTGTAAATCATAACTGAATCAAAGTTCAAAGGTCAGAGGCTCACCGTGTTCTTTTTATGTTATGTTTCAGTATGCAGGAATCCAGCCAATTGATGATGTAAACAACGAGGTACGTCTTCTTTTAAAGGAACACTTCAACATTTTAACAGTTTTTAGTATTATTGACACTGTTATGTCAGAGTCCTGTCTGGGGGGTTCAGCAGCCAACACGATGACTCCTCATCACTGTGTCTGGAAAACACCAGAAACCCTACATAGAACAAGGCATTTAGCCTCCAGTCTTTATGCTAACCTAGGCTAGCTGTTTCCCTCTGTTTCCAGTCTTTATGCTAAGCTAGGCTAATTGTATTCTAAGTCATGACTGAAAACAGATGAGAACATAATATCAATGTGAAAAAGATGGAATTTTTTTCTCTTAATCTTGATGAAGAAAATTTTGTCTTTAAGGCTGAAAATGTGACATCAGCTTCATCCCTCTGTCCCTTTTTTCTCTCCATCTTTTTTCTCCATCTCTTTGCCCCCTTGTTTCTTTGTCTCTGTTTCCTTGTCTCTTTGTCTCCTTTTCTCTCTGTCTCCTTGTCTCCTTTCCTCTCTGTCTCTCTGTCTCCTTTTCTCTCTGTCTCTCTGTCTCCTTTTCTCTCTGTTTCCTTGTCTCCTTGTATCTCTGTTTTCTTCTCTCTGTTTCCTTGTCTCTTTTTCTCCTTTTCTCTCTGTCCCCTTGTCTCCTTTTCTCTCTATTTTCCTTGTGTCCTTGTATCTGCGTCTTTTTTCTCTGTTTCCTTGTCTCCTTGACACTATGTTTCCTCGTTTCTTTGTCTTCTTGAATCTCTGTCTCCTTGTCTTGTCTTCTCTTTGGTCTGTTTTCAGGTCGTTGAGTCAACTCGAGTCATTCGACATAAAAACCAGCGAGCTCTGCGATGGGAGGCTGGAGTGTTTGCCAACCAGGACAACCAGTGAGACCAGCAGGACTAGATCCAAGGCCAGATCCAGGACCTGCAAGACAACTTTAAAATGTTTTTAATGAGAACACTCCAAAAGCAACAGCTGCTCCTGATAGATCTTTTGAGATGACATCTGCTCCCCTTGTCCGATCAGCTGCCAGCTGCTGTGAGACTCAAATAGATACAAACTGTCTGATTAGTGTAGAAAGAGATGAAATTTGCAGAAATAAAGAGTAAGTGAGTGAAGCAGCATTTTGTTGATCTGATGGAAGTTTCTGATTAGTTTTCATCATTTTAACCTGATTTGAACCTAACCTCAACTAAAAGTGACACAAATAATAAAACCTATTTTTCTGTCCCACTGTCTGTTCAGATGTCATAATCATCCATCCTAACCCTAACCCTAACCCATTTCTACACCTTAATCTGAGTCCACCTGTGGCTCAGAGACAGGATTGTGGGGAGGCACAGCAGCAGGAACAGGAAATCTTGTCAGGGTTGAGAAAAATCGCAGAATCCCGGAGTTCAAAACCTGTATTATCAGACCCAAGAAGACTCGAGGCAGTAATCCTTGGCAAATGTGCATCAGTACTGAGCTATACGTCTGAATACTTATGATATTACAGTTTTTTCTTTTTAATAAATTTACAAAAATGTCTAAAATTTTGATTTTTCAATATGGGATCTTAGAGTAGACTATGTGGTTAAATAATTATACTATAAGGCTGAAACATAACAAAATGTTAAAAAAATTTATGTTACAGTTGATAGTTAAGTGAGTAGAAGATGAACTGATTTCCAAAGCTGTAAAGTTAAAGTTGAAACATTCATTTCCACAGAAAGATTATTGTTTCATTTTTGTTTTGATCAAGTTTAGAGTAAAAAAAAGTAAAGGAGCATCATACAAAAGTCCCCTGCTGAGAGATTTCAGCTCTCAGATACATTTACCAAGGTTTTCAGATCTTAATTAAATTGTTGGGACCATGGCTTGCTCCCAGTCATCTTTAGAAAAGGCCAGATGATGAAAATTTAAAGCATTTGATTTGCCCTACAACAACTTTCCCAGTGTTTCCCATGCATAATGATATGATGCATTAATGAATATAATGAAGATATATACAGACATTTTGTTAAACTCTGAATCCCATTTTTTAAAAAAAACTCCAAAAATGTTGACTTTCAAAAGTTATATTTGCTGAACATCCTAGGACTGACATTAATGCCTCCCTGAACTCAAAATTATAATTAGGACCTCACCTGAAACCCTGATGCACCTGTGTCCTCATCATCCTGCTCTACATCTGTAGCCTGCTGCTGTGTTTCCTGTTTACATAATAATTCATGAAAGGAAACATTTTCACGGGATTTTAGAATGAAATTCAAATTTATGTTTGAGCTACTCCTGCTAGCAACCTGACTGCTAGCCTACAGACAACAGAGGCAGGTTTAATGAGTTTACTCAGATATTGCTATGGTAAATCTGTCATCCTGAAATATTGGTAGGGACAAATCCCTGCCATCCCTGCGCAAACCCACGTCCTTGCTCTGATCCTCGAACCTCATCCCACTAACCAGCAGCTGTTGCTCCTCAAAGCAGCTGCCTCGATTCTGAACATCAAAATAACTGGTGACCACAAAGCAGCAGAAGGTTGTAAGACGATAGAGAAGAGTTTTCAGCTGTTTAATCAGCTGTAATAAACATATGACAGTTAACAGGAACAGTGGAGGTTGAGTTGAGGTCTGAGTTACCGAGAAAACTATAGAGAGAACTGATGGTAGGATCCCTTAGAAAGGTAAAGTGGTGGTTCACTGTTCTACTGAGCAACACTTGCACTAATATTAACTAATATTTAATACTAATACTAACTGATATTTAATGGAAGAGTCATCAGGAGAAAAACTTTTCCTGCTTCATCACCACAACATTCAGCATCAGAGGTTTAAAAAGGAAAAAGGTCTGATGCATTTTAAGAACAAGTTCTGTGGACTGATGAAGGTAAAACAAAACTTATGGACCACAATGAGCAAAGTTATGTTTGGAGAACAAAAGGAGCAGAAGGGTTTGCTGTGGTCTGGACATTCCCCTGAACTAACCATGACTGAAACCTATGGATAGATGTCGAAGAAGTAAATACCAGAAAAATCTGGGGGCAAACATCACACTGTCTGAAAAAAGAGCTGAAGATGAGAAGAGGAGGCTCCTACAACAGGATAATGATCTAAACACAGCTCAGAATCCAGAGTAAACTATCAAGAACTGAAGGTTTCACCATGGTCCTCACAGTCCCAGGACCCGAACCTCATGGACCAAGAATCTCTCAGAACTAGAAGCATTTAGCAGGAGGAATGAGAGAAAAAACCCAAACAAGAACTGAAAGACTGACAAGACACCTGAAAGATCAGAGGAGACAATTTTGGAGAGAGGGATTAGTTTCAACATCTCCCAGGACCTCACATGGTCTGTTGACACAGCTTCTCCTGGGAATAAGGCTCAGCAGCAGGTGTTTATCAGAAATGGTCCTAAATTTCATTGTACAGCTGTGTAGTACCAAGTAAAGGCAGTCTGACCACCCAGGGTACCCAAACTTTTTTTTCCGGCTCTTTTCCTTTTTTGTTATTTTCGAACTATAAAAGATGTAAATAAAAAGCTAATTTTGCCGAAAATATTGAAGAACTGTTTGATCTTCAACTTTATGCTGGATCGGTGCAAACCAAGCTGAGACAACCAGAGGAAAGCAACAGGGAAATGAAGGAATGAGCAGATACAGAGAGGTCACTCTTGACCAAGGCTCACCTTTACAAGATGTCACAGGTGACAAAGAGAGAGTTTGCCTCAACCACCTGGGCTGCTTTGTAGCAACAGAACCACAAGCAGGTGCAAGACTCATGGGTCCCAGTGTAATCGATCCAGGACCAGACATATCTAAATCCTGCAGGAGTCTAACTGAACATGAACATTTCAGTCACAGATCTGAATGGGAAGAACGTGTAAAATATAAAAGGGGCAGAGCATCTTTTTCTAAGTGACCTGGAGAAAACTAGAGACGTCAGTAAATTAACAAAAACACAGTTTACTCTGACGAAGAGCAGTTTCTCTCACCAGCCACATCTGTGCCTTCCTTCACTGGATAAAATGTGCCACTAAGAAGATTATCTTCCAGGTGAGTTTCAAATCTGAGTAGGCCTTTGATGATCTGTGAAATTTATGTGCAACAGAAACATTAAACCAACAATAACCCTAAGACTCTGAGACCCTTGACAGCACATAGTTGCTGAGCGCCCCATGAGGATCTTTGTGAGGAGCTGTGAATGAGGACAGACGGCAACTCCTCCAGCTCATTAACGAGCTGTTTGCTTAACGTTAACAAGCTGATTGTGATGCTAAATGCTCCAGTGTCAGCATCATTAGCTGACTGTCTTCACCTCCGTCAACATGTAAACATATATGGACCAATAACCAGATATTGGATGCAGTCTCAAAGGTATGTTCACCTGGTGTGCGCCTGAGGGGAGGTGGAGCAAGATGGTGGACGTGACTCGTTACTGTCACATCATGTGAGGGTCAGCCGGAAGGAAGTCTCTGGAGTGTAATGGCAGCCTGCCTGTAACGCGTGACTTCACAAAAGGGAGAACAGCTAAGTGGGAGGTTCAAACTTCCCTGCGCTCAGGTGTTTGTGTAAGAGTGTATGTGTGTTAGTAAAGAAAGAAAAGAGGTAGAAGGGTTCGGCAGCAACGTTCTGGCGATCATGATCAAGGGGCAGTATTTATCTGTGTTACACAGAAACTCGTTCAGCTCAGCTGATGAGCGCCGTGAAACTGGGCCTTTAAATAATCACAGAAAGTATTGGTCTCGATTGTGAGTGCAGAGCAAGACCGAATTTATCTGCTGCAGACGGAAAAATCATAGTTCATTCAGGTATAGTAACATAATGAATAAAATAGCATCAGCACAATGATGTTCTCACAATATTTCAACAGCAGCAGTTTAACACACACTAATTGCTAACATCTGACCAGAGCTATAAGCCTCTTACTCTTTTGCCGGTCCAGCGGTGTGGTTAGTTCCTCCTCAGTGTCCTTGTGCAGGTGAGGAGGCATTGGTTAGTGGCTATCAGTGGCTAACGTATCTTCTCGGCGAGACGGCTAGAGAGGAGACCTAATTCTGGCTCACGGCAGAGATTTAGTTAGTCAACTTTGAAAGGAGTAAGGCCTGTGTTTCTTCGTCCTCTTCTTGAAACAGGTAGGACTCGTTAGCTAGCAGGTTTCACATCCATGGGCACCCGTGGGCATCCGGGCCAGAGGGTTGTTCCGTGGTCTTGAACCGGGCTGAACTGTGTTTTCTCAAAACACAGTCGGAGAGCGGAAATCAGCTCGACCAGCGAGGGAAATCCATAGGCCTAAAAGTTAAATGGTGTACACACAAACTCCTAACTATGACTAGAGTGTTCGCCATGTGGGACGGGTCTAATCTTAGGCGTGTTGCCACTTCTATCGGCAAGGAGTTCACTGGTCGTAGCGAAGGTCCAAGCCAGACACATGAGTTTCAGGAGTTTCTGTGTTAATATAACTTTGGGTGACGTCATGGTTTGGGACTGATCGTGGTGGATTTCACCCAACGGGAGCCGTGGATTTTAGGGGAACGCCGCTGGTCGGCTGTCACTGCGTGTGTTGGGGTTGCTCCTCTGGTCGGTTACTCAACTGAGACCACGTGTTGGGGGGTTGCTCAGCTGAGTTCTTTGTCTTCCTCAGCTAGCAACACGTGGCCTTAGCTGAGTTCCAGGTTTGGGTGTACCTGTAGGCCTTCTTTGTCTACAGTCTGTTGGTGAGGCACAACATCCCCCCTTTGATCCGAAGGCTGGGATGCCGGTCACGGCCTTTGGATCAACTTGGGGCTGAACAGTTCTGTTGTTGTTTGCAACCTGGTTTTCAAAGTCCGTGTGTTCCTGCGGTTCAGCAGGTTGTGGCAGTCCATATAGTTCTTAGAGTGCAGAGGGCTTTAGCATCTGGGCAGTTCTGAGGCTAACTCTGGGCAGAGTTCTCATTACATTAGCTACATTCTGATGTCAAGACATGATAACAATCAAGATTTTCACATTCTTTGTTGCTTTGAGATTATTGCAGCTGTTCACTAGAGGAACGGAAAGAAAAAGAGGAAGTAAAAAGAAAAGGAAGGTGAAAGGTTGTTAGGTGGCTTACTCCTGGGGAGGATTGGAGTGAGCCTGTGGGGTGGACGCAGACTGGTGTGCAAATTGCGGTGGGACGAGATGGAGGACGTCCAGTCTGGTCTGTAGGGTGTGTATGTGCCGGTACATGGTATGTGCAATAATTGCTGTGATGACTCAACCGCTAAGGAGGAGCCCAAGGGCGGCCAAACTAATAGGGTGCTTTCCAGCATCAGCTCAGGACCACAGGACCTGGTTGACTGTGTCCAGCTGGACACCAAGTCTGACGAGTAGGTCAGCCCCTATGAAGAATGGGGTTTGGAAGTGAGGAACCATTCTCCCAGAGAGGGCACACACTCTGATTGCTTTGACTGGGGTCTGCGGTGTCTGTGTGGAGAGCAGTCAGTGGCTTTGCCACACAAGGGGAGGAGGGTCAAGCTGGCCAGAGTCATTGTACAGATCCTGGCTGATGGCAGATTTCTTCAATCATAGTGCCAGAAGTGCATTTGGGGCTAAGGTGCCGTTGAGGTACACACCTCCGAAGACCCGGGATTGTACAAGGCTGTGCTTGTGTTCTTCAATGGACAGAGAGATGACCCATGGCTCTGCGGCGACTCGTGGTTGCCAGCCAGCGGCAACTTAGGGCTCGCAGGCGGCATTAGGAGGTTAGAGCCAGGCTTGGGGGGCCTGAGCTACGGTAGGGTTTCCCTGTATTCCCGGATGGTGGCAACCCGCCTCCAGGCCAAGCGGCTTGGGAGCATCAACTTGAGCCCGGATGTGTGTGCAGTGGCAGTCGATGAGCAGAGCTCGCCGGTCCAGCAGGTCCTGACCGATAAGGGGTGGCTCTGTGTCAAGTATGCAGTTGTGAAGAGGTTGAATGAGGGTGGATTGTGAGGTCAACCCAGCCACGTCTGGTGATGGGTGACCTGTTCTGTGTGTAGCAGGTGATGCTCACATTGCAGGGCTTGATCTGCAGGGGCTTACTCAGGGTGAGCATTGCCCTGTCAACTTCTGCGGAATCATGTGAATTTATTGGTCTGGTTTTGGAACTGGAGTCAAACAACGCAGGGGTGCTTGTGCACCCCCCTATCACCGCTGTGGTGTAGCTACGCTGGGCGTAGCCCTTCTGGACCAAATCACTCAAGGAGGACAGGAAAGGAGGGTGCGGGGATGGTTTGTATGACGGCCTCGGGGAATTCCCTAGGTTCTCCTGGCTCTGTACCCTGACCTACAAAGTAAACCTTGGCAGTAGAGGGTACAGGTGCCTGGCCTAGTCCTGCTGAGGGGGGGCCAGCGTCAGGTCTCGTTGGGTAGTCCGGCGGGCCTGACGGAGCATGTCAAGCTGCTTCACACCTCCATTATACACCTCCGGATCAAGCTCTCCATTTCCGGTTGCATGTCCCTCCCTCTGGGGATGTTCCCACGCCACTTTCCTCCTTAGTTCCTTTGTCTGGGGTTCCGTTCAAACTGGCCCTTTCTTTTTGACAGAAAGGTGTCCAGTTGCTGCTGCCTTGCCTGTTTCTAGGGGTGGGTATAGTGGCTACCCCCCTGGTTTTGTCGCCCTTGCTGAAGAGGTGGTCGGCGCTTTGGGGCTCTTGTTCTGACATCCATTCTAGCACGAGGAACCTTGTTGAGGAGGAGAAGGAGAATTAAATTCCAAAAACTCCACTAAACATCTGGTCTGTGTCGTCATCAACAAACTGTTAATTCGCAGCCTAAATGAGCTGATTGGACAATCAGCTCAAACTACTGAAGCATTTTAGAAACAGTTCACGCTTGAAAAGCTCCACTCACAAACCACAGAACCTGCCATGGTTTTCTGTTGTGGTTCTGCAATGTCCTGTGGATTTAGTAAGGCCCTGAAACAGCAGGCGGTTTAAGGTGTGTTTACCTGTAAAAGCTGTAACAGGTGGGAAGTCATCACCAGATAATTCATTTAAACTGATCAGAGCCATTTGTGCCTTTTGTAAAAAAACATCCTGTTCCCATTTTGTTTTTTTTTTTCAGCCAGAAGGAAAAAGATGTGTTTGATTTCTGTCTTTACAGCTGCTATTAGTATATTGTCTGTGTAACAGGTAATAACAGGAATCCAGTTCAGAACTTACAGGGACAAACGCCACATGTTCAGATTGTTAGAACAGTTGGATCGTGAGGATGCAATATACTCTGCAGCCTGCAGGGGCCGCAATCTATCTGTCAGTCTGTCAGGGCAGTGTTTCCTGCATGAATCTCGTCCAATCAGATTGTTTCGCACTTTGATCCACAGACACCAGCAGAGACTCAAACTGACTACAGATCTAGATCCTTCAAAATAAAGGGCCTAAAAACACACAAACACACACACAAACACACAAACACACATTTGTGCAACAGACTATTAAAATGATAAATTACCACACACAAGCACTCTGTCTGCTTCCTGGTCGCTGTTGCCATGGCAACATGCTGGCTGCTGCTGATTTGCCTCCAGGAAATAAAGGGTAGGAGGTGCGTGTATGTGTTTGGTGTTGTCTGTCATTCTTTGTGAGGACCAGGTTGAGTTTTAGACCTTCTCAGTGAGGACATTTTGTCTGGTATTCATTTAAGGATTCAGACTGGTTTTAAGGTCCAGCTTAGAACCAGGTTCAGGCTCAGTTCAGGGTGGGGGTGGGGGGGGGCAGCATGTAGCCATGACAGTTAAAGTTCAGCTTTCAGGGGGAGGGGATTTTATCATAACAATGAGGGTCCTCACAAGTATAGAGGTAAAAAGGGTGTCTATGTGTGGTGATGGCCACCAGGGGGTTATTTAAGTATTTTTAAATGACTCATTTGCAGCTGAAGCTGTGGTTAATTTGTAGATTTACAATCTTTATGATTTGAATTTTGATGAGCATTTTTACAAACAAACAACTCACAATCACATGTGAACAATCCCACATATTAGGACATGTTTGGGTTTGATGTGTTGAATGTGCAATGTTACAATAAAATACGACTTTCACATGTAATATCCCATATTAAAGCACATTTCACATGTGATGAGGTCATGTGTGGTTTTGGACATTTCATATTAATTTCACATGTTCATTTCTGTAGGTGTGTGTAGATAAATAAGGGCATCACTAATAGTTATCTGCTGTGTGTTAAATTCCTGGTTCACTGGTTCCTGGTTCACTATAATCCATCACTTTATTTTTCATTGACTTCAGAGATGAGATCAGTTCCGTGTTTGAAGAAAAGTCACTTCTTCAAATACTTTTGCATTTAAGCAGAAGAACTGGAAACTGCAATGATTCAGATCTACAGTGATTATCCAGAGGAAACCATGTTTTGACTTCAGCTGCAAATAAAAACGTAATGTGAAATATTCTTTTACCTAACATCCTTCCTCAACAGCACTAATGAATATTAACATAAATACAACATACATTATGAAAATAACAATATAATGATAGAATTTTATAATAAACTCCCTCCAGAAGATGAATTGCAATAAAAATTTGCGGGAAAACAAAGCAAGAGAGTGGGCGAGTGATAACTGTGTGTGCTGGAGCTCCTATCTAGGCATCAGCCATTGACACTGTTGCCATGGAAACTGAATAAGGAGCCTGAATGTGTAGTACACACGTGCGTGTGTGTGTGTGTGTATGAATCCAGCGATCTGACAAATTGAGGACTGTGACAAACAGTAAAATCAAAAGGCAGCTGATCTGAGCTTACTTACACCTGGTGCCTCACCAGGTGAGTACACTTCATCCACCTGAACAAGACAGAGGTCTCCACCAGCTCCCCTTTAAAGGGATAATAAATCCAACAAAACTCCAGAATTTACAGAATCATCCAGTAAAACACTCAAGTCAGAGTAGCTGGACACATGGTCTAAGGTCTCCTCCCTGGACCCCCTCAGCTCCTGCTCACCCCCCAGGTCCTGGCTGATCTCCTTCTTGATGAGATCTGGAGCTCCTTGTCCTCTGCAGTCCTGCTTCTCCCTCCAGGTCCAAAGTGCGGTCGAGTTGCCCTGAAGTGTTCAGGGCGTCTGCATGCCGAGAGGAAAGTTTTTGTAGGAGGCTGTAGAGGACCCAAAGGTCCAGCAAGATGAATGTGGAGATTTGTTTTGTTTTCAGGGAATGCCGGGTAAAAAAAAATAACATCCAATAGCCTCTGAAGAGCTGGATCCGGATCAGTGACAACTTTCTTCAGAGAAACGACAGCAAACATCTAGATGCTGATCCATCAAACCGAACCATAAAGGTCTGTTAAGAGCTGAGGCTTTCTCCGGAGGATTTTTATGTAAGTGTCCTCTGGAAACTGAGGGGTAATCTCCCACGTTCCAGTTGCCTCCAAACATCTCACAAGTCTTTAAGCTGTCAACACTAATTGGTCAGTTTAACCAGATGCCCTGCGGGACCAAAAACTCCAGGAGGCTTTGACTATAAAAAAAACGTCATTAACGGAAGGATCGGAGCGAAAAAGCTGCCAAACGGTGAGAGAAAACTGAGATCGACTGTTACTGTTCTTGGTCAGTGGAAAAGAAATGACAGCAAATATTTTATTCCATCAACTCAGTTATTTTTCAATGGAAACACTGAAGTAAGAGATGAGAACATTTTTTTGATCTTGCACACGAGACAAGAACATGTTTGCAGGAGATAATAACTCTGATGCATACGATTTTTTTTCACAAAATACTGACTTGTACCTAAGAAATATTAACTTGTAAAAAAAAATGACAATAAATAATGGTTTTAGTGTTAAATTTTGAAGAAAGCATCATACATTATACAAAGAAAGGATAACACCAAACTGTTCACCAGAAAAAACATAGATGTAGTTCCCACTATACTGAGGGATATCCATTTTGGGCAAAAAGGAAAAAAGAAGATTGAGCTGGAAAATGTAAAGGAACACGTTTGAAATAAGTTCTGTAAACACTGTGATCAAGAACAGGTTTTAATTTATAACTTTCATCCTGACAACCAGAGCATGCAGCATCCATTCCTCAATTCAAAACTTATTTACTATATTTAACTTGTGATAGCAGCAGTTTTTTCATTTTATGTTTCCAGTCACAATATATACAGAATCAAGATAAATGATGGTTCATATTTTTACATTCAAACAGAAACGTTGAGTCAGTCTTTTCAGTTTAATCTTCAGTTCTCAGGAATGAAAAAAATGATCTCAGAGATGATCAGGACCAAACTGTCAACACATGCAACAACACACAGACACATTAACAACAGGGACAGACTCAGTACTGGCTCATCAATATTTCATATTTACAGATACACTCTTTGATCTGGTTTCAGAGCCACAGACAGCAGCTAAATCAGACTCTGATCCAGCCGCTGTCAGGTGAGAACAATCACAGATTGTGCAGATAAACATTTAGAGAAAAAAATTCCCAATTGTTATTATTTAACTACAAAGCAAAAATAAAATTAAACATTGCAATATAACACTTTCACTTTTCACTTTTTAATTCTTAAAGTTATGACTTTATTCTCAAAAGATTATACCCTTTTACCCAAAATATTTTGAACTTTTTTAAACTTCCTATTTTTTCACAACAGTGGAGTTAGTACTTCATGGCATATTTCTGCTCAATAATTGGTATTGTTTCTTTTAAGTTTTAAAAAATCAAATTCTTATTGAAATATTTTCCTTAAAATTTCATGGTTGTTTTTCTACTAATGCTGACAAGGTTCTTGGAGAAATGACTAGAACACAAACAAGTACTAGAACCCCAGAGATCTAACTCGTACACACTAGACACTAACTAATCCATGAGTTCATAACTGGTAGGCATCACATACTAACTTGTTAATAATTTGCACCCACAAGGAGTAATGAGACAATGACTCAAAGGACTATCTGGTATTCGGGGGCACTGAAACAAATCAGGGAGTGTATCTTTAAATTCAGAATATCATTATCTACGTAAATATTTAATCTCATATTGGTCCATCCATAATAGATACACACATTCACACACAAAAACACTCTGAACAGACTCACAGCCTCAACCAATCAGAAAGCAGCAAACAAACAAGCCAACATGCTGAGAATCACTATAGCAACCGAACCATCACGACAGAAAGGCAACGACACACTCGTCCAGGTAATATACAATCGGTGCAAGACCTTCACATGGCTACCACACGGTTCCACCGCCATGACGCCCTTGAAGTCTGGATGCAGCTCCCCAACTGTCATAGTCGGGCTGAGAGCAGAGGAAACAACAGGAGGATCTCATCTCAGGAGCTTCAAGGCAGGTTGCAAATTCATTGCATGCTTGTGCTTCCAGAATGAATCTTTAAAATCGTGTCTTTGCTATTTGACTTCAGACTATTCACAGAATGAGTTGCCATGGAAACTCTCCAGCTTCCCGTTTGGAGGCTCAACACTGTGGACAGTAATCTCTCCTCTAAGGAGGTCAGATAAATTCTCTGCTGGACCAGCTGGTCAGACCATGCGGTTCTGTTCTAGTCGTCAGGTAGAGGAAGATATTTCAATATACACAGTTTTCGTAATTTCTGTGCTGTTTTCTACAGTCTATGTGCGTTTTTACAAAGGAAACAGCAATTACTGTCCATTATGCCCCATGTACGACTTCACACATTTGGGGAATAATAGAGAATGGAGGTCATTTACTGTAATGGAGGATGAGGATTTAAATTGCTGCAGTTGGCAGAGTTCAGTGGGCAAAGTCGCTGTCTATGGATTTCAACTCTGGAGAACTTTAAGACACAAATTTACATGAACAACCAACTGGAAACCATTTTGACAGACTGTTGAGGGACTGGAGCACTGTCCAGTTTTATGAAGCCATGCTCTTACAAAAAAGAAGCAACACAGAGTTTCCTCTTCACATTTTGTTATTATTAAATCCTTCCATATCCAGTGGTTGCTACTGCACGACCAGCAAGTCCAAGTGCTTGGACCACTACTTTTCACAATCTATAATGCATCCTTTAGGTCACATAATCATATGTCATGGACCAAGTTATTATTGCTTCTCCGAACATACACAACTGTATGTTCACACCAAACCTTCTCACTCCACTGTCACTCATCAGCTGCCCTCATGATTTTAAAACTGGGTGACATCCAACAAAACAGAAGCGATGGTTGTGGTGTTTAAGATCATACTCTAGAGAGTTGGTGATTTGGTTCCAGCTCCTTATGGCTGCTCCACCTGCCCCTCTACTAAGGTCCACAACCTGGACATGATCTTTGATTCCACTCTTAAAGGCTCTCACCAAATCACATTTGTCTACATCAGGAACATCTCCAGACTCCAGCCATCGCCTATCTTCATCCGTGCTTTTGTTACATCTCGTCTTGATTACTAGACAGAATCCTGATGAGACGGACTAATAAGACCATGAACAGACTCCAATATGTCCAAGACTCTGTTGCCATAGATCTCACATGACTCCCACCCTTCCGCATCACCCCCACCCTACAGAATCACCCCACCCAACAGCATCTCTGCTCCCTATAAAGTTCCATGACACGAGTCCATTTGTGATTTTTACACTCGTCTTTTTATCCCAGCCTCTTCATTAAACTATCTTTTTGCTTGTTTTCTGTGTTTTAAGTGTCCTTGAATTATGTAAAACAGTTAACTATGCCACTCCCTGGTGGGTACCATTGGACAAAAAAATCACAACTGATATAGCAGGAGTCTTAGAAACAGAGAAAAACAAAGAGACTCTGTTATGATTCTGTTTCTGAAAATAAAACATCTTTGATATGGAAGGAAAACTGTCCAGAGTGTTGAGCCACTGAGCATCAGCCCTGACCCTCCTGGATGGAAACTTTCATTTCTTGCAGCTCCTTCCTTCCGTCAGATTTAGCCCAAGAAATGCATAGCAAGGTGGTCCTCACCACTGTCCAGGTACTGTGCTGTTAGTGACCAGTTTTAAAATAAGGCTTTTGTTTTGAAATGCTAAGAGACTAATCTTTGAACCTCCGTCCCTGCAAACTCTTATAATAGTTCTCCTGTTCAGTCTGGTTACGAATCTCACGGTCCAGTAGAACTAGTGCTGTCTTGCGTCTCATGGCCATCTCCCTGCGCTTAGCGTCCACTGTCATCTCCCCCTGGGGCTGAGGTGGGGGTGGAGCCGGGTCAGGGTTAATGGTGGCGCATGGGGAGGCAGATCGGTGTGGCCGGAAGCTGCTGCCGCGGGCGGCCGAGTCTCCTCGGTTCAGGCTGTTGAGATCGTAGTTGTCTCGTGGGTCACCCCCATTGGACGCCCCCGCCCATTCCCACGGACTACTATTACCTGCGAGCGACGGGGCCTGAGGAGGGGGCAGGGTTTGGACAACAGGATGGTGTGGTGCGTGGGCGTCCACTGTGATGATACCTGACCCTTCCCGCTGCTGCTCGGAGGGGGCGTGGTAGTGCGGAGAGTCGGCTGTGGAGGAGGTGCCGGAGCAGGTGGAGGTGGTCTCAGAGGACTTTTCCCCAGAGGAGGATGAGGGGAGGAGACCCTGCTGCTTTGACATGGCGATGACCTGCATGAGCCGTGGCTGGTTCGCTGTACTGCGGGCCGGCCCCTCCCCGCTTGTCTTGTCCCTGATGGCGAGCCACTTGGCCCGGGTCAGGGCGCTTTTTGGGGACACTGGTGGGGGTCCTGCTTCAGGGATCTGTGGTGGTCGGGGAGTTGCCACAGCTTTTGCACCCCCTGGAGGTGGAGTACAGTTGTGACTGGAGGCTACCCTCCCAGAGTGCAACGTGGGCTGGTAGATAGGGACCTGGGATCCCCCATCATCGGTCCCCATGGAGCCTACTTCAGAGCCGTCTTCGCTGGCTTCGCACTCCGCCTCGTCCCGGACGCTCAAGCCTCTCATCTCCATCGACTTTTGCTTCCACTCTGACACCAGCTGCTGCGACCGCATTGGATCCATGGGAACCTGCACGGCCTTCAGGCGCCGCTGGACAGGCTGGACAGGCTGAACAGGCTGGACAGGTTGAACTGACTGAGCTGGATCCTCTGGTTCCTCATTGGCCCCCAGCACCCCGTTAACATTCATGCTAGCCCTCGGCAACGTGTTACTGAAGGTCAGCATGGTCTCCTTCCCCATGGGGCTGCGAGGGGCCAGCAGCTCCACATCCACACTGGCCCTCTTCAGGCTTCCCATGGAGGCCTTCTCCCTCTGCAGTGGACCTAGGCCCTCCAGCCGGTCCATGGGGGCTGGAGCCGCCGCTATCTCATCATTGCTCTCTGAGGCAGAGGCAGGGCCCTTGTTGTAGACGGACTCGTGTCCTCGCTCCGTCAACGCCTTAAGAGGATCTTCTTTTGGAGGTGGGGGAGGCAGGGCCAAAGTGATGTCATCAGAGGATTTAAAGTTGGCAACAGCGTGAAATGCCTAATGGAGGGAAACAAAAAACATGTCAGTACTTGACTGTTTGAGGGAGGAAGGATAATGTCTCTCTGTAATTTACTGGTGGAAATTAACTGAGCATATTTATTCAAGTACTGAACAATTCTGAGGTACTTTTAGTATTTCAGTTTGCCACTAGTTTATACTTCAACTCTTCCACATCTTTGAGAAAAGTATTGTACTTTTTACTGCGCTGCATCTTACAGCTGAAGTTCCACTCTACTTTTTACATAATGCACACACACTGCAAAAATCTTTTTCTAAGTCCAAAAAGTCTTATTTTACAAAGTCTTAAAAGTGAAATAATCCACCACTGCAGTGAATTAATTTACCATGTCTAGTTTCAAATTTTTTTAGAATAATACTTGATCCTGAAACTTTGTTGCTGTTAATATTTTTGCACTTCTGCTTAAAGAAACCTCCAAATGCAGGACTTTTACTTGTAATGGAGTATTTCCACAGTGTGGTTCTGACACGTTTACTTCGGACATGAATTCTCCTTTGAGACTATTCATGCTCTCAGCTGCTTCCGGACTGCAAGAGGACAATGTAACCCAGATGCTGATGTGAGACAAAACTGAAAAGAAACAGGAAAACTATTACTAATTCACAGCAAAACACTAAAATACTGTTTCACCTTATCTGGTACTTTGTTCTTTTCATGTCAAAATCCCATCATTTGATGCCTGTTTTCCTTTCATATATTGATGGTTTTATCGAAACAGATGGATTCATTGACGGGGACGCCAGAGCAGAGAGAAACTCAGTCTATGAAATGATATGACAATGATTAATGTGTAATGGTTTGTGTATTAATGTCAGTTGCTGAGATCATTAACAACAGTTTATCACAAGTTTAAAATATTTTACAAACAGCATACTTAAACAACAACCCTAACAGGCAACAACACTGAAGTCAAACAAAACGGCAAAGAGATGAAGAGGGAGTGAGCTGGTGCCTGGATGTGGGTGAAAGAGATGTGACCTCTGACCTGATCGTCATAGTAGCAGTGAGGGTTCGGCCATGTCGTGCAGGAAAGTCGGCGGACTCCACTCTGCACTTCACTGATAAACCAGACAACTAGAGTCACGGTGGGCTTCGGGATGTAAACATTTTTGTTCCATGTCTTCACTTTGGTCCATATTCACCTGCTCCGTCTCTCCACCTGCTGCAAGTTACTTCTGAAGGAGCAGAAAAATGGACTAATACGAACCAGTCCTCCATCCTAGATGACCACATATGGTAGGTCACTTGCTCCTGCCTTCAGATACAACCTACCTGAAACAGTGGCCCTATGTGGGCAGCACACTGCTCCGTCATTGTCACGATTACAATAATAAACGGTGATGTGGTAAGAGTTGTAGAATGTCCAAAAGAAACAAGATAGTTTCATATAGGAAACACACACAGATCTCCTGTCCCAAGGTCCATCCACCACTAACACCTCCTATTGTACACATTGTTGCTCTTTATACAATGTCATCCAACTTCATTCTCCTCCTGTCGTAATCACTATGGCCACTAGAGGTTGCCCAACAATAAAACGTAACATGGGTCGTAAAGAGCCGCTGCCCAGACGACAGTATCACTGATACATACTGTTTGATAATAATGGGATAAACAACAAAGAAAAGCCAACATCTCATTTAGAAAGGAGAAAAAACATTATGAGTTTGAACTTTGTTATCAACTGATGGCTATTCATGCCTGAGCGTAGGTGGCGCTGCAGCCACCTCAGCACCTCCATGGTGGTAAAATTAAAAATGTGACCTCTATAATCATCTGTCAGTCACTGATGTTTCCATTAGTTCAGAGTGAGATGACAGATTTATCTTCTGTTAGAGTTTTACCTGTTTTAACTGTTTTAACTGAATATAAGAGAGTTTCACTCTGTATCTGCAGCTGCTAATTTGATTAATTGTTTTTATGATAGTGTTTTGTGACCGTGGTGAATTTCACTATTTAAGTAACATTGTGTTGTCTACTTTCATTTTAAAGTTTTGTATCGGACATTCAGTGTCCAGTTTTCACTGGACACCTGACAAACGTTCAGTCTTAATGCAGCGGAGATGTGGGCCAATACTTCTAATGAGTTAAAACATGTTGATTACCAAAAGATCAGACTCCTCCAGTGACTCAGTTGCTGTTTTCCTCTCCATCACTCTCCTATTTCATACGGATGTAGTTGTCACAACAACAGAGGCACAGAGAGATAGCCATGACGACAGCCGGACCATTTGATCAGCAGCAGAGACTCTGAATTGCACGGTCAGACGAGACACAGTCTGAACAGCTGAGTACAGCCAGTGTTTCTTAAAGAGCTAAGTTTCCACCGAAACCAGAGAGAAGCACATCTGACTTTTTCCCTTCATCAGTGAGGACATGATTCAAGTGTGGAACGGTGACATGATTGACAGTGGGTGTATGTATAATTATCAGAAACCTCACAGCTCCAGAACTCACCAGGTAGGCAGCAATGAAGGTGCCGATGAGGAAGCCCACGTAGACATCGATGGGATGGCTGCGATGCTGAGTGATCTGAGTCAGACCTGTCAATGCTGCCGCAATGGCGAAGGCAAAAACCAACACAGGTTTCAGAAGCTTGGTGCTGTCTGAGATGGTTGAGTTAAAATACATCTGAAAGACAACAGATGAGAGAAGGTCGGGCAGAAGATACTCAGTGCTCACTGCTCATAGACATGGAAATGTTGACGTAAAATAAGATTAAACAGTACAAACACATCACATAAACATGATTCAACACTTACGAACGGCACATGTGGTACATTTATTAAAAATGATTCATATTAAAAGTTCCCCTCAAATGTCATTGTCTTCGTTTTTTAGGTCTGCAGCACCTAGCAGCATTAAAGAAAAAAAAATTTTAACAGATGACTCTGACTTTTAATTATTGTTCATCTTATCGATGATATTGACGGTGTTGTACCCACTGGTAACAGCAGTGCTCCAGATGGTGATGTTTATCAGGTTCCTTGTTTTTTCCAGTTGTTTCTTACTGACACATTGTTGTGACATTGGCAGAGATGATCAGCAAGTGAAATTGACTGACTGGCGTGATCACATCCACCAAATGACTATAGATATTTGGCTCCTGAGATTCACAGAGACTGAGCAGAGTTTATAACAAGGCCTGTGTATCTTTTGCTCATTTGATTTTCCCTTCAGAAATGGGTATTAGAAACGGGTTTTCATTTTCTATTTCTTATAAGAAAAAATAATATCAGTAAAAGGGGACAAACATGAGACAGGAGTTCTACCGAGTTCTGCCAGCTGAAAACTGTGTGCCCATTGCAGGAACAAGCATAGCTAATTTTGATATTTTAAAACGAAAATCAAATAACCATTTGTCTTGTCTTGTCTTGTCTTGTTATTTTTAATATCTTTTTCTGAAAGCGAGATGGAATGACCAAAAGATACATGGACTCAGGGGTTAAGTTGGCTGCGACAAGCAGCGAGGGAGCTGCCATCAGGCCCCTGGGGAAACAGTCCGGCAGGCCCCAGCATCAGTCGGCTGGTGGGCCGTTGAAAACTCCCTGATGTTTTACCAGTCCTCTCTATGAACCTGAGATTCGGGGTATGAATGAAAGCGAACTTGGTGCCTGTTCTGGGACTGGGCTCCCTGGCCAATCACAGCAGAGTTAATTAGTTTGCATTAAGACGGCAGCGGATCTCTGGGTCTGCCTTCCTGCCCCGGACCCAACGGAAACCCTGAACTGACCAGAACAACAGTTGTACTCACAGAAACATAAACAGCAGCGAAGGCAGACAGAGTCGCATGCTGGGAGGGAAACGTCTTCCTGTCAGGACAGAAGAAAGACAGGCAGTCAGAGACAGACAGGTGGTGAGACAGACAGGCAGGAAGACAGACAGGCAGGAAGACAGTCAAAGAGGTAGACAGACAGTCAGAGAGACAGAGAGACAGTAAGATAGATTGTCCGGGGCCGACCTGGCAGCCATGATGGCGTGTTGGTCGTGTCCGGAGCAGATGTCTTTAGTGATGTATGGATTTTTGTCACACGACACTCCCACCTGAGTGTAGTTTGGTTTACAGACGGTGAGGAAAAATGGGGCGTGGTAACCTGTCGACAGCTGGATGATGTCAGTGACCAGAGCCGTCGCACACAGACCGAACACGTGCACACCTGGAGAGGGACATGGTTAAACAGAAATGTCAGCGCCTGGAGATGCCGCGGCCGGCGTAGGCGTAGCTTGCGGTGCTGTACCGGTCCCGTACCCACAAAGCGGACCGTCCTCCTCAGGAAGGAGTTGAAGTTGCAGCCTCCGGCGTTGATGCTTCCCTCGGCCCTGCGGAGCTTCAGTCTGGACTGCAGGCAGTAGATCAGACCTTCGACCAGCATGATCTGATACAAAAAACAAACGCACGCTCAGGATCGGCATCAGACCCGTAATCCCCGAGATGCCACCCCCTTAGTGGTTGAGAACGACGGCGTGTTACCGAGGCGGCGGGTCCGGCGAAGGCAAGGCTGAGCAGCATCAGCAGGGGGATCAGCTCGTCGCCTCCGTCCACATACGGCATGCTGAGCTCCCGGTCGTGGCAGCGGAAACCCACCTGGGCCGGCTGCACCACGTCTGTCAGCTCCAGGAAGTACAGGGACACCATGGAGGAGGCCACGATGGGCAGCTGGACGCACACACACACACACACATACGGACACAAAATCACAGACACACAAAAACACATGCAGACAACATGCAAACACACAAAACACCGACGCGCACACACACACACACACACACACACATACACGCGGACACACAAACAAACAGAAGTTAGAAGCCTTAAATACTAATGCGTCCAATCAGATGCTATAACTTCATCACACCTGTCCACCTGTCGGCATCAGACCTCTCACCTGACAGGACAGTTGGTTTTAGTCTCTTCGAAACTGGCATTTACAGATAAAATCCTCAGTCACTGGTGTGTCAGAAACAGAGGAGGCCAGCAGATGGAGGTCTGCGCTGAAAATAGCTTCCTCCTCAGTCTGCTGCCAACAGCAGACCTGTTAACAGACACTCCCACACGCATGTTCCACATGTTCCACATATTCAAACGTCTTCACACTGTCAGGTAATCTGAGTTCCACTGCTCCTCTGACACACAAACCTTAATAAAACCTCAGACAATGCTCGGCGTCCCCTGTGTGTCCAACTCAGTGTGTTCAAAGTGTACTAACACACCTAGGTGTGTTAGTACACTTTAATATAAACTCAGTACTTTATGTTCCTACAGTCGGAAGGATCTTAATTCTTTGTCATATGAAAATGGCTCATTGTTCCTTCCGCCGTCAAACTGCATCCTGTCATATTCCATCAATTTTCCTTCAATAATGTGGTAAATACTACAGTTTAAAGTTGGTGTAAAGAAAATTAAACTTGCAGTTTTTTTCAAGGGAAAGCAATCTTTCATTTGAACCTTTTTCAGTCAGGGATTGTTGAATGTATCATATCAAATAATTTATCCTTTAATTAATCTAATCTTGTGTTATAGTGTGTGTTACGGTGCGTGTTAAAGTGTGTGTTACAGTGTGTGTTATGTTGTGTGTTATAGTGTCTGTTACAGGGTGTGTTATGGTGAGTGTTAAAGTGTGTGTTACGGTGTGTGTGGTACAGTGTGTATTATGCTTTGTGTTACAGTATGTGTTACGATGTGTTACAGTGTGTGTGGTAAAGTGTGTGTTACGGTGTGTGTTAAAGTGTGTGTTACAGCGTGTGTTGTAGTGTGTGTTATAGTGTGTGTTCCAGTGTCTGGTAAAGTGTGTGTTACAGTGTGCCACGGTGTGTTACGGTGTGTGTTGTGTGTGGTACAGTGTGTCATGGTGTGTGGTACGGTGTGTTGTGTGTGTGTTTCAGTGTGTAGTAAAGTTTGTGTTACGTTCTGTGTGGTAAAGTGTGTGGTAAAGTGTGTGTTACGGTGTGTGTGTTACAGTGTGTGGTAAAGTGTGTGTTACGGTTTGTGTGGTACAGCGTGTGTTATGATGTGTGTTATGGTGTGTGTTACAGTGTGTGGTAAAGTCTGCATTACAGTGTGGTACAGCGTGTGGATACAGTGTGTGTTACGGTGTGTGTTACAGTGTGTGTTGTGTGTGTTACAGTGTCTTGCAGTGTGTGTTGCAGTGTGGGGTACAGTGTGTCACGGTGTGCGTCACAGTGCGTGGTAAAGTGTGTGTTATGGTGTCTGTGTTACAGTGTGTGTTAAAGTGTGTGGTAAAGTCAGTGTTACGGTGTGTGTGTTACAGTGTGTGGTAAAGTGTGTGTTCGGTTTGTGTGGTACAGCGTGTGTTATGATGTGTGTTACGGTGTGTGTTGCAGTGTGTAGTAAAGTCTGCATTACAGTGTGGTACAGTGTGTGGATACAGTGTGTGGTAAAGTGTGTGTTACGGTGTGTGTTACAGTGTGTGTTGTGTGTGTTACAGTGTCTTGCAGTGTGTGTTGCAGTGTGTGGTACAGTGTGTCACGGTGTGCATCACAGTGTGTGGCAAAGTGTGTATTATGGTGTGTGTTACAGTGTGTGTTACTGTGTCACGGTGTGTGTTACAGTGTGTGTTATAATGTGTGTTACGGTGTATGTTGCAGTGTGTGGTAAAGTCTGTGTTACAGTGTGTGGTACAGTGAGTGTTACGGTGTGAGTTACAGTTTGTGTTATGCTGTGTGTTACAGTGTTTGTGTGTGTGATTCAGTGTGTTTTTTGGTGTGTGTTACATTTTGTGTGGTAAAGTGTGTATTACGATGTGTGTTACAGTGTGTGTTGTGGTGTGTCATGGTGTGTGTTACAGTGTCTGGTAAAGTGTGTGGCAAAGTGTGTGTTACTGTGTGTGTTAAAGTGTGTATTAAAGTGTGTGGTAAAGTGTCTGTTACGGTATGTGTTACAGTGTGTGGTAAAGCGTGTGGTACGGTGAGCGTTACAGTGTCTGTCAAAGTGTGTGTTACGGTTCGTGTTACAGTGTGTGGTAAAGTGTGTGTTACGGCGTTTGTAGTACAGTGTGTGTTAGGCTGTGTGTTACAGTCTGTGTTACAGTGTGGTTTGGTATGTGTGATACAGTGTGTGTTATGGTGTGTGTTAAAGTGTGCATTACAGTGTGTGTCATGGTGTGTGTTACAGTATTTGTAGATGTGTATTACAGTGTTTGTGGGTGCGTGTGTTACTGTGTGGTTTGGTATGTGTGATACAGTGTGTGTTATGGTGTGTGTTACGGTGTGTGTTACGGTGTGTGTTACACTGTGTGTTGGTGTGTGTGGTACAGCGTGCGTTACCCTGTGTGTTACAGTGTGTGTTGTACAGTGTGTTATAATGTGTGTTACAGTGTGTATTACAGTGTTTGTTGGTGTGTAAGATAATGTGTGTGTTACAGTGTGTGTTGTTGTGTGTGGTACAGTGTGTGTTACAGTGTGTGTGGTAGTGTTTGTTATGCCGTGTGTTATGGTGTGTGTTGGTGGGTTGTTGTCTGTTCGGGCTGCAGCTTCTTCTCACCTCCACAAAGTAGAAGCACGGCAGCAGAGTCAGACTGTCCTTCGGAGGTTTCTTCTTCATCTTCTCTGAATTCATCATCATGATCAGCCTGCAACACATTCACATTCACATTCACATTCAGACTTACAGCTGTTTCCAGACTCTGATTCCAGACCATCACCCATGTTTGGATGGAAAAAACAGAACATCAGTAGGATCCAGAAAACAACGTGAGAACCTTAAACCTCCTGTTGGTCCAAGACCACATGTGGTGGTGAAACCTGTGGTCCAAGTCCACCAACGGCCAAGTCCAGCACCTTCTACTGGTTTCTAGTACACGCAGGCACCCAAAATGCACACACACACATACAGCAAACACACCCAAAACACAAACACATTTGAACCTCTCTCTTTGTGAGGATAGGCAATGACGTAATGCATTCCCAAGCCACTAAACCTGACCTAAACCTGGTTCTACCATGAGCCCTAAAACCAGGTCTGACCCCTAAAACATAACACATACACAAGCACACACACACACACAAACACACACTACCCACCACACTCAGAGGAAGGAAGGGGTTAATGAGGTCCTGACAGAAACCTTCATCATCTTCCTCATCGTCTTCATCACGTTGTCCTTATTCACCTGCTACTGTCAATTAAGATCTGTCCAATCAGAACCCGGAGATGATAAACGTACTGATGGTAACGTTTTAACGGACAGAACGAGACCAGCATACACACGCGCGCGCGCGCGCGCGCGCTCACTGCTGCTGGAGCCTTAAGACCGCAGCCATCATCTGACACACGCACACTGCAGCCCGGCTGAGAATGGACCCGATACACCGGGAAGGTACCGGCAATGTCCCTTGTTTGATTGTCTAATGGAACTGATTTAGCTCCGCTTGATCTGTTGCAATAAATGAGTCAGGGGATGCAGCTATGGAGAGAGAGAAAGAGAGAGAGAGAGAGAGAGAGAGAGAGAGCGCACCCACACACACATATACACACGTAAACACACGCAAACACACACACCGCACATTCGAATGAGAGTGTAAGCCAGTGTGTCTCACCTCAGACCATCGATCCGCTTTGATTCCCGTCACGTTTCCCGCTCCAGCTGCTGAACCGGACCCACCGGCCTGGTTTCAGTCCCCGTTCCGGCTCCGTTTCTCCCTGAAAAGATGCAAATCTGAGTCCCACGACCGTTTTCTGTTTCCTGCTGGAGGTCTGCTGCTGCACGGAGTGCGTTACTGTGTGTGTGTGTGTGTGAGTGAGTATGTGAGAGAGAGTGTGAGGCTGAGAGAAAGAGAGAGAGAGAGAGAGAGAGCGCGCGAGGGAGAGGGACCATGGTAAAACGTGGAGGTGTTTAAATCTCGTTCCTGTGAGTGTGGATCGGGTGTATGGCAGGTGATTAGTGCGTCCTCTTTCCTTTTATATTTTTAAATTATAATTTATAAGATGGGCAAAGAACGTTTCTGCTTCTGCATTTAAAAAGAAAAAACAGAGGCTTGTTGTTGAAGAGGTGAATCAGACGACTCCCCTTCTGTGAAACATGCAGGTCTCATCCATCCAAACGTGGCACTGGATGGAAAGAGAAGCTAGTCAAGATTTAGTTAAAGGAAGGAAACGGTGAAGCAGTATTCAGGTCACCGCTACCAACAACCAAGCACCATCAATTTTCTTATTGTAGGTAACATTAACGCCAACGCTAGACTTAAAAGCGCCTGTTAGCCTAACCACAGTGTGAGCAGGTTGGCAGTAAACGCTACCTAGCTAACGTTAATGTAATCTCTCATAGCCAGACCTCTTAGTTTTGGCTTTGGCACCCCCAGAGAAATGTTAAGGCTGAATCTGGGGATGATTTGAAGAATGCTAATGTTTTCAGCTGCAGTAATTTCCAAAAGTGCATCGATAAAGAAGGAATTTTACTCATACATTACTTATATGCATTTTAATCTGGGTCCACTTTAAATTAAAATTTCATCAGATAACAAGTTGAAATGTGTTTTCAATGCACATTCATGTGCAATAAGTTGTTTTGTCAGTGATAAAACTCAGTAAGTAAACTGTTGCGCTTGATCCCATTTAATAGTCGACCATAGATCTTTGCATTGGCTCCCATTGGGCCCGGGCTGGGGTCATCTGTACACTTTGACAAAACAAAAATAACAACACAAGGTAGTTGAGCAAATTTAAAAAAAAAAATACAGTAAAATTAATTGTAGCATTATCCATAATAATGGTAATATACCAGAAGTGCATGTAAACCACTGTGTTTTAATTCTACCTCAAAATGTTAAAATAATGTACTTCAGCCTTTACTACCAACAGCTCTGAACTTTACCGTCTAATCTCTGACCAATGTTAAGTTCTAGAGTCTTTTCATGAAAATATTCACTGCAAACAGAAATATAGATTGTGTTTTTTTAAAACCTTAAAACATTGAGCAGATGACGAAACAGCAGCATTTTGTTTGTAACTAAACAAGAAGAACATACAACATAACATTTGGTTTGTTGACAGTTTTATTATTACAAAATGAGATATATTTACAGTTAGAATCAATGAGGCAGACACTGCAGCGCTGAGATAACTCAACATCTGCTTCAGTTTACCAATGAGTCAATGTATGAAAAAAAAAAAAAACATTCTTTTGCAGTCTTGAATCTGCATCACTTCATATCAGTTCAAACCAGTTCACCTCTATTGATAATGTTTGACATGAAGTGGATTTGATGGAACAGAAATATTCTGACTATTCAGAATATTCTGACTTGATTTCCACCTGGTGTTCACCTGGTCACCTTTTTGATCAGGTGTGTTTCATTGCGTTCAGCTGTTTCAGGTTCAGATGAGTGGTGTTGGGGGGATCCTCCTCCACAGACCTCCACACAGACAGTTCTTGATCCAGCGCTGCTCCCACTGCTTCATGGCATTTGTCTTGTTTGGAGAACGAAGCATTGTCACACAGCCACACCTGAACACACACACAAACACACACACACACACACACACACACACACACACACACACACACACACACACACACATTAGACTGAAAGTGGAAGCCAGTGTGTCTCACCTCAGACCACAAAGAAAGATGAACAACAGATGATTTAAACAATAAAATCCTACAACAAAGCTCATTTTGAAGAGAAAACCTGAAGATCAAGACATCATGTCACTCATGGCTCTGAGCACCATGCTCTATCTGATGATGTTCCTCAAGGCTCCACTCTGGGACCACTGCTTTTTATTCTCTATCTGCTTCCTCCATCCATCCATCCATCCATCCGGTTATCCAGATCTCCTTCTATCCAGCAACTCTTTCGAACTTCTTCTGGAGAACCCTGTGGCATTCCCAAACCACATGAACTACTGTATGTAGTCATTCCAGCATGTTCTGGTTTTACCCCGGGGCCTCCTGCCAGTTGGATGTGCCCATCAAACCTCCACTGGCAGATGCCCAGAAGGCATCCTGATCATATGCTTGAACCACCTTAACCGACTCCTTTCAACATGGAGAAGCAGCGACTCTACTCTGAACTCCCCAGGAGAGTCAGAGCTCCTTACCCTGTCTCTAAGTCATTTCCCAAAAGCTCATGACCAGAGGTGAGGGTCAGAACGTAGACTGACTGGTAAATTGAAAGCTCTACCTTCCAGCTCAGCTCCCTCTAAATTAAGTTGGTCTGGGGTAATACCTGCATTATTGCTGATGCTAGACCAATCCACCAGTCAATCTCACGTTTGACTTTATCCTCGCTCATGAGCAAGACCCAGAGATACTTGAACTCCTCCACCTGAGGCAGCAACTCAACCCCAACCCCCCAAAGAGACTATTCCACCCTTTTCCCGTAGAGAACCACAGCCTCAGACTTGGAGGCACTGATTCTCATCCCAGCTGCTTCACACTTGGCTCATAATCACAGACATGATTGGTGACAAGGGACAACCCTGGTGGAGGCCACCTTTATTCTGGTTATATAAGAACTGAACTGTTTGTGTAATGTCCCTGGGACTGCACACTCACTCAGCATCCCCAACAAGACCACAGAAGGAACCAATCATAAACCTTCTCAAAGTCCAAAGAACACATGTAGACCAGATGAGATAACTCCCACCATCCCCTCCGTTATCCTTGCAAGAGTAAAGAGTTGGTCCATTTTTCCAGGGCCGGGTCGGAATCTGAATCTTAGGTTCAACGATTAGTCGGAGCCTCCTTTGCAGCACCCTGCAAAAGCTTTCCTAAGGGCCTAACCAATGTGATACACTGACACTGGGAGCCCATTCTGCAGTCCCGGCAAACCCGGTCTACCATTCCACAGCCCAAAAATATCCAGAACCTTCAGTTTTGCTGCAGAAGAGCTTTTGGATTACACAAACAACCTTTGAAGGAGATAGAGGTGAGGCCTCCCCCGAGTCCATGAACTCTGCCTCCTCAGGGGACATTTTAGCTAGGGTCAGGAGTTCCTAAATGTGTCTGCTCCACCATCCAAGTATATTCCCAGTCCGAGTCAGCAGTTCTCCTCCCCAGCTGAGCACAGCCTGGACCAAGCCCTGCTTTCCCTTCCTGAGTTGTCTGATGGTTTGCCAGAACTTCTTCAAGGCCAATCTAAAGTCCCCCTCCATAGCCTCTTGGAACCCCTCCCACACCTGGGATATATGTCCATGACTGCCACAGCTGCAGCCCTTCTGGCCCCCAAGTCCCCAACTGCTGCTTCAGGGGACCCTCGGGCCAACAACACGTGTAAGGCCTCCTCCTTCAGCCTGACGTCTGAGACTCCAAACAGCAGCCTCTACAGTGGAAGCCCTGAACATGGCCCACTCAAATACCATGTCCAGACCTCCCCAGGCATGTTCTTTCAGAGGTGTGAACTCCTCTAACCCCTAAGTTTGTTTCCTTCCCCCTGGTTTTTGAGAATTTTATTGTCTTATTGAAAAAAAAACCAAAACCTGAGTGGAAATGCTGGAATTTGAAACACTTGGTTTATAAACTCTGACGTCCATGAAACATGAAGAGATGAAAGCATCAGATCTGTGTGAGGATGATGAGGAGATCAGAACCTTCTTCTCATTAACACATGAAACTAGCAGAAACATCAGATCTCCATCACATTCTCCGGATGGTTCTCCATCATCTGAGCTTTGACTGCCCTTTTAACTCGCCATGTCCTCTTCTTCTGTGATGGTTTAAGGGAAGCGACTGGAGAATCACCTCCACTTGCTGTTGCTAAGCAGCAGTGGGGGAAACACAACTTCACTAAAATTTTACTTTGGAACTTTTTCTGGAGATTCAGTTAGAACACTTACACAACTGTTGATGGGTGACGAAGTTCTGTTATTAGAGTTCAATGCTCAGAAGTCTGTTAACTCAGTAGTGTGTTTCTGCAGTGATGACAAAACTAAATTTGCCCAGTTTCTTCTTGTAAGAGGAAACTTTTCTCAATTTTACAATATCCTCTTCACATAACAACGTCATATCAACTATGTTATAATCAGACAAGTTTGTTTTAATGAGATACTTGGAAACAAGAACATTTTTTGACACACCAAGATAATAGGACGACAATTAATCAACGAGTCAACAAACAGATAATAAGTCACTATTTCGTGAATTGAAGAACTGATTAAATTAACCTCTGAGGTGGCAGATATGTTGCTTCTCTTTGTCCTGTAGAGAAGTAGAGCGAACACTCTGGGTTTTGGACTTTTACTTGAACAAAACCTCTGAAGTTGTCATTTCGACTCTGTTTGACATTGCATACATCCAGTGATTAATTGATTCATCAAAAGAATAATCAGCAGATTAATCAATAATGAAAAGGAAAAAAATGATAGTGATATGTTGTTATAATCAGAAAAGTTGAGTAAAAAAATGGACTAATTTGGCTTCTAGTTATAATAAGAAAATGTAACAACATGAAAAATCTCCTTATAAAACATCTTTATAATGACTGCGTAAAAATTAGAATATCATTGAGAAACTGAGCAAATAATTTTTTGCTCTGTTATGAGATAAATGTCACATTATATGAACATATATTTATCTTATAAGGCCATTTTAACTAATCATGCAAAATTATTTTGCTTGAACTTTTCTTGTTATAACAGATCATTTTAACTTATCAAGTAATATATATCAGTTGGTGTGTTGTTTTTTTTTCTCAAAGTCACAAATTTGCTTTGCAGTATTTTATGTTTTAAATTTTTTCTGCTTTGTTTGAAATATTTTGTCATGTTTGTTTCTTGTTGCCGTGTTTGTTCTCTATGCTACTTGTTTTATATGTTACATGTTCTCATGCCAATTCAGTGTTCTAGTGAGTTTTCCAAGTCAATGAAGCCAATTAGCTCAGCTTCCTGCGATTGAACACAGACTCTTATTTTTTTTGCACAGATAAACGTAAAAGCGTAAACCAGATAACAGGAATCCAACACAAGTTCCCATCACCAGAAAACAAGGGTGCACGTTACTCCGAGATCCAGAGAGCAGGTCAGGAACCTTCTTGTTCTCCGTTTCAGGAATCACATTAGCAAACAACACAACAACAGGAACACAACCAAACAACAACACACAGTTATGCTGTCAGACTTAAAACCCTCTAACTGCATAAATGTGATGGTTACATCACATCCTGCTGTGAGATCACTTCCTGTTGACTCACCTGGTGCAAGCTTTACTCTCCTCAGTGGGACAGACCCCCATATGAACACAGCGCAGGTTATCCATCTTCTGAGAGCCAGGACTCCTTAACAGACACACATGCACACATAGAAAAATCAATCAGATTGATCACGGGTGAAATAATCGTGTTGAACAATCAATATAAAATAGACCCAGACAGGAAGCTGCAGGAAGTCCTATCAAAATTCTGACCCAGGTTTAGGTCTGAAAGTGAACAGCTCTGATACCAAGTGGATTAAGCGACAACCCCCTCCCCCCGACAACATTGGTGCCACATCTGCCCTCATTGAATCCTGGTCTACGCTGAGGTTCAGGTGTGCATTACCTGGTGAAGACCTCCAGTGGGGCAGTGGTTCCTCCTCCAGGCAGAGACGAAGCTTTTCCGAACTGCAGCCTGAGCGGGTGTTTACCCTGCAGCTTCACGATGACGCCGTCGTTCACTGGGAGCCAGTCCATACTGGGAACCAGTAGCTGACTAGGCAGCAGACAGCACTCGTCTATCAGACTCTCATCAGGGTCCTGGGGAGGACCATCATCACGGGCTGAGGTACAGAGACAGTTATTATAAATTTAATGGCTTTATATATATTGTTAAAGAAATTATACATTTTAAAAAAATGTGAATAAACTCCCGATCTAGACACAAGCATTAGCCGATAAACACACCATATCTTTTTATATAAAAGCTGCAGATGACTAAACAAGTGGCTATTCAGAAATATCAGAGACAACTCAAAGACTGAGGAGAATAGTGGACATATTGTACTTATTCAGACTGCAACAGGTCAGACTGAACTAAACTCAGACATCTAAAAACATTTTAGATTATAAAATTTCAAAAAATGATTTATTTTTTAAAATTCATAGTTCTTATTGCTTCAATGACCAATAAACTGATAAGGGGTTAAAAACGGCTTAAACAGCAATTTCTTGGTGTTGTAATAGAGGAAGAAGACAGGATAAGGACCATCAGACTGAAATACACAACATCTCTCAATCGACACAACTGTAATGTGTGGACCAAACGTGATGCTGGGGTGTGATGGAGTTCAGGGATGCATTACCAAACATCTACAGCAGATAATCATGACAATTTACCAAACAACCCATGATCCCGGAGTGTTTTCATGCTACAGACACTGTATGACACTAGCTGTCAGTTAAACCCCTCCATTTACCAAAACACCTACAGGACTGTCATGTGAGGTCATAGCAATATGCTGACTGAGTTGTTTTGGTTCTGATTTCAGTAACATTAAATATTTTTGGTTAAATCAATTTCAGTGACTTAAATTTGTCTTTAGTGGGTTGGTTTTGAACGTCTGGTTTACCAAGTATAGAAGAAAGCAGGACTTCACAGACATTATCTCTCATTCATAGTTTGAGTTTTATTTTCTCACTTTGGGGGGTAAGCAAAAGCTTGTTTCTGTGCCGGAAATGCTGTCCCGTCTTACAGTCTAACCTTTAAATGAGGTGTTACACAAATACCGTGAATTCACATATGAGTTGATGATTTGTGATATCCAGGTCTTTCAAACACTACAAAGTTTGTTTCTAACATTTGTTAGCACATTAATTGCTGCGGATTCCATTGAGAATCAACAGATCATGACAATCTGACACAGTGTACGTCCTCTCAGGTTGGACCAGTTCCTGTTCGGGATCATTACACGCCTCCTGATGGTCCAGTAAATGCTAGGTCAGTTTCTTACAGCAGAGCCAGAGCTTGGTGAGCAGTCTGAACAGCAGCTGCATGCTGTCCTGGTTGTCTGAGGTGGCGCTGAAGGTGGGCAGACAGCCAGGCTTCAGTAGACCCCAGATCCTGATCATCACTAACATCTCCCTCAGCATCCCCAGAGATGCCCCGTCCCTCATGAAGCCGAACCCGGGCCGGACCATGGAGCCCTGCAGGACAGGAGGACCACAAACAGAACTGCCGGGTCAGAGTTTAACACAGAAGCTCACTAGTTTGAAGTCATTTTGTGTCTCTTTTTGGCAGTTTGCTTCAGTGTGGATTTTTGCAATGTGGAAAAAAAATCCTCTGCCTCATAATTCACCTCACGTTCCTCAATGTAGGAACTCTGACTATAGTTCTGATTACCTGGAAAATCAGCTGCCCTCATGTTAGCTCACCTGGTTGGGCAGGTTGGCCAGCAGGTAAAGGACAAAGTCTCCCACCCACTGGATAAGCTGCTGCAGGGACTGAAGGGGGGGGCCGTCCAACACAAACTCCTCTGTCTTCAGATTGATCATGACCTTATCAATATCTGGGGAGAGACATTGGGGTCGATAACTGATTTTCACCTGATCGGTACTTAATCCCTGCCGCTTCCTGTCCTCTCACCTGTGTCGGTGTTCTTGGCACAGATCTCGGTCAGGCGGTCACCTGGACTCTTGTCGGGTGTGTTGAGGACGTGTGGCCTCAGCAGAGACTTTAAGGTGGAGCTTATGGCCATCAGAAGCAGCTTGGCGTGGAAGTCACAGGCTCGAGCTGCTGTCGCCGTGGAGAGTTTACACAGAGACGCCTTCACTGCCACGATACGAGTTGCTAGGACCTGAAACGGAGAGCGTGTAAACCACTCCGTTTAAGACAGGACACATGGCTATGCTGCGACATTGCAAATGAAAGCATTTGAAGTATCAGTTAAATTAATGTTTTGGCAAAGGTACTTTTTTGTTTCACTACATCAGTTTAAAAAAACAATTTAATCAGCCTCATCATCCTCTAATCATACCTTAGTGACACTAGAGCTGTATATTATGGTGGATGTATTATGCTCTCAGTGACTCTATGCTCTGATCTCATTACACGCCCCTGATCTCCCATGATGCCTTGCTGACCTGCTGCAGCGCCTGGTTCTGCCTCATGTACTCCTCATGCAGCTTCTCTACCAGGTTGTGGACCATGGTGGGCTGAACGTGCAGTAGGACATCCCACCAGTCGTAGCCCGTCACCATGCAGTACTCCAGCAGGAACAGCAGGTGGCGCAGCGTTGTGTTCATCTCCAGAACCTGACCCATAGAGGGCGACACCCGCAGCATGTGGAGCTAAGGAGAAAACAACAACAACAATATTTTAAACAACTGATTTAACCAGTTCACAGAGTGATCATACATCTTTATTTCAGGTCAAATAAACTGATTTGTTCCTCCTGTAGAAGAGCAACTTAACACCTTCCCTCATCTTCAAAATGCCCCCTTTACAGATTAAAAAAAACGAGTTCAGCTTGTGACTAAAACGACAACTGGACATCAACTCTACTGATGCATGGTGGAAAGGTTCTGTGGATACAAGCTCCTCCTGTGTCCCATTTAATCTCGGCCAAAGCTAAAAACCAACTGAATGCAAGAGAGATAAAACAACAGGAAGGAGCAGAAACCTCAAGACTAAGTAAATCCTCAGATAACGCCCTGAACTATTGGCTCCATAACCCTTGGAGACATGGAAGTTGACAGCAGAGTTTCGCGTGATCTTGTACCAAAACAAACATGGATGAAACCAGCAGCTTCTTCCGTTTCTGTGCAGAGATGTTAGAGGAAAAAAAGCTCAGAGTATTTTCGCCCTTATGGTTTTGAAATCACATCTAAAATATTTTAAACTAAGAGTAAGAAGTATAATCTTATTTTGATGTTTGGAGTCCCTGAATACTGAATAGTGTGGCACTCTCACATCTTTATTAGCCAGACACTGTGTTTTACCGTAATGAAAATTCAGCCTCCAATAGCTCTGACCATTTTTCAGGGTCCTAAGGATGTTATGTTTCTTCTAAAAGTGGAAAAGATCAGGTAAGAGGTGAGAGGGAGCTCAGAGAAATTATTTGGGAAAGGGAAACTGTGTTTTAATTTGCTTAGCTCACCCAATTTCACACCTCCAGACTAAGACCAACCTCCAACCAATCCAACATTACGTCCATAAGAGGACAAACCAACACAACAGGTTTATATTTTCCAGATGTGTCCTCAGGTTGTTGGTGCTGTAATGCTTGGCTAACTGTAACTTACATAGCCTGAATACAACTTCATCTCCGGGTTCCACGCGAGCACTTCTGAGGTGAGCAGCCGCAGCAGGGCTGCTTTTTTTCAGAATAGAACAGCAATTTTCACAGTCACCTGTTTGTTTTTTTTAAATTTGATTATATCATTGATTTTAAAATATTTGTAAACAACCCTAGGATATAATGAAAAATGAAAGAGGGTAGGTAATTAGAGTTATCTTTCTATTTTCCCTCTTTCATAATTAGCTTTCTTTTTTAAACAATAACGGTATGTAGTGATGTAGCTGGATCTCAGGGATATCGGTTAAAGCGGTATTCATAGATCAAAACATTCAAAAGTATTTAAACACGAAAAGAACAATGGCTCCTTGAGGGGAAAAAAAACAACAAAAAAACAAAAACAGATGTGACTTTTGTACAGATAAAGACAACAAACTTGATATGAAAGATGAAAGACAGTACTATGATAAGACGCAGGTCTGTTATCAGGTGTGCATCCTCACCTTTCCGTGGTTGTCGACTCCAGCCAGAGCCAGCGAGGTCCAGGAGAATTGCAGGGCCTTGAAGTGGAGGGCGGGGCCTCCAGTTCTCTGGCGCTTGATGGCAGACTCATCTCCGGGTCTCTGGCCGGAGGAGGAGGACGAGGAGCCGTAGAAAACCCCCATGGTGTGTAGGGACAGACGGTGGAGGATCTGAATGCTGCCATCGTGAAATGCCAGAGCCAGACCTGAAAACACAGGGAGGAGAGAGGCAGCTTGACCAGGTGAGCTTCACTGTATGAACCATGTCAGTTTAAGAGTTTCACAGCTCAACATTAAGTAACGAAGCACTGAGGTGTTTAAAATTTCACATTTAATTGATTTAAAAGCACCTAGCAGATGGTACAAACTAAAACCAATCAAGTTAATAGTTATTGATCTTCAATAAGGATGAGTGCCTCATATTCACAAAACATCCTCAGGCTAAAAGGAGAAGCGATGTGGTGGCTTTGGATCATGAGTCGTTCCTTCCCTCTCCAGTCTCTTCTCTTCCATCATTCTGGGACAAGTTCATGTTGGTTTCATCCAAAGAATCTGGTTCCAGAACTGTTTAGGCTTTTTAGATGTTTCCTGGTAAAGTCTAATCTGACCTCTCTGTTCTTTAATGTGACCAGGGGTTTAAACCTTGTGGTAAATCCTCCCACCCATGTATTTACATTCATGAAGGTTGCTCTTGATTTTAGACTCTGACAATGATCCACCTTCCTCCTGGAGAGTTTTCTTGACCTGACCAGATGTTGTGAAGGTTTTTTCTTCCAGGTCTTTTAGTGTTGCTGATCTCTCCAGTTCATTCCTTCCACTTATAATTGAACCAGATTCTTGATTTGTCCAATCCTACAGTTTGTGCATCTGTCCGATAGGTTTGTTTAATTTTTTCAGCCTAATGATAAATTGTCAATTGTACTATTATTTTTGAGCCTCTGAAAATGAGGGACTATGTATAAAAATTGCTGTAATTCCTAAATGCTTAATGTGATATTTCTGTTAAACCCCTTGAGTAAAAGTTGAAAGTCGAGACTTTGATCACATCTTGATTTGTTTGTTTCAAACCTGTTATGGTTTTGTATAGAGAAAAATTATCAAACTTTGGCCACTGTCCAAATACTTAACTTTACTACAAACATTCACACCCAAGGCCACAGTGGATCAGGAGTTTGAACGCACCGGGTGTGAGGTTTGCTTCCTGTTTGGAGAGTCTAAAAGAACTGATTGAGATATAATTATAAATGTAAACATCTACACATCACCTGTGCAGGTGATACACAGGTAGAGTTCTTACCGAGTCCAGGGCAGAACTTGGTGTCTGATGCCACCTTCAGGTCAGTGTTGGAGATGGAGATGGGCAGTTTGGGCAGAGCGACGGCCGACACTCTCTCCAGATCGTTGGTGGTCGTAAGGATCCTCCACTTCAGGATGGTGGGCTGCTTCTCCCCCACTGGGCAAACAAGGGCGCGGGGGGTTATAATTAGTGTGAATGGCACTCCATCATCACCTCAACAGTCAGAATAGTTGAACCAGCTAGACCAGTGTGCTTGTTTCTTACCGACTGGTGAGCGGTGCTGGAAGATGTTGTTGACAGGAAGTCCCTCCTTCCGCAGAGACCAACACTCCACGATGCTGCCACTCTGATTGGAGGCACACAGCAGAACCTGCAGAACACACACACAGAAACAAACATCTGCAGGGTTCTCCAGCTGCTGATGGTTGCGTGTGATGTAAAAACACCTGATCTAAGATTTTTCGGAGCAGAAGTTCTCAAATAAAACCCGACTGATGTTTGGTTCTGCTGATTCTCCTGGTTACCTGTTCAGAGTTCTCCCTGGTGAGGAACTTGAGGTGGGTAACAGCAGGGTACTTTTCTCTCCTCAGCGGGTCAGTGGTACACCGCAGGAACAGGGACGGTAACAGTTCGGTGTCGATGCGACACTTCTCGCTCACCACGCTCACCACCACCTGGGTACATGGAGAACGTGTAAACATACATGTACAAACATACATGTGCCATATATATTCACATGTATTCACTCTGATGGTGCAACTGTTAAATGTCAGTGTCCCCCCCCCAATGATCTGCCGCCTGGGGCTATGTCAGGGGGTCGTTCTGGTTCTGACCTTGTAGAACTGAACTGGAGAGGAGCTACTGCCATCGGTCGCCGCCACCACGATGTTCCCGCCTCCGGTGAAGGCGATATCGGCAAGTGCCACGCGGCCTCTCAGCCGGCACAGGCTCTCGCTGGCAGTCAGCAGAGTGCCTCCCGGCTTCAGCAGTGACACCGTGACCAAACCGCTCACAGTCACCGCCAGCCAGCCCTCCATCGGTTTCCCGCCAAACAGAGTCAGAGATGGAGAGAACTTCACCCGGGAGAACTTCTCACCGAAGTTTGTGGAACCCGACTGAACCAAGAGGAGACGAGACATGATTTATTCAAATGTTTACAGACTTAAATCAGGGTAGGGATGAATGTATGAAACACATATTAGTCAGCTGATAAATATATCTACTACCTTAGTGACTTAGTGTCCAATGACCTGACAAATAGTTATCATCTAACACATTCTTACGCAATATATTTCATACTTTCCATATATACAGTCCATTCTAAAAGTATTCAGACCCTTTCACTGCTTATAATGCAGCCTTATACCAAAGCTGATTACATTCATTTTTTCCCTCATCAATCTACTCTCAATATTCCATATGGGATAGTGAAAACAGATTTTTTTTGCAAATTTATCTAAAAGGAAAAACTAAGATATCACATTAACAAGAGTATGCAGATGCTTTACTCAGTGCTTAGTTGAAGCACATTGGGCAGCGATTAAAGCCTCAGTTCTTCTTGGGTGTAACATGACAAGCTTTGCACACCCAGATTTGGGGTTATCTGTCATTTCTCTCTGACGATCCTTTGAAGTTCTGTCAGGTTGGACGGGGACAAGGTGGACAGATGCTTTTCAGCTCTGACCAAACATTGATTGCATTCAAGTCAGGGTTCTAGTTGAGCCACTCAAGAACATTTACAGAGTTGTCCCTCTTTTTGCCAGACTCCGAGTAGCTTTAATGTGTCTCTTTCACTGGGTAGTTTCTTCTGTCTGGCCACTCTGCCATAAAGGCCAGATCAGTGGAGTGTTAGACTGATGGTTTTCCTTCTGGAAGTTTCTCCATCTTCTACCAGGATCTCTGGAGCTCAGCCAGAGTGACCATCAGGTTCTTGGTCACGCCTTTTACCAAGACACTTCTCCTCCAATGGCTCAGTTTGGACAGGCAGCAGCTCTCTGAAGAGCTCTGGTTGTCCCAGTCTTCTTTCCATTAAAGAGTTAAGGAGGCCACCATTCTCATGGGAACTGTCATTGCAGCAGAAATTCTTTTGTAGCCTTCCCAAGATCTAGGCCTCAACACAATCTTATCTCTGAGCTCTGCAGGCACAGTTCCTTCAACCTCATGGCTGGTTTTGTTCTGATATACATCGTCAGCTCTGAGACCTCAGTTGATTAGACATCAGGTCTAACTGACTTCACCACAGGTGGACTCAGATCAAGGTGTAGAAACATCTCAGAGATGATCAAGAGAAGAAAGAAGCACCTGAGCTCAAGTGTCATAGTAAAGCATCTGAATACTTATGTCAATGTGACATTTCGGTTTTTCTTTTTTAACACATTTGCAAACGTTTCTAAAGTTTAGTTTGTACATTGTCATTATGGGACAATGAGTTTAGATCACTGAGGTAAAAAAAATGTTTAAATGAATTTAGCATCAGGCTGCAACAAAATAAAATGTGAAAACGCGAAGTGGTCTGAAAACTTTCTGTACACTCTGTGTGTATTAATTGGTTTGTGTTACCATTTCCACGTGCAGGGCCAGTTTGACTCCATTATGAAGCCAGCTCAAAGCTACGATTGGATCTCCGTCCAGAGAGCTGGACAGGACACTCTCCCAGCTGTTTACCAGGTGATCTGACATTGACCAGCATTTAATCTGACCGTCACCGTCTGCTGACAGCAACCTTGAACCTGAACACACACCAAGATGTATCAATAAAGGCATGGACAAATACACAGATAACTAGACAGGGTCCAAGCCCCCTTGCAATTTTGCAAACTTAGTTTAACATTAATATCCACAAAGTTTTGTGATTCGATCCTGGCACTAGTGGTTTCCCCACCGGAGCAATTTCAAAATAGTTTTACACACGTGGTTAAACATCGTTATAAACCATCCTGCTAGTTTTGTGACGACAGGACAAACAGCTGTCAACTTTGCTCTGTTCATGGGCTGAGCGCTGTCCTTTTGAAGTTCATTGTTTCCTTAAAACTAATAACTTTGTCCAATGATGATGATGTTAAGAAGATTTGATAATAATTGGACCCAACATTTAGAGAGAGATGTCAAAAATGTGTTTTACCAAAAATTCAGTTCGAGCTGGACCGTGTGTCCGTTTTGAAGTCAATGAGACCTACAGTGTGAGGGGTGTGGACTTTCCAAAATTAAATTTTTGGGCATAATTATAGCGCCACCATCTGGTTGATTTGGCTTGGTTTCATGTTTCTTGCTTATTCTAGCGGATGGCAGTTTGAGCAGTGGCAGAAGACAAATAATAATAATAATAATAATATAAATAATAATAATAATAATAATAATAATAATAATAATAATAATAATAATAATAATAATAAACTGACAAAAGACAATAAGATTGACCCTTCGGGGCTTGAACCAAAATAAGAATCTGAGTGATTATAATAGCATTCCCAGCATCACTGTGCCTGGGGACCACACATACAATGCAGAATTGCTCCCGGTACCCCTCGGGCTTGGAGCCCAAAATTTATTAGTGAATACATTAACAGAATTAAATTCAACTGATAAGTGTACACCTCACCTGACTGGTCCCACTCCAGACAGGAAATGACCTCAGTGTGTCCAGAGTTGATGGAGTAAACATCCCAGGGGTGTTCGGTGTCAATGATGTGGATCATGTGACTGACATCTGCAACACACACACACACACACACACACACACACACACACACACACACACACACACACACACACATATATATAAAGAATTAAACATGTAAACTTAGGACACAGTCAATGGATTTAAAATCAACAACCTGAATGACTTTTTAAGCAAAATGAAAGTGTGGTTGGCAGGTGTGTCTGTGTTGCAGGTGTTTTTTAGGCTGCAAGTGAGTGTTGGTAAAAGTGTATGTGCTGCAGGTGAGTGTTGGGAGATGTGTCTTTGCTGCAGGTATGCCTGTATAGGTGTGGTTTATGGTGCAGCTGTGTCCGTGCCTTCGGCTGGTGTTGGTGGGACTGGTCTTTTCTGCCTTTGTGTACCTTTGTCATCATCATCGTTCTTCAGGTCTGTGGTGAATGCCACCAGGTTCCTGCAGGACCAGGAGCAGACCAGAGGGATGGAGGGACAGTGGGTACTCTTCGGACGTTTCTCCCACTCACAGACGTACGCCAACTCCATGATTCAACCACAGCGAGAAGCCGGAGGCCAGCAGGCCACGTCTCACCTGGATACAGTGAGTGTTAGCTCAATTAAGATTGGAAACTTTAAAGGAATGGGCGAGGCGTAGGCGATCTGCAGGATGTTAAGCCAAACCAATATTCAACCCGGCAGTCGTTTCACCTTCCCCCACGAACTCCGTTTAAAAAATTCTAAATTTAAAGGTGTTTCTTTTTACCGGTTGAGCTGAGCGCGGTTGTATGTTCAATATAAACACTGATATTTTCTCGTAAATAAAAGCAACTATGTACAGAAGCTGTGTGCCGAGGATTTCATTCAGATTACCGACCAGTTACTAGCTAGTAGTAAGTTGTATTTAGTTAGTAGTTAGTTAATAGTGAACCGTTAAGACGAAGAATTCATGAAGAATCATAAGTTAACGTTAGCTTTAGCTTACCTGGTTTTGACTCAGCCCCAATGATGAAATGAAAATAAATCCGTTCTCTTGGCAAACTATTAATTAACCTTTGAAATAAAAATGCAAAATAAAATTTGCAGTCTGCGGAAGTAGTTTAACGGGATATTTTACATGACGTTAATGAAATAAACTGCTACCGTTCATTCACGTCAACTGAGTATCAGGACCCACGGCTCTCACAGCTGTCTCTATATCTGCCTGTCTATTAAACATAAAAAAACACTTGAAACGTTGTATCAGACGATGAATGTGTACTGCATGACTTTTCTAATGTTTCATTTAACGTATTTCATGAACAGACTCTTCTAACGGCGCTAAACTGTAGTTTGTGTCTATCTGAGGCAGCCCGGGGGCAGCCCGCTACACGATAGCCTTTCCCCGAGTAAATTCTTCCAGGTGCATCAGCATCAGTATCAGCATCAAATTTTATGAATAGAAATGTAAACTTTTACAAAATTTACAAAATTTCTTAGTTATTTTTGTTAAAATCTATTTATTGGTGTAAGTCATTTTCTCAAGTTTTTTTTGTATGATTTACCTTATTCTTGCAGACTTCACCTGTTTGTAAAATGGAGTTTACCTACTAAAGTTACCAAAGAAGTGAGATCGGAGCAGGTGCCTGGCAGACATAATCCGGGGAAAACACACAATGTGTTTGGACCCGTATTTCCGGTCTGGTTGTGGTTCCGTCTCATAAAAGCAGCCGTCAGTCCTCCGTTAGCTTGTGTTAGCTCCGTCAGTTCATATTTAACCTCCAGAATATTCTCTCCGAGCCTGAGCCCGAGTCTGTTCTGTCAAACAGAAATGAGTTGAGTCACTGGCTGGGACCTGCTATCTGCTAGCCTCCGTTAGCCTTGTCAACGGAGCCTGCCAACGGAGCTAACGGTGCTCACAGGGCTAACAGTGCTAACATCTAGCTGCGCCGTTTCAGTCTGTTTGTTTGTTTGTTTGTTGTGATGAAAACACCTATGACAAGCCGTTAGCATGGACGCACACCTGCGGATTCAGTAACAGGTGAGACAGCTACACGCTAATTCGACGCTGGTGTGAAACTGATGTGGAGTTGGTGTTGGGTGTGAGGTTTTCGCTGTGGGATGTTTACCTGCCGAACCAAAGCCGAAATCAGGCCCCGAGACAACCAGGACCGACTCAGTCCACCGGTCTGGATCCACATACAAACCAGTATCTCTTCTGCTCATAATCTAGCAGAAAACGCCTCAAAGTGAAATAGTAAATTAAATTTTCTGCCTGACATCGGACATAAATCCCGAAATAAGGGGTTAGGCAAACAATTAATTGATTATCAAAATTGTTGCAGCTTTGTCTTATTGCCTGAAAATGTTGCTGCTGTTTGTGTTTAATTTGACATTCAATTTGAAAAGTGAGTAGATGCTGCCTTTAAAGATAGATTCATAATTTTTTTCATCTGTCTTAAAGTAATACTGACTATACTTTACCGAAGTATGATACTGAACTATGAATTTGTAGAACCTTGTCCTATTTATTGCATTATGTTTGAATTTATTTCACGACAACAGAAATGACTGGCTGATAAAACTACACAGCCAGTGTTTCTAAAGTTGGTCATTGCAGCTCCACCTACAGCAATAGGATCTGATTACACACAAATATATCAGTAATAATTATTAACACTGAAACAATCAGCCGATTAATCAGTTGATGACAGTATAATTATAAGCAACTATTTTGCTTTCAAATGAGAGGATTCTCTTCTTTATTTTATATAAAAGGTGAATCACTTTTATTCAAGCAAAAGACATTTGAAGACGTCACCCTGGAGAGGAAAATTGTCCTTGTTCCCCTGAATCTCTGCATCATAGGTTGAGAGTGTTAGGACGACACTTGGAGTCACGGTGGACAAGTTTCTGAGATCAGGCTGATATAAAGAAGTACTGTCCTTTAAGGCTTTGTGTTGAGGATAAATCCAGTGTCCACAGTGATGTGAGCTGTCTGACCTGTATCTCGGCTGCTTTCTCATCCATGTGAAGATGAATAAAGTTCCTAACTCTGATCTGAGTGTGGGGGTGCAAAGCACAAACAGTTGAGACAATCAGCCATAGGTTCAGTTGAAGTTTAAGGTTAACACAGATTAAAAATGTGATTAATTTTCCGTCCATCAGTTTCAGGTCCCAGTGAAGTGTAATCCATCGTCAGACCGGTCGGAGTGAATCTGCTGTGGATGGTTCAAACTCTGTTGAGACCTTCGTGATCTGATCTGAGGTCAGAGTTTGACCTTGACTCTGGGGACTCCTGAGCCATGCTGACCTAGGATCAGTCTGGAGCTCTGAGTTTGTGCAGCGTGAGCAGAGTAATTAGGATCCAGAGAACATGTCTGAGAACCAGGCCAACAACAACAACAATGTCCCTGTGAATAACAACAACATGGGACCCAACAGGATCCGAAACGCCAACATGAACCAGAACCCCCTCATTAATGTCCGAGACCGCCTTTTCCACGCGCTCTTCTTCAAGATGGCCGTCACATACGCCCGACTCTTCCCTCCATCCTTCAGGAGAGTCTTCGAGTTCTTCGTCCTGCTCAAAGTGAGAAGAATCTTTTTTTGTCAAGACTCTGTCCCTGAATTGTGTCCACACCACAGTGAGTCTCAGAAATACTGGTCTCTTCCAGCACACAGCTGTGTCCACACGTGGTTTAGTCCAAACCTGGTCCAGTTGTCCATTAGAGACCATTTACACACCACCACAGGTCACAGCAGAGCCGGCAGCTATCAAATGTAACGCTTCACTTTTGTTGACAAACTTCAGAATAATAACTCTAATAATGATAATAACAACAATAACAAAATAATAATACTTGCACTGAAGCAGTTTCATTAACAACAGAGTAGTTATAGATGATTATTTGCATTTGAATGTTTCATTGGATTATACAGCACATTTTCTTTTATCAAGCTGCAAACAAACGAAGAACAAATCTTCCATTCATTTTATTTACAGTTACTGTCTAATAGAGCTGAAACAATTAGTTGATCAACAGAAAAGTGATCATCTTCTTTGTCTGCTTTCATCAATCTAGAACTAAATTCGCCTTCTTATGTGATTTCTCCGATGAACCTCGTCCACCAGCAGCATGAAAAATCAGACTGTTGATATTTATTCCTCCAGTCTTACAGATTTCACACTGATAACATGAACTTTTAAAAGACAATAATTCTATATGTTCTTGCAGAACATTTTAAAAAGATTTTTGTAATGACAGATGTTGGGTCATTCCATAACCCTGATTGGTTATTCCCTCTCTGATCAGAAATGATCATACCAGTGTGAGTCAAATCTTAAAATAACATCAAACATGTATTCAACCTGAACATTTTCCCTGTTGTGCAGCTGTGTTTTTCACATACTAGTATATTGCAGTGAGGATTTCAATAAAGACACCATGTGTTCTCCTCTGGAATCTATGAAAAATCATAAGAAGTCAGTTTTTATTAAAGCTGCATAGTTCAAAAAGCTTGCCATCATCTCTTGTTGAAGCAAAAACTGATAAAAGTCTAAGGCAGGCTGAGCACAGATGACTCTGTACACCTCCTTTGCAGGGTTCTGTGCTCTACTGAGTGCATTTCTTAGTTTTCTGTTGAGTCAAATTACAATTAAAGTGATAATTTTGGTTTTGTTACAACACCACTGTGGTCAAGCCTTTTCAAAACATCCCCCTTCTCTGAGTATTTCTGCCTGGACACCATCTGAACCCTGGCTTGTCACAGGTAAGAACTCCTCTGCAGCTCAGTTTAGTATTTACCAACACAGCGGGGATTTCCTGAGTTAAGAAATGATTTCACTGCTGATTCTAAAAGCAGGACAAGAGACCGTTTTTGACCAAACTTGGTGAACCTGGACAACATAAACAAACCACAATGTCAGCAACAGAATGTTCCTGTAAATTATGCAGGTGTGTCCAATCTGCAGGAATAAGGATTAAATGATAGGATTTTGAATGGATTCTGGTTTAAAAGTCCAGAGTTTCTGTGTTGCTCCATTAGATTGACGGCAAATCACACTTTCAGACTTATCATGGAAAATACTAAGTCATAATTATAAACTGCTGAGTCACAAAACACAGCACTGAGTCATGACAGAAGCACCTTTAAATCCAGCTGACTGAGTGAATAGTTTGTGGATGAATGTCAAACTGACTTAAGCCTTCTTATTTTAGTCAAGTTGGACTGGAAACAAATCCTTTGTCCATGTGTAAGACACACGAGTTCAGTGTGTGGATGGCAGACCCTACCATGACTTAAAGCTACCATATAAGGATCTCCCCATTGAGTGTAAATGGTTATAAAACGCTACTATTAAAAAAAATACGTGATGTAATGAACTTGAGGTTGATAACGTCAGCTGTGCATCGTTTCTATGTGACAGAGCTTCGGCACAGATCTAGATGATTTTATATTTGTTGATGACAGAATATATATCAGCAGCTATGTTCTTTACTAAACCCTGATAGTATTAACTCCTCCCTGCTCCTCCTCAGGCGCTCTTTGTCCTCTTCATCCTCGCCTACATCCACATTGCCTTTTCTCGCTCGCCCATTAACTGTCTGGAGGTGGTGAGGGAGCGCTGGCCTCGTGATGGCATCCTGCGGGTGGAGATCCAGAGGAACTCCAGCCGAGCCCCCGTCTTCCTGCAGTACTACGACTCCGCAGGCCTCCAGGAGGAGCTGGAGGCTGAGGAGGGAGGTGGAGGAGGAGTGGGGCTCAGTCTGGCAGCACTGCAGGAGGAGGATGAGGAGGAAGAGGAGATGATTCTGGAGATGTTTGACAACAGCTCAGTGCAGGTGAGCAGAGAGACGCAGGTTCATTTCTTGCCACAAAACAAAAGGGTTGAATGAGTCACCAGAGCTCGAGTGTTGGACAATGTCCATTCATTTGTTATTATATAATTAAACCTCTTCTTAAAACGCATAGCCTCGATCCAGATGTTTTAGCCAAATATAGACCCATATCTAACCTTACCTTTCTCTCTGAGATCCTTGAGAAATCTGTCGCCAACCAGTTGTGTGACTTTCTACATAATATTTTATTTGAGGATTTTCAGTCAGGATTTAGAGGCATCATTGCACAGAGAAGCACTGGTGAAGGTTACGAATAATCTTCTAACCATATCAGACCATGAACTTGTCTTCATACTTGTTCTGTTAGATCGCATTTGACACTATTGACCATCAAATCCTATTACAGAGACTGGAGCATTTTATTGGCATTGAAGGACTCGCTCTTTGCTGGTTTAAGTCCTGTTTATGAGGTCAATTCAGTTTGTGCACATCAGCACAAGTTCAAACAGGGTTCTGTGCTTAGACCAGTTCTGTTCACCTTATATATGCTTCTCTTAGGCAATATTATCAGGAAACACTCCGTAAACTTCCTTTGTTATGTGGATGGTATGATGGCATTGCTCTGGCCTCCAGCAGCTCCATTGCTTGAACCTTGGAGTTCTCTTTGATCAGGACATGTCCTTTAACTCCCACATTAAATTAACTGCAAGGACTGACCATACTTTTGTCACCTCTAGACTGGACTACTGTAATTATAACTTTGTGAAAAGTCTCCAAGTTATCCAGAATGCTGCAGCGTGAGAACTGACAGGAACTAGGAAGAAAGATCACATTTCTCCCTTGTTAGCTACTGCAGGTTTTTCCACCTCTGATACTGCAGGGTCTGGATCCAGGTCTGTAGACCACCTACTGTCCCATGATCCTGATCAACACCCACTACTTCTGTTGTGGTGGAGATGATGATGATGATGATTATTATTATTGTTATTATTATTATTATTATTATTATTATTATTATTATTATACCTCTGTATGTGGAACTTATTATGCTAGGCTCTCTTTTATCTTGAAATAATTACCTCTCTGCCCCTAAATATAAATGTAAGTGCTCTGTTATGAACTAGTCTAGAACCAGGACTTTCCTGATGTGGATCAGCTGTCAGGTTAAGTATCTACAACTGTCAGGTATAGATTTAACAAGCTTTTAGGTGAATATGAGAATCACATCAGACTAAGTATCAACAGATGATCAATATCAAAGGAGTCTTAGGCCACAAAAACTTGATGGAACCTGGGAGTGATTTGTGTGAGGGATGGTCAATAGCTGGTTCAATGTTGTTCAGTGTGATGGTCTCACTTAGGTGGGTGGTTGGGACGAGCAGGGGATCGAATCACTGACCATGTGATTAGAGGATGACCTGCTTAAACAGCAGGAACCGGGATGGACATGTTCTCACCTCGCTGCTCTCTGTCCTCTGCTTCCTGCTGCAGTTTGAGCTGGACATCGAGCCTCGTCTGAAGCCCTCTCTGGTTGGAGGAGGAGCAAGAGCAGGAGGAGCAGGAGGAGCAGGAGGAGCAGGAGGAGCAGGAGGAGCAGGAGGAGCAGGAGTGAACGACAGCCAGGATGTCTCCTTCAGCCAGACCACTAAAGGTATGCAGCCGCTGAGGGACTCAGTGTCTGAGCTGGAGATGATGACCAGAGCAGGTAAACCCTCCTTCACCTCCTCCTCCCGCTCCTCCTTTTATTGAAGTGAATTTTGTCCATGTTGTAACTGATGTGTAAACAGCTGAGTTTTGTCCCTCACATCAGCAGGTGGTGGCAGAGTGATGTTAAACAAGATCTATCATGGTTTCTGTTAAAACTAAATGTAAAATAAACACAGAAGAAAAACATTGTACCAACACTCAGCCTAACATTTACAGCTTAATGAGTGATGGGTTAATTAAAAGGTATATGAGTGACAGCTGTAACATGCTATTAAGAAATATTAGCAGAAAAACATTTAACCAAACACACATGAATTTAAATACAGACAGAGGCTCACAGGATTATAATTCTGCCAATCTGGAGCTATTAATATATGATCAGGCTCTGTACTGACCAAGCTTGTAGTAATGAGTCTGCAGAAGTGAGTAAAGTACCAACTACAGAGAAAAACAATTGTTGTCTGAGCTTTCAGCAATTATACACATTTACCAATGACTTCTTCCAGCTACTCTCAACTGATCAAGTGATTGATCATGTCTGATCAGAGACGGTATAGCCATCAAAGATATAGATCCAGCCAAATCTGTTATGTTGTGCATTCCTTTAAAACATTCTGCAGTTTATTTAATGGGATGTTTTTTCTGCAAAAACAAATAAAATCATACCTTTTTAAAAAGTCATGTTCATTTTATGTCTGCAAAACCTTCAAATCTCCAAGAATAAATAAAAAATCAATCTGTTAGACAGTGGCTGTAAAACTATTGAGTGTAAGGTTTATTCTTGTTTATTTGCAGCTTGATAAAAGAAAATGTGATTTAATATCCAATCAAACAAATTCAAAAATCAACTGAAAATGTGATGTTGTTGATGACACTGCTTCAGCTCATGTATCCTCATTATCATCATTATTATCATTATTGTTATTGTTGTTGTTATCATTATTATCATCATTATTATAATTATATTTATTATTATCCTTATTATTTTCGTTATATTATTATCATTATCATCATCATTATCATGATTATTATTATTATTATTAGTAGTAGTAGTACTATTAGTATTATATCATCATAATCATTATTTTTATCATTGTTATATTATCATTATTTGAATTATGTATCATGATGATAATAAGGATGATGAAAATAATAATAATAATAACAATAACAACAACAACAATAACAACAATAACAAAAATAATATAATAATAATAATAATAATAATAATAATAATAATGATATCAGACAGAAAATGCTGGTTTGCTTGGTTCTGTTCTTAAGCTGTGGTTATGGAGGACTGTCTCTCTTGCTCTATAATATATATTATTCTGAAGTTTGTGAGTAAAAGGGAAGAATTTTAAGTTTTCAGTTCAGTCCATATTTTGACTTTTAGCAATTTGGTAAACACAGGCCTGATCTGAGCAGCCATCCCTGGTCTGAATGTGTTTTTAACTGTCAGAAGAACGATGGAAACCTGTGTTGCTGTAATACAGAATGTGTCCTCTGACCTGAGAGCTACTGTTGTGCTTGTGTTTCAGTGTGGCCTCAAGAAGAATACATTGTGGAGTATTCTCTGGAGTACGGCTTCCTGCGTCTGTCTCAGAGCACCAGGCAGAGACTCAACATCCCCGTCATGGTCGTCACTCTAGGTCAGACCCCGAGTCACCTGCCTCAAAGTCACATGACTCTAACC